>CABFVX010000026.1:327798-384893 GCA_902151425.1 Timema shepardi
ATATATATATATATCACAATATTTCATAACTGCTCTAGTCAAATATACAATATATACATTTAATAATATACAACACTCATATTATAATTATTCAAAAACCTTTTTGTGTTTGCAACATTTAAATAGCTCACCAAAATAATAGAGAATTGTAGATATTAAACTGATGTCCGAAATTTTGAGTTATCTAGGTTCAAGTATATGGTAATTACCCTGTTATTAAAGTATTATAATATATAATTAGCAATCATTTTTATTGTCATAAAATATTCCAAACTGTCAAAACCTAATATTTCAAGCATTATTAACACGTTTTTCTTGAAATATTAAGATCCCGCTCAGCTATATGGCAATACCCGTGACTTAGGTGAGTTTTGATTTAATTGTTTATCAAAACAAATAATCCTTTTAATTTTGGTTTTAGCTTAAATCAATTCTCCAAATCCTTTTGAATAGGAGGATGACGCTAAATAAAAAAGTGCCTTGTATGTACTGGTTTTTGCGCACCCTCCACCCCCTTTTTTAAACACTCTATTTTATTCTTAAGCAGGATAAAATAAATAATTAAACCTATTAAGTAGATTTAAAAGTAATGAAATATTTTTGGAAGGAATATTAGTATATAATATATTAGTAAAATGTGTCTGAAACATGCAAAAGACTCGCAAAAGTATTAAAAATTAAATTAGATAATGATTATTAACCCATTTCATCATTTATTTCCACTCCAACTAACACATATTTTTGTTCAAGTGACATTTGAGTAAAAATATATTACCAACCTTTGCATTCAACAAATACACTCCAAGTCAACTAACCTCCACATAGAAAGCCATTCAAACAGTAATTTGCGTTAACCTTTAATTTTAAGTCGGGGTTATATTAAACCTTAGCTAAGTTAACCAGTAGGTTAATTTAGATATTGAAACTCATTATTATTCATCATTAATTTTCTATGTATATTAACAACTATAAATGAGGCTTTTGACTATTGCAATCGAACTTGTAGGTTTAATTGTAAAAAAATAAATTATAATCTACTCTGTGTAGTGCACATGGTATTTAAATATTATCATAAAATACAAAACTAGATCAATAATAATTATTGATCATTATGTCTTACACCAGCATTTGAATATGATTTAACTCCAAAGCGCCATTTAAATATGCAATATTTCAATTAATAATAAAAATTGAAAGAAAAATATTATGACATAGAAAACAAAATTACAACTTAATATATAAGTAATCTAGTTATTGTATTTAAATTTATTTGATTTTTTTTTTAACATTGTGTGTTTAAGTTTATTTAGAGGGAGGGGTAAAATAAAGAACTAACAGATGGCGGAAATGCCAAAATTAAAATGGACTTTGGTAATTGGTTGGCAACATTCAAGATGGTGGTCTGATTAAGGGCTGCTTATAAATAATTGTATATTACGTATTTTACGTGCTCAAGTGATTTTAAGTGGAATTTCACCTGACAAATCTACTATAATACTATTATCTTAATTGGAGTGTAAGTTTTTTATTTTGATAATTGAACTATACTTTTATTCTTATTGAAAAGGGGTGGTGTCAATGTTGGCGTCTGAAGTGTCAACCCCTTTGACATGTTATATATGGGGGTTCGAATATTTCTTTCTAGTTAAATTATCACTTTTGTAGTGAAGAAAAAATAAAAATACTCTTATTTTGTTTGTAATGGTCAAAGTGGGCGTAACGTGACTCAATGGAAACATTGTTTTGAACACCACCCATTCAATGATAATTAGTATTTTATCACATTCTAGACTTGCTTCATCATATCATTTCTAATGTTTTTAGAAGAGGGGGTGTAACTTTTTTTATAAGCTCATATACTGCAAACATTGTTAATCTTCATGTCATTTCTAATGGTTTTAGAAGAGGGGGTGTAACTTTTTTTTATAAGCTCAAATACTGGTAATTTAATAGCCCCACTTGATTTTAGCTTGATTGGATAGTGATATTTGGTGCTAAAATAAAAATAAAAGCCCTATATTTGGGATACAGATGAATATAGTTTAAAAACCTTCACATGCTAGGGGTTGGGAAACCACCCCAACTGCACCGATTCAAATATAAATACCGACCTGTCCATCACATTCCAGTTGGTCTATAGCCTACTATTGCAATGCCTAGAGCACGTGACTATCAATGCAATTTCAAATCCTTAAAGATTAGGCTTATTTGCACTTAATTTGGTAGTAATATTTAGTTTGACACTATATGTTCTTGCATACCACCCTAAGTCTGTAGAAGAGACTATATGTTTCTGACAAATATTTTTAGACCCTACTATTTGTTTGTACACATCATAGGCATACACTCTTAGATTATTACAATATTTTAGTTAATATAATATTTAGCACCGCGTCTTACTACCCGTTCGGGTTATATGCTTTAAGTACTAATTACTCTAATGGATTAGGAATTGGGAAGGTTGTATTAGAGGAAGTGAGCCTGCATTTGCGTGGAGGGAGAGTGGAAAACCATTTAGGAAAAAAAACCTAGTTCACCCGACCGAGATTCGAACCTCGATCTCCCTGTCCTCAGCAGTCGAGCTCAACACGACAAGCACGTTAGCCAACTATGCGACCGAGGCGGGTGATATTTTAGTTCATGAGTTGGGAAAGACCTGGGCAGTTAGCCCTACTCAAAGTTTTGAAACTAAACACATTAGCACCTACTGGGATGATTCAAATCCTATAGGCCTACTTCTCAGAACCGAATCCTTAATTTTCTTTCAAATCTTGTATCTTTAAAAATGTACAATTTTATTTAAAGTAAACATAGACTTAACAAAAATTGAATCTTAAAGAGTTTTCAAAGGCTTGATGCCACTGAACCATGATTTTTTTTTTTTTGTCATTTAGGCTATATTATGTCCTACACAACAAGAACAAGAAATCCCATGTAAATTAATTATATTAATAAAATCTCAACCTTTTTGTGACTTTGTTATTTTTACAAAGTTACACAAGTCCATACCGGTAGGTTTATGTTTCCTTTTAACAATTGCTTTAAATTGTGTTTTTTAAGTTGAGGCTTTTATTTTATTCAAGATGCTTTTTAGAGATTTTGCAAATTCCAATCTCATAAATATCGGGACTCATCAGGGAGGAGTGTGAAATGCGCAACACAACTTCCTAAAAGAGGAAACAAAAAAAAACATAAGAGATAAAATGGGAAATTGTAAAGAAGGATAGGACACATATATCGGAACATGTAAAAGTTATAACATAAAGGACAAACACAAAAAAAGGACATTGGCTACGAAGATATAATATATCTCTATAAGGAAAACTTCTTTTCTGTTCCTATTTATGTGTCCTAACCTTGTTTACAATTTTCCATTTTCTCCCTTTTGTGTTTTATTTTGGTTTTACTCTTTAGGAAATTGTGTTGCACGTTTCAAATCTCATGAATAGTTTGGTAGGTACCAAAGGAGTCTTGTATTTGAGCATCATATCTGTAGCATTTACCAATAGCTATATATTAAGTAATAGGCTTTCTTTTAACTTTATATAAGTTAATGTAGGCCTAGGGAAGCCTACTTGTATCTAGAGCCACGATATTAACAAAATAGGGGGAGCCAGTTCATTGCTCATTTCTGACTGGGGAGCTCTGAATTTGGCTCGAAATATAGCCTATCCATGTGCCCTTATTGAAAGATTTTGGTTTCTCCATCCGAATTCCAAATGATTGTTTGGGCATTTTTTTAAAACTCTCTTTCTCAAATTACATTTAAATCAGTCTACTATTTGCAGCTGTAGGCCTCAACACTAGGGGTGGTATGCAAGAACGTTGGTGAACACTTATTGGACCGATAGTGTAGTCTCGAGCGCACTATCGCTCCACCTTTCAACCTATGATGATGCAAGAAAAATCTCGCTAGTGTCTACTTAGCATACAGCCTTAAGCCTAGGCAGGGTGTCTACCACCCGAGAAAACTGGAACTAGCCGGGAATTTGGTAACTTAAAAAAAAAAATCAGGAAATGTTGTTTTACTCAAAATATGAAATATAATAATAGTTAAGTCAGTAACTTACAATGTGATTCAAGCTGTCTTTTTCTTGTTCGCTGTGTAATATATTTTATAATTCCTAGTATAAGGCCTACTATGTTAGTAAAAAATGTGGGTTTGGGGGGCGGGTCAATTTTAGGAAATGATCAGGGGAAATCAGAGAAAAAGTCGGGAATTTTATTGGTCAAGTTGAGTAGACACAATGCTAGGCTATAGATTGTACAAAGATATTGAACATATCAGAATTTAATTTCTGTTCATTAACTTAGGCCTAACAGTAATATTCTTATCTGTATTCATATAAAATACTAAAGGTTTTTTTTCCTCCCCTTTTCCTGCATTAAATGCTTAGGTAAGTATTTATAAAAACAAGCCTTACCAATAAAACTTTGTTTGTTTCAGGTTGTGATGTCCTCAGGAAGGCCCATCAAGTGTGTCGTTGTCGGAGACGGGACGGTGGGTAAAACCTGCATGTTGATCTCATACACGACAGATAGCTTCCCGGGAGAGTATGTCCCTACCGTGTAAGTCATCTTTTGATTTTTGTTGATTTGTTTCATAGATATATTCTCTACAAGAGATCAACAACATCTTCTTCAATTAAAGCTTCTTTAGATGTTGGTTCTATTAATAGCATTCAGGCCTAGATTTTTCATATCAATATCTTACTTTGCCAATCACAATATTCTTAAGAGAGACAAAAAACTGATGTATTGTATTTACTTGTTAACCTATGTACTTACTGTGTTTAGGTTTGACAACTATTCCGCGCCAATGGTTGTGGATGGTATCCCAGTTAGTCTGGGTCTTTGGGACACGGCCGGCCAAGAAGACTATGACAGACTACGGCCTCTTTCATATCCCCAGGTAAAAAAAAATATGTTAAAACGCTCGACGGATTTGGTTTGTTAGGAACAGCATATTTTTTTAAATTATTATTGTTTAAAGGGTGCTTAACACAAAAGAGCCAGTATTGGCATCCACACGGCTCAAGGCGTTGACTTCGTCTGGTTCAGTTTGTCAGTCACAGGGAGGTCTGGGGCCCCCTAGCACAGTAACCAACACCTCGAACCACTAGGTGGAAATTGGAGGGGAGCAAAAATGTATTGAGCAGCCTAGTCATCATGTGTTTATTCTTTTTTTTTCCCCTTCTTCTTTGCAGACAGATGTTTTCCTCATTTGCTTCAGTGTAACTAGCCCGTCCTCATTTGAAAACGTCACCTCCAAATGGTGCCCAGAAATTAAACACCACTGTCCAGATGCACCAATGATACTAGTCGGTATGTAATTAGGTGTAGATTTAGATAGCTGTACTATAATTTAGTGTAGACTATTTATTTATAAATATATATATAGAAATTTACTATAAAGGTGAAAATGAACCTTCGCCTACATTTAAAATTGTGTTTGGATACAGCTTTCAATCAAATTAAATAAAGTTGACTCCACGACATAGGAATCAATCCCGGGTCCTTTGTCTTAGTTCAATAAAGCTCTCTTAGTGAGCTAACCATTCCATCATGGACTCTGCCTTAAACTACAAGTTAAGAATTGACCTGTGCATGAGACTATTCATGAATAGATCACGGGTAGAACATTGACGCACTATGGCATAAGTCTTGGCTTTATTCTTGTGTCCAGGTGTCATTTTTCAAATATATTGAGTTTATTCAAAAAATAAATATGGGGGTGAGGTGAATGGTAAGAGGGGGCTTATGCTTTAGATCTGGCCATTCAACCGTTTCTTTCCTCTGCTCTCCTGGCATATGGAGGAGTTCATTTCTGAGGTGTGTACACCATTAAGGCGAATTTCACTATCCCCAGATGATAGAATGATACAGAGAATGATTATATGGAAAACAGAGGGGAGCTACAGTTTAACGTGGGTTCCAAACCACGGTGGGGGTCCGTAATTCCACACATCCACAAAGCGTGAAAAGCACACACTTTGACAGAGGGGAAGGAGGGGTTTGGTAATCGGATTAATCTGGTCCGAGACCGAGGTTTGAACACCGTACCCCTAACACGTACTCCTAGACTGCCAGGCCCCCTTGAAAAATAAATATCGGTCTGGCAATCCCTCCCNACAAAAAAAAACCCTCTAGGATTTGTAATATATCTGCTTTAAATTCGTTTGAGTTATTTATGTTGTATTCTATTTTACTATATTTCTCAACCTACATATAGTCTGATTTTGAAATAGTAAATAGCTGTTATACTGTAGAATTAAAAAAAAAAATAATGTTCTCAATTGCTCAACCGTTGTTTTTTTTTATCTTACAATAACAGGAACAAAAATTGATTTGCGAGATGATCGGGAGACGTTGACGGCACTAGCAGAACAAGGTCTGTCTCCAATCAAAAGGGAACAAGGGCAGAAACTCGCCAACAAGATCCGAGCAGTGAAATACATGGAATGTTCGGCACTGACACAGCGTGGACTCAAGCAGGTGATTACGTCTAGCAATACCGCCCTACTCTAGGAACTAAGTATAGTGTCACTATTATCTTGTGTAAGAGAGTGAAGAGAGAAAGACAAAAACTGTAAGCCTACCTAAAAATTGCCATATAGGGTGTGCTTTGTACCCATAACCTACTCACATATCCAGCAGAAACATGGACATTGAATCTGAGAGAGAACTAGCTCAAGATGTGGATAGGTTGAAATGAGGAAAACTGTGTAGAAATCGCTCAAGATAGGGAGGGATATGTAAAAGGATTAACATAAAGGACAAACTCAAGAGATGGACATTGGATGTGAATATATAATATATCTCTTATGAGGAAAACCTTTCTTTATGAGGTAATTGTATTAAATTTGTGAAAAGGTACAGGAAAGGTGGATAGAAACATATAAAAGGAACAAACACATTATGACTCTTACAATGAAAATAACACATTTCACACCCACCTTGCTGGCGTAGTTAGCGAATTCGCTAGTTTTGTGTTGAGCTAGACTGCCGAGGACAGGGAGATCGAGGTTTGAATCTCGCTCGGGTGAACTGGTGGCGGTTTTTTCTCAATGGTTTTCCCACTCTCCCTCCACACAAATGTGGGTTCATGTCCTTTACATTTAACCTCCCCAATTCCTAACCCATTAGTGTAATTAGTACTTAAGCGTATAACACGAATGGGTAGTAAGACTAAATAAAAAAATTTCAAACTTTACATTTTTGCCATTAGACAAAGAATCATTCTTTACCATATTCCATTTTCTCCCTTGTGTGTTCATTTTTTTTACCAACTTCCTTTTTCTTCCTTTTGTATTTTATTATTTCCTCTCTTAGGAAGTTGTATTGCGTGTTTCACACACCCTCTTGATAAGTTCTGATAGAATAAACCTAGGTTGAGTTATTGCGCAGAAACATTCGATTTTCTCCAAGAGGTATCTATTACCTCTTTGTCCAATAGCAGCATTGTAGAGTGTGAATTGTGTTTTTCTTTTAATTGTAAAAGGAATTTTATGTTTGTTTCTTTTATGTGTTTCTATTGACCTTCCAAATATAATACAGTAACCTTATAAAGTGAAAAGATGTTTTCCTTATAGAGATGTATTGTATATATTTGCATACAATGTTTGATATAGGGATTGGGTGTAATGAGGTGGACTGAATATTACTCGTTCAATATATGAATGGGGTGTAATGAGGTGGACTGGAGAGAACTAGCTCCAGGTAGAGGGATAAGGTGTAATGAGGTGGACTGGAGATAACTAGCTCCATATAGGGATAGGGTGTAATGAGTTGGACTGGAGAGAACTAGCTCAATACAGGGATAGGTGGCATACTTATTGTAAGTGCGGTAATGAACTTTCGAGTTCTTAATGCCATTGAGTAAGTAAATAATGTAAAGTGAAATTTATATTCTAACAGGTGTTTGACGAGGCTGTTCGTGCGGTGCTCCGACCAGAACCACAAAAACGACGACAGAGGAAATGTACTGTGTTATAGACAGGGAAATCATACAATGTTCTCAGTTTGAGAGAAAAAGAAAACCATGACAGTATCAAGGTAAAAGGCCATCTTTTTTTATCGATATTAATTTCAAAAGCTCTTTTTTTAATGTTTAAAACATATTTTAACTATCTCTGATTAGAAAAACTAAGGCTTGTCTATTGCACTATAGGTAGTTTTTTTTTTATAATTACATCCTTGCTCTTACTCGTTGAACTGCTCGTCCTCTCCGTCTTCTTCTCTAGATCTTTTTCTCGGCAGCCAGTGGGTTCAGTAGAGCTTCTCGGAGGCAATTAAATAATGGTGGCGTTAGAGAACGTAGTTGAATAATTCGGAAGTTTTATTTTGGAGAAAATTTAATATACATTTTATTACATTTTAAACACTAGTGACATATGAAAAAAAAGTTTGTTAGTACTTGAAGACACACATAATATGGCTATAGTTGTGATAAAATAGCCACATGGTGGCCTCCCTCTTCTTCCACCCATCTCTAAACACCCTAAAGCCAACACGAAAAGAACGACTATTCATTAAGTACCTCTTAGTATGTCTTTCTAGCTCGCATGCTATTTGGCAAGTGTTGTGCTGCTAACGCTACCTTCCACTTAGTATCGTAAATACATGCTAAAATCAGATGTGTTGATTGGCTAATTGTTCGCGCCAAACCTCCCCTTTCAACTGTGAAGTCACACATGCATCTCACAGCCTCCAGGTACATATAAAATAAATCGGTACGATGCTTAAACCATCTGGGAAAATCAGGGAAAACTGGAACTGGCCGGTAATAAGTCGGGGAATTTTCTGAATTAAAAAAAAATATTCTGGGAAATGTTGTTTTACTCAAAATATAAAATAATTAATCATTAAATCAGTAAATTACAATGTGATTTAAACTGTCTTATGTACAATAAGTGTAATAATCTCAGTATCTTGATTATGTTAACATGATTTATAATAAACCTAAGGGGGGATTTTGTAAAACAATATATAAAATTATATTGAATGTCTTTGAATATTATAAATACTGGGCGATTGCAAGCCTATTACATCCATAGTGAATTTAGGTGTATTAAGAATGGTAAGCAACTAACAAAATAAACAATGTTAAACTAATACATATAAATGAAATGGTCGAGAGCTAAGGGTCTAAACCTTGACCACTTTACATTGCTTTGAAAAGGAATTAATGGAAAGGGATTATTTGAACTGTACAATTTTTTAGATTGATTGAAGTTACAGTTCAATCAAAAGCATCAGTCTATTCTCCTGACCTGATGAAGCTGTCTGTGACAGTGAAAGCTTGTACTTAACAATGTGTTTATGTGTTTTTTAGTGTTATATCTAAACAATTTCTACTCCATTATCACCAAGGTAAGTGTTCTGGCTATCCCTCCTAATTTAAACCATGATTTAGCCTAGTGCTCTATACCACATAACCTTAGATTGATTGAAATATTTCTACTTTAGATACATAAAAAAAAATTTAGAATTTAAAGTAAAAACACTTATATTTTATTCATCTTACAGGAAAATAAATAACAATTTAAAAATATTATTCAACAAAGTGTTAGACTAAAACAAAATATTAATTCACAACATGGGACTTTTTATAAAGGTGATATACGTTCAGATTCTTACAAAAAAAAATTGTGACTAGGGTCAATTTTTTATTCAAGCCATTTCCACCACCTGCTAGCTAGGCCTGTTGTAGTTTCATATGCCTCATAACGTAACTTAAGACTAGGACAGACACAACACCCAGTTCCTGGAAGTTAATTTATCAACGTGAAAGAGTAAACCCGTATTTCATCAATGACAAATTTTTTGGCCATGCTGAGAATCAAATCCAGGACCCTTGGATTTGATTGATATCTACTTATTTCTATACTCTTACTTTTTACTCGCTTTGGTGAAGCACCCGAGCTAAATGCCAAGCTCATTTAGTCTAGTTTATCAGTGACGAGGAGGTGGGTGTTTGAATCCCAGCCAACTGTCCCATGGGTGACTACTTACACTCCCTCCACACATACAAATACATTTCCTATAAATTACACATACCTTATCCCTTCCACATTAGCAGAGTTAATAAGCGTAAAACCCGAGGGGGTAGTGAGCCATGGTGGAAGAAAACTTTTTACTTTATCTTGACACTTCATAGAGAAGGTATTGTGATCGCCAAAAAGTTCGAACTTGAAATTTTGATAAATGTCGACTTTTCTTGACACCCTGAAATCAAAAAAGTGGTTTTCGTGATGCTGTCTGTCTCTCGGGCTAGAGCCTAAACTATTTTACACTTTGGGCTAGAACCTAGTATCTGGTGTGTTTTATAAGGTCTCCTGAGGGATTTTGGAATTAGATATCTAACTCTAAATTTAAGGATAATTTATTGAATGGCATAAGGAGAAAAATTTAATTTTCTCAAAATTTGCTCTAACGATGTTGATTAAATGTTATATCTAAACACTATTTATTGTTACTAACAAGGTAGCAATTTTCATTTTCTCGTGAAAATGGCTTTAAGGTTACTTTACATGAGGGAAAACTTTCCAAATTTTATCATTTATCTCCAACTATTTGAGATACAAATTATGAAACCGCTTATCACTGTAACGTTGTAGTACTATTAAAGATACAAATCTTTTATTTGAAATATATTTTTATAAAGCCAACAGTTTCTAAGCTATAATCTACTATATATACTTTTTAATTCAGGTCTTTGAAAATGAATTTGATTCTTATGCTCTTTAGTGGACCTTTATGTTTCTCTTTTCTCAATTTTTCTGTAACATTGTTCCTATTTCCTAATGCCATAGAGTTAGTAAGTAACAGTGTATATTATTTAACTTACGATCTTTGGTTCAATGTTTCTACAATAATGTAAATACCTACTATTTCGTTTAACAAATCTAACGAGTTTTTTACCAAATGTCTATTTTAAGATAAAAGCAAGAGAAAGTCGGTGCAGTGCGCCGTAACATTTATTTTACTCTTGCATACCCGACCAGCCAATATAACTTTACCTTCTTGTTTCAGAAGAATGATGTACTCAACCTTTGATTGGTGTTTTCAGAAGCCATTGACAGTTTCTGCCAAAACAAGCTCAGCACAACATGTAAATATCTCCCTCGCACTTCATACTTTGATTGGAGCTAGCCGGTATTTTGAATACAAAATATAATGTTGCAATATTAATTTATTTTCATTAGGGATGGACGGGAATTACAACTTTAGGCCGGACGAGAAATAAATATATTAAAATATATAGATTTAGAACAAAAAATGTAATTCACACATTTAAAAAAAAAGTTATTTTAACTATTTGTGTACTAGGACTGTGAAAACATTTTACTTGTAAATTAATTTCATACAAGCCTTAATTTTAGCCAAGTTTTAATTTTAAACAATTGTCAACATTTATTTAAAAATATATTACATTTATATTTCTAAACCTTTACAAGTTAGTCATAAAAAAAAGAAAAGATTGTTTACCTATTAACTTACTAACTGAATGCATAAATTATTATTACTATTGCTACTTTTTACAGTTTGGTGACAAATAGGCCCAGATGAAATTTTGGTAATTCATGATTCTTGTCAATTCGAAGTGATATTTACTATGTGTACTATTTCATTTATTTATGTTTTCAAAAAAATTAAGCTAAAACGTTAACTGTCTTAATAGTTTCGTGGTGACTTGTAAAAATTGGCTAACTGATAAACCATTTAGTTTATAAAGACGAAGTTAAGAAAACATTTGATAAAGCACTATGAAAACAAGGTTTGTTCTTGTTTGAACAACTGGGCTATCCCCTTCTCCATCACTTATTTGCTAGGTCCAAGCAAGGACACTAATATATTATATATAAATGAACCTTGCTAAAGGCGGTCATGTAGGCAAAATATATCTTCTTAATTTTTATTCCCTTTGTCTTATTTGATAGTAGTTATTAATAACAATTTGAGAATGTGAGGAATGCCAGGCCTACATCATGGTTCAGATTCCACGTTAAACTCTAGGTCCTCCATTTCATCTCACAATCATCCTACCATTACACATTAACGTAAGTGCATACAACCCTAACGGGTAGTAAGACGCGGTGCTAATAATAATAATAATGATGATGATAGTAGTTCATTCTTCTATGACATCATGTTTCCGTTTTATTATTGTTTGGTCTAAACCTAAGTTGATAATTGATTATTTCAATATTGCTATTTGTAAGACTCGAAGGTAGTGATATTGAGATATTACTAAGCGTGAAATGTTTTTTGTGCGTACTTATATTTGATTTTTCTCCGAATATGTTAATAAATAAAAGAAATGACCTGGCGGTCTAGATGTAAGGTGTCGGACTCCTATGCTGAAGGTCCGGGGCTCAATCTTCGATCTCGGCACAGATTTATCTGATTGCCAAACCCTTCCTACACCGCTGACAAGACGTCTATTAATCACAACTTGTGAATGTGATGAATGCCAAGCCTCTGTTGTGATTAGGATTTCATGTTAAACTGTAGGTCCTCCATTTTCATCTCACAGTCACCCTACCATTGCACATTAACTCGAAAAGTTGGTAAGACACGGTGCTAATAATAGTTAATAAATAGTTAAATACACAATATGAACGAAAAATTTAGATAGTTTTATCCTAGTTTTTTTTAACAAATACTAATTCAACTCGTACTTATGTAAATAATAACATGTTATTTAATTTATTTTCATTGTAAAACATATTAATGCTATCAAAATTTCAAAGACAATTTTTTTTAATATACAGGTTTATTTGTTGTTTTATATTTGTCTGGATATAGTTTGTGAATTGTGCAGTTGGTGGGAAGAATGAACCCCTCACCCCCACCCCCTGCTCTCTCGCCCTTTACCAAAGACTCAACAAATAGGGTAGTATGTTTCAGCAACTGATCAAACTGGTCGTTGAAAGGAGCAGAGTTTCGGTGGCCACATTGTCTAAGGCATCACTCTTGCAATAGACTAGAGGGCCGATGCCGTGGAGATCAGAGTTTGATCACGGTCGCGTGTACTGAGGGCGGTTTTATTCAACAGTTTCCCCACACTTTCTCTATGCAAATGTGGATACATTTCAGGTAATCCATTAGCGTAATTAGTACCAAGGTGTATAACCTGAATGCATAGTAAGACATGGGACTAAAAATGGATTAGGGTAGAAGATAGAGATGCAGACGGTATAGAAGGGGTTTCCTTTGTAAGCCTAATATAACACAAATAGATTAGTGCAAGAGTGTATTAATTACATCTTAGTGTGAACATGTTCAATGCACACTCAATTCACCATGAAAGGTGGCAGTTATACCTTCACAGATTACACTATGGCCCGAACTCATAAGCTACACCTTGGTGTTGTCTCTGAAGGTAAGCTTTATACCTTTCAGAGTAAACGAAGTGTACATTAAAAAGTCCCCACATTCACATATTTCTCTGATAGTGGGGAGGGAATGTTTGTCCCTAGCTGGACAAGTTTCAAGGTTAGCACCAAGTAAATAGCTGCACTCTAGATGATAAAAAAATTAAAAGGTTATTCGTAGTTTAATCTTCGCAACCAACCCAATTTCATTAATATTGTTTTAAACCTATATATATCTAAGTCATGGTGACAATTTCATCTAATAGTTATCACAAGCTTACTCCATGGTGTGAGTTTGCATTCGAGTGGCCACAGCCTCTAGCGATGATATTGCTAACATTTGCCGATAGAGGGTGTCCTGTGGTCAGCACAATGCACCCACAGGCTGTTGTTAATCTCACTTTTATATACAGGAGCTGCTCCTTATTTATACCATCCCATAAATGGAACAAGATAAACGTATGATTCCAACAACATAAGATCTTACTCTATGTAGGGAAGATATTTAGATTTAGTTTCTGTTCATAATATTTTTTGTTGTTTTCGACTTTTTTACCGGGAAGATGCAATTTTCCAAGATATCAGGATCCCGTCCATCCTTGATGCATTTTTTAACGTTGTAACCAAAATACTCTTGAAAATATTTTCCAACTTCATATATGTATTTTTTATCAGTGATGCAATAATTTTAATTTTTAATCACATTTCCTTCCCCCCCTCCATGTGTATTCAATCCCCCTTTATTTTACCGTGTTTGAAGAATCGATAATAAGACTTTAAATCTTTGTTTTAATGGGTTTTTTTAATTGATGAAATGAATGGTAATGTTTTTATACTTATTTACAAAGATAAATATTGATAAAAGTAATGTAGAGTTGCCTGTTTTTTCCCCCCATGTTTTACTGTAGGACATTCGGTAATGTGATTGTAGTTTATGTAACTTAGTTTACAGTTTGTAATAATATTCAGTGTAGTTAGTACTTGTATGATCACAAATGTTCTACACACGCATAGTCTTATAATCTGACATTAGTCGTATAAACATTAAGCAGCTATTAATTTTTAAGTTTTAGTTTAATAGCTTAGAAGATAGGTTATATTATGATGTAATACAAACTGTGTCAAAATTTATTTATTATTTTTGTATAATACATTTGATATTTAATAAGTTTTATGAATATAATTTAAGTGTAAAATTATCGGCTTTTATACAAGGACTGTACAATTAAAGAAAACATGAAAGGTATATATAGTAATAAATATGTCATAAAATCATAATATAGTTTATACAAGAAAAAAAAAGTGTAAATTTAAAAGAGATGCAATTTAATTTTGACCGTACGTAAGTTATTTGTTAAAAACATTTAATATCAAAAAAAGAATTAACTCTCGGAGGAAAATATATTTTAATTCTTTAGGTACAATATTGATCACATGGAAAATGTTATAGGATAGAGGGGCAGAAAATAATGACAGAAGCTTAATTTGCCTCTCACGGTGAAGAAAAAAAACACCAACATACTTCACACTTGCAATAATGTCACTGGACAAAAAGGGGTTGTTTTTTTGGTCCTTTCTACTCTTCTTGGCTATATGATTTTAGTTACACAATTAGATTAGGGTTGAGGTAGGTAGAGTTGAGAGGAACTGTATCTACACTTTCATGGAGGGTGAGAGAAAATCATTTAGGATAAAACCACCCTTGGGGTGTCTAGCCAGGATTTGAACCCGGATCTCCGTCACCGTCAGAGCAGACAAAATGATCCCACCTTAATAGGTGACAAAAGAGTTAATCTTCTTTTCTATTAGATTACCTGTATTTGTTGTGCATGCTAATCTTTGTCTTTCTATATGATCTTATCTGTAGGTCCTGTGTTCTTTACCAATTTGATTTTTATATATATTCTGTTTCTTCTTTCAAACGAAGAAAAACCAAACTGACGTATCTAATAAACATTGTATGGCCTAAAACGTCACTTTCACTGGACTGCCTTTGACAGGAAGATCAGGGTTTGGATCACGGTTGTGTTTACTTAATGTGGTATTAACGTTAATGGGTTCCCACTCTACATAAATATAGGTACACTTCCTGTTAAATTCAATCTTCCTAATCCTTAACACCTTAACCTAATTAGTACATAGGCATATAACCCAAACGTATAATAAGACGTGGTGACAAAAAAACAAAACATCGAAAGGAGGATGGGATGTAAAGGGTTACACATTTACCAGAAAAATCTATTGGTCTCAAAGTTTACTCAACAAACCCTATCACATTAGTTTTTTCAGGATTCTTCTTAAGCAGAAGAGAGTAGAACACTCTTTTGATAAATGTTTGTTGCGCTGTTTCATGCTTCCACCCATAGAGTTCTCGGAATCGGGACTCGGTGGTAATAGTACATTTATTTGAAGAGACAGCCAGAATCTCTGTCCAATGACATTAACTTGAAGTGTTAACTGTGTTTCTTATTTTCACTCTAGTAACTATTGCGTTTGTTGTCCCTTTAACTTGTTCCTCCCCTTCTGTCCTTTGTCTTTTTCCTAGTACAAAATTATAGTCATGTGATTGTCGTTTTAAAGCAATACTTGTAAGCAAACTGTTGGATAACACTAGTTAATTTATTACCTATGTAGCGAAACAGACATGAAGTTGGTGTTTAAATAAGATATTTAAGAAAGAATTTCCCTGTTTATTGAAGGAATTTTTTTGTGTAAATATCGGCAGCAAATGTTATTTTTTAATAAATATTTGTCTTGTTTGTCACTTGAGTAATAATGTGGAAATGTTCATAAATAGTGAAATGCAGCTTTTAAGGAAACAAATTGCTCTTTAATTATGAAATATCACTAAAGTGTTTAAAGGACAAGTACACCTTGTTTTAGTAAAAGCACACACACTAGAAATAAACAAGTCTAGCACTTTTTAACAAAGTTAGCATAAATTTCTTCAAAGAAAATTCATGTTATAGATAAAGATATTTAGATCTGATGAAACTGTAAAGTATGTTGGAATCTATTCTTTATTGTCAGCGTGAATGCTTAACTGAGCAATAAAAATTAATGCTATTATGCTAAAATAAATAATACATTATGCCTTTAACATCCGGTTGAATACAACGCCAGTTTTGCAACTTCATTTTATAGATTTATTATTTTGTCTAACGCACACCTTCGATGTATAAAATTGTGAACTATGTTCCTCTCTCCGTTGTGCAAAGACACCTCACCCCACACAGCTTTTGGCACACCTTATATTTATCTATTTTAGTTATTTATTTGAGATACTTAACGTGCAAATTCTGACTGATTATATCAGAACACAGCTTATAAACTAACTTAAAATCTAGAACAAACACAACATCCATCCCCTGGCCGTTAATTCATCACTGTGAAAGGGGGCTTCATTTTACCAATGATTAATTTCTCGGCCATGCCAGGAATCGAACCCGGGTCCCTTAATTCAGTAGACAGACATGCTACTGACAGAGCTAACAGTCCTAACACCCAATAATTTCTATCATTGTCTTTATTATATGAGCCCTTTCTTATTACTTATATCAGAATGTCAAATGTTTTTAATTATTTTTGAAAACACTATCGAGAATTAACTATTTAGGATGTTCATAAGTGTTATGACCTGAACATTTGTCTGCAGCCAACTATTGTGCAAAAAATATTAAGTTTTATAATGAACTATAATATATGTTCATTTTCTTGCATGAATTAAAATAAATAATACAAAATATATTGGGGTGTGTGTGTATAAAGACTAACTTTTACACAATAAACAAAAACAACAACTTAAAATACATAGAATAACAACTGCCTCTCAAAAACTTCATTTTCATGGCCTCCACTTTCCTAGTTTCTTGCATTCAATAGTTTTTAATGTGTATGATCCTACCAGCGAATCAAAAATTAAGTGATAGGTGAATAATAATAATATCTAGAACTTGATTAGGTTTTTTATTCACTCAATGATACACAAAATGTTTGACAAACATTCTTCATAGTTGTAATAGTTCAATCTTGTGTGTACTTGTTCTTTTATGGCAGGGTTTTTCAACCTGTGTGTTGCGGGAGACTGGAGTAAGATCAAAAACAATCAAGAAAATGTTTAAAGAATAATAATTATTAATATTTTTAAATTCATCAAAATTTTGTTTTTTAAAAAATAACACAATTATTAGGGCTTATAATTTTAGATTTTAAACTTTTGATTTTAATGATAAAATTTCTCCATTAAAAAAAACTGTTCAATGTGCCGTGGGTTGAAAAAAAGTTGAAAATCACCATTTTATATTATAAAAATACTCACTAAAGCTCTAGATTGTACAATATAGTAAGACAAAGTTGGTGGTGCTGGTTTTTCACTATTTATTTTTAAAGATTCCGTAAACTATAAATAAAACAAATGACTCTAGTTATGGTGAATAGATAAGGTTTGTTGATGTAAAAAAAATTATCAAAACAATACTAATTACAATATTCATTGCACAAAACATAACAGCACTCGTTTTGATGTTATCTATAATCATTTAAAAGATGTTAATAATAATATAATTTTCTGTCATGATGAATCTAACAATATCAGCATTTAAATTGGCAATTGCTCATGAAATGTGTTTCAAGAATAATACAAGAATTGGAAGGGGTTCCTGAAGTTTATTTTAGTGAGTTGTGTGGTTGTTTGGGTGTTTTTAACCAAAGTTTAAGTCGCCCGTTTTTGACCGAAACTTGGTATTCTAGTCACTTTATTATGTGTACATTGTTTTTCTTTTTTGTTTTAATTTTGGTCTATGTATTGTGATTAATAATTTACCTACATTTCAACTCTATTGTATTTCATTTATGCAGTGGTGAAGTTTAGGGGGGGGATGAGGTAACCTCACAATAATTTGTATTGGTGCATTCACTCTTTACCATCACTCATTATTAATTAATGGCGATGATATTCTAAAATAAATCTGCATTATTTTTGTTTTAGATGTTTATTTTAGTTACATCTGGTTCCCACAATGTACACAGATAACAGTCTAATTTATATAGGAAGAACCTTTTTAAAAATACTCTTTTTGTGGTTAACATTGTTAACTTTTGACTAATTTTATTAATCGTTATTTTATAGAAGATATAGGTATCTGTCAAACGGGGCAGATTAAACGACTTGACATATGAACAAGTGAAAATAGCTATAGTTACTTATTCTAGCTGTCATATAAAAATCTTCTTATAAAAATTGGACTGTACACATGTTTGAATCCAATGTAGTGGTGACCTTGCCGCTACATAACTAAGTGTCGACTAGATTGATAAACGAGGGCTAACCAGTAGCCCTGCATGTAATGAATTAAAAACTAGACACTGGCAAATAAGAAAGGAAGACTATACTGCGATTTCTCTTGGCTAAGTGATTTAGAGTGATCAAAAACAAATCTAAGGGACCTTAATTCAATTCCAGGTTGTCCTGGAATGGGTACTTACTAGTTATATATGGTTTCGGCCTGGTATATAATTAGTAAATATTCAGGAGGTATGCCTGGATGTGTAGTAATAGGCGAGAAATCCGGGGTTAAGCCAGTTAGCAAGTTGTGTGATAATATATATTGTGTCTTATGTTAAACAACTAAAAGAAATTAAAATTTTATTATTTATTTATTATAACATTCACACTTTTATTTAAGTAATCATCATCACCAACTGTTTCTAGCCCGTGGCCTGGTCCGTTTAGTAAAATGCCTCCATCTTCCTCTATCCTCCTATCATTCTCCTCCTCTTACTTGAATACTTTGTTATCTGCCCTTCTCATTTCTTTCTTGACCTTCCTTGCGGTCTTTTTCCTACATATTTAATTTCCATTAAGTACTATCTGCTTCATTGCTCTAAGGCATCACTCTCAAAATACACTAGACTGCCGATGGTGGGGGAGGTCAAGATTTGAATCCTGGTTGGTTGTACTGAGGGAGGTTTTTCACACTACCTCCATTTAAATGTCAATACACTTTATCTAAATTCAACCTTCCACATCCGTAACACATTAACATAATTAGTCCATGTGTATAACATGATGAAAGTGTTAAATTAATTATCAGGAGTTTAGTGGTTATTTTTCTTATAATTATGTTGGAAATAAACCAACAATAAGCAATATTACAGCTAAACAAGATTTTTTCTAACCGATATTTTTTCAAATAGCTTTTGGGATTTGAAGGTTTGAGCTCTAAATAAAGTATTTTTTATCTTTATGCTGAAAAAGGAAGATTTATTTATTTAATATCTACTTGTTGAAGTTATACACCTATGTACTAATTACGCTAATGTGTTAAGGATGAGTAAAGTTGAATTTAGAGGAAGTGTACCCGCATATGTGTGGAGGAAGAGTGGGAACCCATTTAGGAAAAATAACCCTCAATCCAACCAACACCAGATTGAAAGACAATCTCCCAGTCATTGGCAGTCTAGTCTATTGCAAGAGTAGCACCTTGGACTATGTGGCCACCGAGGCGGGTAACAAGATAATACAAGTAAAACCTCTTGTATAGTTCTCCTCAATTTTTGCCAGCGACTGTAATGACTACTTTAGGTTCAATATGCAACAGTTGGGGACAGGGCCGAAATCATCTGGTTAGCCTTTCTACATATTCTATCTCATTAAGTTAACTATTATATGGTCTATATGTTATTGGCGTGAAGAGTTTTTAAAAAAAAATTATAATGATTGTATTTAACCACCAAATATTATTACATAAACAGGTTAAGAAAAAATGTGTTCTTTTAATAATTAGAATTATTTTGGTTAATTGGCTGATTTAAGTGACAGTGTATTTTTTAACTACATTTTAAGTTGGTAAATGTTTTTTTTTTAATTGTGTCAAACAGTTAAATTTAATAAACATTGCTTACCAAATGTCAAGTCTTAATTTTGTGGGTAGAAAAGTACTCTTGTTAAAATATATATTTATATATAAGAAAAACTCAAATGAGATATTATTTTAAAGATTGGCCAATTCACAATTATTCCTGAAACTAAACAATACAATATTAAATCTAACATAATTAGCTAAGTTTATCTGTTATTTCATTACCCATTTAGTCTTATTAATCTGTTGAATCCTAAGAACATAATTTTTAGTTTGTCTCTTTATAAGTAATTTCATTAATAATCATGCTTGCCTGCATGGTTCGAATGAAGATAATATCAACTTTAAACTTTTTATGTAACCTTAACATATTACAGTTATTAAGTTTCAAGTTGTTAATTTTTAATCATATCATTATTATTTATGAAACAAGATTTAAAAAAATTTTGAACTTTGAATTGACCACGGTTGTGATAAACTCTATAGACTAAGACACAATGATTTGTACCTAGAAGTCCAACCAGCGTTAGCGAGATGGTAACTGATAGCTAATAGAAGATTTTACTGTGAAAATTGATTGAAAGTTACTAGCGTTAAACTACATTGAAATAACGCTTCCTTAAGGATGTGTGGGATTGGATTTTTCATAACTAATTGAAAGAACAAAAATTATTAATAAATCTATTATATTTTTTGTTTCATGGTTGTGGAAACAAGAGCTATTTATAATGCATGAAATAATAAATTTAAAAGTATTATTTTCACACTTCTATCTTCTTATAAGTGGCCACCAAAATAAATAGATGTTTTTTATAACTAAGAGAAAGAACCAAACTAAATATTAGTTTCAAAATTAAACGTTTTTATTTTGTAAGACCATGTGTATGAACACAACTTAAAATGGTTTATATAGTCATCCAACCATCTGATTTCATCCAGTTCACCATCTTAATTTTTTAAGAGAATGTAGCCTTTCAGAAGCATTTTTTATGGGAACTTCAGACGCCACTTCCACCAAAAATAAACATCCAAATAGTTATTTTTCTTAAGTTTCTGTGTTTTAATAATGTAAAAACTGAAAACCCTTAAAAGAAAAAAATAAATACCAAAAAACATTGTTTTTTGTGAAAGTTTTAACTGTTAAAGTGACAGCTCAATATGTGGTCTTGCATTTCTTCTGGTTTGGCGAATAGATACGTGAGAATAAATCTGGTAACGTTTGTTAGCGGTCAGTTTCCACCCTCCTACATTGTACAGCCTCTGAGATCAGCCAGAATAATTGTCCTTGTGACTGTTGAGAACTATAATTATCATCACATCAATTTCCAGCCTATGGCCAGAAATGCCACCATTCTTCCTCCTTTAATCACTTCCACACTTTGTTATCCGAGAGCTCTAGTACAAGACTAAAGTTTTGGTACTGATAGTACAGATAGTGTGAGAAATGTAAAAGTATGAAAATAAATTAACCAGTATATTAATTAAAATATACTCTTGAGAAATAAAAGTGTATTTCAAATCACATGGATTTGTGTAAGTAGTTTAATCACACATTGTATGTTAGCTGTCAAGAGGAGAAACAGGACTAGTAATGTAGTTATCTGGAAAAGAGTAGGGGTACAGGGATTACATGAGAGGAAGCAAGACTGAGATGGTATGGCCATGCAATGAGAATGGAAAAGGAAAGGATGTCAAAGAAAATGTTGGAAATGAAATATTTAGGAAAAGACTGCAAGGGAGACCAAGAAAGAAATAGGAAAAGCAGATAATTGTTCAAGTGAAAGAAGAATGGAAGAAATTAAAGGAGGAAGACTGGTTGAAGGATAGAGGATGATGGAGGCATTCTACCAAACTGATCCGGCTACAGTCTGGAAACAGTTGATGATGATGATTTATTAAATAACATTTCTTGATAAATTTTAATTACACAGATAACTACAGTTTTCATAGAAAGGACTTTATCCTGCATAGTTACTTTTTATGTATTTATTTGTGATTTATAAACACATAAAATAGATCTAATATGGTATCATTTTATTGATGTTGAATGCAAAAAATAAGTCTGTACTTTCTAAAAGGTTTTTTTCTGTGAAAATGTGATTATGGTTGAAAGTTATGTCACTTCTACATTTATGTTCTTTTAAAAAAGAATATAATCTTAGGAATCGGGTCATTGCGTCTTTGCTCCAAGAGGTAGTTGGTCATAACCTGCAAAATCCAATGTTTCAAAGTGTTTGTTACTTTATATCAGACAATCTTAAATATGGAAAGCTGGTATATTTTAGGGGTGTGCGAAATTCACTATTTCAATTTGAAGTAAACTTTAATCAAAAATATGAAAGTCTTGAAGCTTGAATATTATTTGCTGGTTATTTTATGCTTTAAAAATAATACATTGTGGTTATTTATATAACTTAAGCACTAACATCACTAGTAAAATGTTTTATTTTATATTTATTTGTGATTGTTTAGTTCTGATGAATCAAGTTATGAGAGCTTACAATGCAATCAATATTTTTTCCATATAAATATTGATTTGTAATACATATAACAGCTAAGAATGGCAATAATTGTATATAAATTGAGTATTTAAACTGTCAATATTGTATAGGCGAGGCTTCTTAACTGTCAAAGCCAGAATTTTTTATTGAAGCAGACTCAAAACTGATACTTGTTTTGAAGCTTAGCACACGCCCCTAGTGTATTCCATTAGTCTTTTAACCATTGTTTGTGTGAAGATGGTGTGATAAATTATATCAAACTGTTCTTTTCATCTCACAGTTGTTTCAAGCATTAAACTTTACTTGTCAACAACAAAAACTTACTAAGTATGGTTTTTACTATAATGTATTTTTAAAATAAACATGATAACTGTAAAAATGAATACACAAATAAAATTACCAACACAAACTCTTCAATATGTTGATGGCTTTAAGCCCAACACTTAAAACAACCTGGCCATACAGATAGTAAAAACTCGATAATTTTCTTTCCCGCAAGGGAAGTTTTCATTCCCCAAAAACTAAGTTGGCATCACTGCAGCAAGCTCCTCGTACAGAATCCCACTTCCTGAGGAAGATGCCTTGTGGGATTAAAATATTGGCTTATTGTTGTGTTCTAGTACTTTTACATAACCATTACTGTCTAGAATTATATCGTGTTAAATTAAGAACATATTATGTTGTGATTTCACAAATTATTTTAGAAATATGTTAGAGGGAAAAAACTGAACGTTCAGTTGATGAAGAATTTGGAATATCCCGAGTATCCTCTTCTAATTTATCAATCGAAAATAGATTCTTATCATGCTTATTGATATTTTATTTAAAATTAGAAATGTGGCAATTGAATCCTATGGTACTAAGAGAAATTTGAGATTTATAAAAGAAATTGAAAAAGTATTTAGAAAACAACTATGTTGACCTTTACTCGATAAAAATAATTTTAAGAAATTATATATACTTGTGGAACTGTCAAAACATATTCGCAAAAAAAAAAGTATCAAAATAATTTACTTAAAAAGGGGTTTCTATGTTGTTTACAACAAACAAAATATATGATTTGTTAGTGGCACCAAACCTTAAAAAAAACTATTCAAAAATTCCATTTTAAATATTTTCAGCTCGATTGCAGGCTTATACCTTGGAGTTTTTTTTTATAACTAAAATTTATGTTTTTAAATATTTCAGGTATGACAGAAAAGTTAGGCTTGGGATTTAACCCATCTCTACTTGGAAATTAAAATGTTTCACTTTGAATGATATAATCAAATAGCACAAATTTGTTCAATGTTATTTTAGGTCAACTTAAAAGTAAATTAAGGTATAATGAGGTGGCCCTGGATGAAATTATATCAAACATGGATAGTGGGGATTTTGATACTAGAGCCACTACCAAAGTCCAACAAAACAACAAAAATTATTTGGATTGCGTTAAAACATTCTAGTAATATCTCGAGTTTCAGAAGACAAACTTTTATGTTAGTTTATTAAAGCTACTTTCCTTGCGGGTAATTCGTCATACATTTACTTTCTAATTCTATCCGCACTTTCCATATTACCTCAAAATAATGAACTGATGTGTGTGTACAGAAAAATGCAAATGAATCAATACTCTAGATAAATCAGATTACTAGATCTGAATTTGTAAATTTTTTTTATATATAATTTCATAAAGTGTTGATTAAATTATCTGTAATTTTTTTAAATATATATCAAGGTGTCCATGTAAAACGAATTTGAAGTTGGTCGACGTTCCCCATTTTCCAGCATACTGGACGCCTTCCTTGTATTTTCTTTGATAATGGCCTCATTAATTTATATTGTATTATTATTTGTACATCACAATTGCATGTAGGAAATAAAAAATATACATTTTCATGTGATTTACAATTTCTTGACTCGAGTTAACCCTTAGCTAAAGGCTCAAAAGGTTGGCCTGTGGGAACACACAAGACTTGAATCCAATTTTCATAAGAATGGTCTTGTTCAACAGCTAGATATATTTGATATACTTTCAGTGTTTTACTCTATTCTAGTGAAGAAGGGGACTGCTGTACCTCAAACATTACATAATCATGTGTTTTGTTGTTTTAATAATTGTGAATGTTGAGGCCTACAATGTTCAGACGTATTTAAGCCCTCTATCCTCCTCCCAATGTTATTTATTAAATTAATAAAATTGTTAGTAAACATTAATTCAAACGTGATATTTATAGTGTCCTGAATTGTCACTTGAATTGATATATTTTCCCCCAAAAAAAGCTTAGATAATATTCCAGCCTAAGTTTGGGGAATGTTTATTTTCCCAAAGTTTGGATCCCACATATGCCTAATCAATTCTGATTTTTAATTCTTAGGCAATTTATTTTTAAAGTTCTGGTTCTTTAAAAATAATTTGATTTTGGTTATTGGTTCTGGTTTTTGTTCAAATCCTTGTTTGCAACATATAATTTATTTACAACACTCATTATCATCATGAACAGCTTCTAGCCACCGGCCGGGTCTGTTTGGAACATAAGCCTCTCCACCAACTCTTTTCCTCCCTCCATCTTGGCCCAGTCCTCTCCTCCACACTACTCATTATTCTCTTCAGCCATCTGTTTCTTGATATTCCTCTCAACCTCCTCATATAGCCATACCACCTTATGCCGGGATCACGATCAACTTAACATTAACTTAAAGTTGACCTAAAGTAAAGGATCTTGTGTTTTTAAATGGAAGCAATCACGATGCAGTTGACTTACAGTTCACTTAACTTAATAGATGTCCTGGGAGGTCTTTTATGTTAAGTGAACATTACTTGAAGGGTATCACGATCTAGCTAGCCAATTATTATGCGAGTGGCGTCTACATGGCTATTTATTAATTCATTTGTTGGTTTATGACCAAGGTCTATTCTTTAGCTTTAGTTCTAGTGATCAGACATTTAATTAAAATAAGCGCTAGTATCATATCATTATAGAACTTTATTGAACAGGCTCAAGTAAAATATTGTAAATAGGATAAACCACAAAAAACGAAGCTTTAATCATTCAAAGATCATAAACACCAATACAAATAGTACAAATCAAAACACACACACTAGAAGGGAGATGTTTGCTTCGAGTAAATTTATGTGAATCATGATCACACATCTGTTTTAAGTTAACTTCAAGTGAATGTTACGTCAAGTTAAAGTTAAGTTGATCATGATCCCAGCATAAGTCTTGCCTTCTCTATCCTGTCCTGGCTCTTCCTTTATTCCTCTTACTCACCCATCCTTCTTAGAAATCTCATTTCACTCGCCTGCATTCTACTCTTATCTGGTTCCTTAATGACCCATGTTTAAACATTGACACGGCTTGGGGAATGTTTTAAATTATTTGATTCGACGTCGTTTTTATTAGAAGAAACAAGTGAACTATGCACATCCCTAATTAATGGTATAAAAATTATGGATGTGTCATAGAATCCTTTAAGGAGATTCAAGGATTCGAGAAATTCAAATTCATGACTCAAATCCTTAAAAAACTTAACTGAACTTAACAGCCAGATCAGTAATTTACCACTTAAATGATCCAATTATATGAAAGAATAGCATTTAGTTACAATTTCTATTTTCTGTTATATTTATATTTCCTCTTAGGTTCATAATTTTTCCCAAGGCTCGGAATAAGGGTTTGAAGATAATTATTGGAGATTTGGATTTTACCCAACTCCAATGAAAATCATAACTAAATTCACTGACCAACCCACCCAAGCAGATCCACTATATCCCTTTATTATTGGAGACAGGACAAATACATGCTCTTTTCACATTAAAAGAACCACTCATTTAAATTAAAAATTTAATTCAAAAGATAGTTACATCACTTTATAAACCGCTCACATTTTTGCCTAAATTTAAAAATGTTAAGTCAAAAATTATAATGAGTTATGTCAGACACTTTGTCGCAGACATTAACAGGACAGGCTACAGATTTAAAATGTCTAATTTTTTAATTGGGGCTTTCCCTTTTACAATGATTGATGGCCATGTGGATGGTTGTTGTTTGTTTTAAGAATAAAGTTAGTTTGTTTGGAAATTGCACTTTAAATTATATAGGGAAGCTTCATATAATTATTTTGTGCAAATATAGCCTTCAAATTAGTCAATATCATTCTAAAAGATTGCACCAAATTCCCCGGCATATGTGTGGCATAGCTGTCTGCGAAGGCCCGGCAGCCAATTCCCTACTCGTATATTCTTACCGGACAAATATTTTCCCTACTTATTTATTACTTTATTCAAGGTTATAACTTGTAACTTCATCTATCAGGTTTAAAATGAAGTATTCATCCTGGCTAAAAGTTCAGTGGTTCATTGATAGATGGCATTATAATAACTTATTGCAATGAAACGTTGATTCACATCCATGGAACAAAAATTTGGCCAAACAAAGACATTGTAAATGCGGCTGAGAGGGAAATAGTTACAAGTATTAAAAATACTGTCAATATTAAATACTGATAAAATAATACCCGCTATATAATAAAATGATGTGTTCTTATTGTAAGATTAACAATTTCATTATCCGCTTCAGTGGCTGCATGGTCGAACATGCTACTCTCGCAGTAAACGAGACGGCTGATGACTGGAAGATTAAGTTTGAATCTCGGTCGGGTGTTCTAAGGATTCTTTTTTTCCAAAACAGTTTTCCTCTCCCTCCACACAAATGCGTGTACACTTTCTCTAAATAAAGCCTTCCTAACTCATAAAAAACATTAGTGTAATTAGTACATAAGCGTATAACTAACTGGTAGTAAGATACGGTGCTAAGAATAAAGAACAATTTTATTTTAAACTGTTTGAAATATGCAATTCTAAGTCTTTCCTCACTTTGTTACAATTAAATTTAAAGATTAATATTGTGGGTGTTGTGATAATTATTTTGAACAAATGTAAAAATATAATGCCCTTATTAAAAGCATTTATGTACGTCACATGGTTTAAGATGGAGAAATAAAATAAATAAAGTAAATGTAAAAATTATTATTTCTAAAAGGATAAAACAAAATGAGATTTAAAAAATATGCCTAAATCCAATTACACAATCGAGAAATGTAATTTACACATTACAAATCAAACTAAACGCTAGACCCAATTCTTTCAGAAACATGTTATATTACAGAGAAAATCACTTGCAGTCAAAATTACATTTCATAACATATAAAAAAGTGACAAAAATCTATTTGCCTTTGTCTAATGTACTAGCTTGACACATCTGAAATAATAACGCAATAGTACATATTTTATTGAGGCGGCTCATATTTGTACACACCTAAAATTTAACACTAATATAAGATGTTTTACCAAATATTTTAGATAATTTAATATCTTTAAAATTCATCACTTTTAATGTTAATTTAGGGATTAAAATTGTGCATGTTGATAACTGGCAAGTTATTCTGCTTCTTCACAATTCAAATGTAATATAATTAAATATTCTAGTTTATATTGCTGAATTAAGGATAATGTTCATTTGACAAACAGATTGTACATTTAAATAAATACCTTTCTAAACTATCTTTGCAAATGAATTGTGAATCGAAAAACAAAATATTTCAGTTTTATAAGTCACCCATCAAGAGTCCAAGGTGCAACTTGATTTAAAACATATGCAAGTGCAAAAACACATTAATGTTCTTTCCTTGTGAAACTCACACATATGTTACATATGGTTTAGAAAGAAAAGTTGCTGTTGTATCCACCACCCATGTTAGGGCCAGAGAAATTACGCTGGAAACCATTCCCGAGTCCTGAGAACAGAGTCAAGAGGTCATTCATCATGAATTATATGTTCAGGGCTACCACCTTTATTAGGAAAAAAAAATCCGAGAAAATACTGATGGCTAAATAATTTTTTAGTAGTAATAATAATCATTAAAAATGTCAAATTCATATTTTAAGTTTTTTAATTGTGAGGTGCATTTAGTTATAGGTGAAAAAGGGTAAAGGAAAGATGGATAGAAACATATGAACGGTAACAAACACAATCAGGATATGTTTAATAATTAGTTACCTCCAGAGAATCCCCCGCCAAGTCCAGTCCCCCCACCAAATCCTCCAAAGTTTCCTCTACCCCCTCCTCGGGCCGGAGACGAGTTGAGGAACAGCTCAATATATCTGTGCTCCATGTTCGTCTTATTCTAAACAAAAATAAATTATTAAACATATAAAGGGCATACAAAAATACTCCTTGTCTTAACTTGAAACATTTAATCCCATACCTTTGGTAAAACCTCTTTTTTTTACAATTTTTTAAAGTTAATTATGTTAGGTATTAAAAAGAGCACAGGAAAGAGTAATAAGTAAGGACGTGCAAGACGCGAAAAATCATAAATAAATAAAAAGCAAATAATGGCCCTAAGAAATTATAAAAACAAACCACGAATTTATTATTTTCAATAATACCATAGTAACCCAAAATAGGTCGCATACCCCTTCCCCCCCAACAGCCATCATTAAGAAATGTTTTGGTTATAAATAGTGTTCATTGTAACTACATGTCACTATTTTATTAATTGTATTTAAAATGTGTATTAGATATTCCAAGTGTTTGAATGAACTATATATAAGACAATCTAAATCAAGCGCCGGCTCAAATGTCAAAAAGGAACTCTCCAAACTATAGGCCTATATTTACTTTAATAAATATAATCTTTTATTTTTTACTTTCAAAGGACGTTTTCTCGTCTCAAATTGAAAAAATAGTTCTCGCACATCCCTAGTAATAAGAACAAATAAATTAATGGTTTTTATGATGAAATAGTAACACATTTCCCACAATACATTGCTGTTAATTTACAACCACTCAACAAGATTTAAAGTAAGAGCGGAAGGTATGCGTTTAGGTATGAATTGTGATTTTCTTTATTGTGAAAACGATTATACCTTCCTTTCATTAACCTAGCTTCTCTAATATGTATAAAATAAACTAGAAATGTCATAATTCCAATACTTAAATTTTAACATCAATTTTTTTTAAAGCTGGGCCGATCAGCTATTTTGCCGATCATTTGTTGCCGATCACCGATACCGATTATTTTTGTTTCCAATTTTTATATGTGTATAAAGTAAAATGACTCTTAAAGCAACAAAAAAAAAGTTACTTTTACTAGTTTTATAATGTCCAATATAGGTTTGTTTTAATAACCTGTTAATATAAACTTTTAAAATGTAAAGGTTGTTTAAATATTCCTTCTTATTGTTACTGTTAAGACAACTGAACCTGTCATTAAACAAAAACAAATCACAATAATAAACAGCAAATTTGATTATAATGCTCATGGGAAAAAAAAAGAGTTGTATTTGCATTAAAAGAAAAATGGTTTCCATTTAAACAAAATGTGCGCATCTACGTACGTCCGATGTTTCATTTTTTGGGCATCTTTAACAAATCGAAATAAAACAACACCAATATGCTAATATTTTATTTTATGATTATTAGATTTGTTACCTGTGGGCGTTTTTATTTCTAATAATGTGCATCTGCATAAATTGGAATAAGACCTACGGTAAAAATACATATTCTCATTTGCTATTTTAGTAGCGTTGGTTACCCTGTTTATTGTAAACTCAAAATAGAAGTTGTGTTTATATACGTGGGAATAGATTATTAAATTTATCTTTTAGTTTTCAAATTGATATTTAATGTTTATGACTTATGATTTTAAAATATACCCATACATTTTGAATAAACAGCATAAAAAAAAGGAAAATAAAATCTCTTTCCATGTAAAACAAAATTTAGTGCGCAGGCACTAAATTCTTGCGTTTTATATTTAATTTTATAATTATTTTTAACAAATCGATATAAAACAATGACGACCTGCTAAAATTTTATATGATGGTTAATAAATTTGTTACTTGTGAGTATTTTTATTTCTAATAACGTGCATAAATTAGAAAAAGGCCTATGGTAAATATATTTATTTTGATATATTTTGTTAGAATGTTGGATGTGCTGTTTATTGCAAACGTATGTCGCTAAGATAAAGCTAATTATTGAAAGATTACAAACGAGGGATTAAAAATGTTTTAAATATTTTTAGGACTTAAAATATAACCACACATTTTGAATAATCGGCATAAATAATCGGAGATTCAAACCCCGATCATCGGAATCGCCGGTTATGCGATAATCGGCCGATGATCGGATTAATAATCGGCATCGGCCCAGCCCTAATTTTTTTCAATACTAGATTCCAATTTCCTAACATTTTTGAAACATACAATTTCAAACCTTTCGCAAGCATCCAACCTTTTATAATTACAAATGAAGAAGGGCAATGATGAAGACAAAGAGGAAAAGGAACTCTTAAGGGGACAATTTGAGAGGATAAATATTTAAACCAAAAAAGAAAATGAAGCAGAGGAATATGAAGAATTGGCATAAGAGGAAAGAGGTCCGTCATCAAAACAGGTGGAGGACGCATTAAAGAGTATGAAACTGAGGAAAACACCAGGTGTGGAAAAACTGTGGAAATGTAGAAGATATGAGAATACAATGGCTAAGAATGATATGTAAGAAAAACACGTTACCATGAGACTGCAAGAAGGGAATTATAGTTTCGATATTAAAGAAAGGAGACAGGAAGAGGAGTACAAATTATAAACAGGATGTCCAGCAAAACTATTTTTAAATTCCCTAACTTAACCAGGTTTTCCAGACCCAATTTTAAACTTTTCCAGTCAATTTATATTACAAACATTATTTTATTAAAATTGCAATTTAACGTAATAATATTTTCAGGCTAAGCAATGGACTATGGAAAGGGCAATCTGAGTTAGATTTTAACGAGATCATATTGAGACATTAAAAGATCACCTTCCACTAGTGCAATTTTAAATTGTTCCGAGAAACTTTTTTTGTTTGTTTTTTCTTTCCATAGGGTAGTCGAATTCTCACACACATGCTTAATCATGACTCAACTTTGGCTAAATATTTGCGTTTGTGAGTAGTAATATTAACACCTAAATCAGATTTTGACCTTGAAAGTTGAGATTATTATGCTCATTGCTCAACAAGGAAAACAGTAATAAAATAGCTCTACTGTGTATATTAACTGGAAGAAATATGTTATTTTGAATAGTAGTGTAAGTGAAAATAGTACATTTTTTTAAGGGACTATGTTAAAATTCCTTGGCTTTTCAATGACCAAACAAATTTCCTTACTTGTCTTTGTTTTCTAGGTCGCTGGACACCATGAGGGAGAAATATTACTGATGTGCCACTGTACAAAAAATATATCAGAGGCTACTGGAAAAGAGAATAAGAAAATGAAAAAAAGATGGAAATAGGAACAGCACTAATTTAGGGAACAGAGGTCTAAAATAAACTTAATATTTGCCATTCGACAGCTGAGGGAAAGACGGTATGAATTTGGTGATGGTATTCGTGGCTGTGGAAAAGTTATGTATGATAGTGTGGATGAAAATAAAAGTCTGGAAAGTGATGAAATAGACTGGAGTGGAAAGATGAGTTGTAATGAAAATGAAACGTTTGTATGATAACTTAAGTTGTGTTAAGACGAAGAAGCAGCGGACAGAGCCGTTCAACATAAAAAAAATTTAGTGAAGTAGGAAAGTGCTTCCCCACCATTACTATTTGTGTAATATTATATTTGGAAGAGGTACAGGAAAGGTGGATAGAAAAATATAAAAGGGATAAACACAATATGGCTTTTGCAATAAAAAGAAGAACACAGTTCACACTTTATATTGTTGCCACTGGACAGAGGTAATGGTTGCCTCCTGAAGAAAATCGATCGTTACCGTCCAATCCCCAGACCTAGATTTAATTCTATCGGAACTCATTAGGAGGGAATGTGAAACGCGCAACACAACTTCCTAAAAAGAGGTAACCAAAAAGTTCAAAAGAAAATTTGTAAAGAATTATATGACATTCAGATAGGATTATGTAAAATTAATAACATAAAGGACAAACACAGTAAATGGACAATGGATGCTGCAAATGGTCAGGAAACTCGAGGAGGAGAGAATGAAAACCATGATGTTTGCTAATAGCTTGATGATATGGATGAAAGAGGAAGTACAGGCATTAAATGAGGAAGTGAAAAACTGTGGAATAAAATTTAGCCTGGCAAAATATTAAGTGTTGGTAAGGACAAGGAAGAGTAAAGATATAAAGTTGGGGTAGAACTAGGCACAAAACGTAAAATATATTGGAAGCGTAAATGTGGTGAAGAGTATGGGTTGAGAGAATCTAATAGGAAGAGAGCAACAGAGGAAGTTATCCTATAGGCGTGTAAGAGATCTGTTATGGAGAAGAGAAGTGCCCTTGAAGTGTAAGGAATTGTTGTAAAGGACATACTTTGTAGTCATTATCACACATACAGCAGAAACAATGACATTGAATGTAATAGAGTATTAAAGTGGAAGCCATGGGAATTAATTTTGAGAGTAGAGGAAGCAAGACTAAGACGGTATGGCCATGTAATGAGGATGTAAAAGGAGAGAAAACCAAAGTGGATTAAGGAGAGGAAGCTTGTAAGAAAATGACCACAAAGGACACCAAGAAAGAGATGAGAGGAGCACATAACAGAAAGTGTGCAAGTGAGAGGAGAGTATTGGATGTGATTAACAAAGGAAGGATGGTGAGAGGATAAAGGAATATGGAGACATTTTACTAAACTTTCCCGGCCACAGACTGGAAACAGTTGATGATTAAAGGAGCAAAAAACACAAACTAAAGTATTTCTTTAAACCATAAATTTTTCCTATTATTTAAATATGTTATATTTTTGAGAAGGTAGTTTTTTTGGCTACCTTTTCTGTACCTTCTTCCAAACAACAAAATACCTCAAAAAGCAAAAAGAAGCTTTCCTTAAGGTGATATATTCTATTAATGAAAACAGTTCTTCATTTATCTTATTGTTGTCAAAAGTGACAGCCGCATAACATATTGCATTTAAAAGCATATGTTTTGGTGTATGCAAACAAGAAAATAGTTCTAGCAATCTAGTAACTTTTCCTAAAAATAATAATTCAAACTGTACTCTAGATACCCCAACTCCTTTCGCGGATAGCTAAATCCCTAATCCTGTTTAACCTTGTGGCAGCTACCATCACCATTATCATCATCATGAACAGTTTCCAGCTACTGGCCAGGTCTGTTTGGAATGTAAACCTCCCCAACACTTCCTTTCTCCCCACCACCTCTCCTCCACCACTATGATCCAGTTTTCTCCTCTCTGCTCCACACTTCTTTGTCTTCCCTTCAGCCTCTTGTCCCTTTGTCTTCCTCCGGCCCCCCACTTCAATATCCAACTTCTTCTTTGGTAGCTAACATGCTCCTTACAAACTTCATTCCCATGGACTTCACTTTCCTAGTCTCTCTTACATTCACTGTCCATTTTTCTGCTGCATATGTAACAATGGGTACAAAGTACGCCCTATACAGCACTTCCTTACATTAAAGGGCATTTCTCTTCTGCATATCAAGTCTCTTACACACCTATAAAATTACTCCCCCTATGACTCTCTTCTTATTAGATCCTTTTTACTCCCACTCCCTTTACTTATCTTTACTCCCTGCACCCCTAAGTGATTTTATACTTTGTACCTTTCTCAGCTCTATGCCATCCAACATTATACCTCTTCTTTGTCATTACCATAACTTTATACTTAGCTGTGTTGAACTTCACTCTCTTTCACTTCCTCTTTCCATTCCTGTAGCTGTTCTTATACTTTCTCTTCCTTCTCCTTCCATACCTTCAAGTCATCAGCAAACAACATGACTTTAATTCTTTCCTCCCCGAGTTTCCTTGCATCTCTATTCATGACCATTTCCGTTACAATTACAAATAGTAGTGATGAGTGAGCACTCCCCTGCTTCACTCCATTTTGTATTTGGAACCAATTTGTCCACCCCTTCTCCCGTCTTAACACAACTCATGTTATCTTCATGCATACTTTTCACTCTTATTACAAGTTCTCTTTCCATTCCAACCTCCTCCATCGCTTTCCAGACTTTATTTCTAACTTAACTGCCATATAAGTTCTCCACATACATAAATGCCATCACAAAATCCTTCCTGGATTCATACATTCTTTTCATCAACTTTTTTATTGTAAAGATCAAGTTTATTGTAGCTCTCTATTCCCTAAATCAGTTTTATCCCTCTCTCCACTTTCATTCACTTTTATTTATTTCATCTTTCTTCTTCTTTAATTCATACACGTCTTTCAGTCTCCTTTCTATAAAATTGGTACTATAATTCCCTTCTCCCAATATCCTGTTCACCCTCCATATCACTCTCAGCAGCCGGTATAACCAACTATTGTATTTCCGCTTCTCCCGCAGCTCTTAATATTTTCACAATTGGTTCATCCACACCTGCTACTTTTCCTGTTTCATCCTTTTTAATGCATCCTCCACCTATTTCCCCACTGAACCCATTTCTTCTTCTTCTGCCTATTCGTCATGCTCCTTTGCTTCCTTCCCATCCACCTCTTCAGTGTTAAAAACATCTCAAAATACCCCTGCCATAATTCTTCTTCTTCTCCTGTCTTCATCATTCTAACTTCTTGTCTCTTCTCTCTCCTCCTGTTACTTACCTGGTTATTTAACTCATTCTTATTTCCTTCCGCACCAACTTCCAGCACCTTTCCCTCTTTTTCCATCCAAGCCTTCCTGGCTTCCTCTACCAAACGCTTTGCTTTATACTTCTTCTCCCTATAATCTTTCTCCGTTTCCTCAGTCCTATTCTTAAAACGATTTCTAAACGCTTTGTTCTTCTCCTCCACCGCCTGCTTCACTTTGTCGTTCCACCATGGTGTCTCCTTCCACTTTGTCTTATCACTTCTCCTCCACTTAAACAAAACATACATGTTTGATTTGTGTAAAAACCACTAGGACACATCGGTTTTGTTGAATACATTTTAAATGTTCAAGGTACTTAAGTTAAACAATTAGGTCATAGTGAAAAGTTATTTGTTTTTGAATGTCAGAACTTTCATTTACAAGTACTTGTTTAGTATTGAGGTGACTCAATGGCTAATTGTTTTTATAATAATGGAAACTGATAAAAAAAAAGAGTAAATTTAAATAAAAAATCCCTCCTAGGGAAAAAGAGAAAATGTCAGAAGAATTCAAAGCACAAAGGTGACATCTTTCTTTCAACTATCTCATATAGTAGAGATAGTCAAACAATAAACACAAATTGAGTAATATTTTGGCATTGTTGCCTTTATCAAACAAAAAGATAAAGGCAACAATGCCGAAATATTGCTTAAACGTGTATGACTATCTCTATTATAGAAGATAGAAGTCACCTTTGTGTGTTGGATTCTTCCCACATTTTTCCTCTTTCCCTAGGTGGGGTTCCTTAATTAAATGTACTGTTAGTTTTTTTTTAAATCAATTTACTGAGACTTGGGTGCTATAGTATGATTTTGGTAGGAAGAACAGTAGAAGTTACTAAAACAATTTTAATATATCCATATATCAAGTCATGTTATGTGCAGCTGTCACTTTTGGTAGATTATCAATACCTATAAAATAACACATTTAATATAGTATATCTCTCTCTATAATGAAAACCCCTTTTTGCTAATATAGTTTATCTCTAAAGGTGTTTGTCCTTTATGTTATACCCTTTACATTTTACTATCTATGTGTACTATCAATATTTACCATTTTTCACTTTCTCCCTTTGGTTTTTTTTATTTCCTCTTTAAGGAAGTTGCGTTGCATATTTCACACTCCTGCCTGATGAGTTCCGATAGAATGAAACCTAGGTCGGGGGATTGGGTGGTGACGATCAATTTTCTTTAAGAGGCACCCATTACCTCTTTGTCCATTGGCAGCAGTGTAAAGTGTGAATTGTGTTCTTCTTTTCATTATAAAAGCCCTATTGTGTTTGTCGCTTTTATGTGTTTCCATTCACTTTTCCTGTACCTTCTTTAAAATATAATATATTTAATATAGTAAAATGTTATCAATGTTGGCCGCAAAGAAATGTGTTTGAATTTTCTAAACTGTTCTTCCAACCAAACTCGGGGTATAGGTAGCTAGATACAAAAACATCAAAATACTGGACCCAGGAGCTAGAGTCTTGTATCATAACGAGTATCATAACGAGATCTACCAAGAGGCAGAACTACACCTGATGATAATGATGGGAGCTGGGACTTGGAAATATCAAATGTCGATATCTTAAGAAGGTACTGGCGAAGTGAGTTTTACATCCCTATTTTAATCACTTTAGCATATTTCCTTGTGTACAATGCAATGCCAAGCGTAGCGTGCACTTGAGCTACAAATATACACTATTTCCTTCTCACATCCTATTTGATCATAGTTTCTATATATTTTTAACTAAAGACACTGATTTATGGTAAATAAAAGATGGGCTTTCGTTAAATGAAGAGTTGTTCGGTAAAAACATCACATATACATGTCAATCACCAAAGTGCAAGGAAAGTAATGTTTCCAAATTTCTAAATCAGTTTACGTGGGTGTTTCACAATATACACACTAGGGGTGGACGGGATCATGGACCCTGGGACCCATTGGCCGGGTGGGAATGATTATTTAGCGAAATACAATAATTTCATTTACTACAAATCAAGGTCTCTTAATTATACCTTTTCCATGGCCTTGGTAGCATCTTCATGACTGGAAAACTCAACATCAGCTTCTCCTGAGCGACGACCAGTGTTATCCATAAGCAGGTTAATGTTGAGTGGCACCAATGGTCTGAAAAACTGAGTCGCACACATACACACATTACTACACACTAGCTTAATTTAATCTGACTTTAAAACTGTTTGCTAGAATATAAACGCCTTAGACAATGGGACCACTTAAGCAGGTAATATTACATTACAATAATTTATGTTATTTATTTATTTATTTATATACTCTAGTGTTGAGTGGACAATTTTAAAACATGGCTTAGAATATACTTTGGTGATGAAACATAGGGAAAAAAGCCCGAACTTTATTTTTAAGGTGCACTATCAACCAATATTGGCGTATTGTTCTGAAACCTGGACATAGACAAGGAGATATTTAATTAAATTGTGATGGAAGATCACAGACAAGATGGATTAAGCCGGCGCAGAAGGACATGATGGCTAAAGGAGTGGATTGGAAACACGTGGGAATGAGAGAGGTTTGGAAAAATCAACAGGAATGGAAGAGTATGTGCTAGGCAACCCGCAAAAACATCCTGTGATGATAATAATTGTAATATAACCGAAAAAACAAAAACAAAAAAACTACAAATTTAAATTGTAAATAAAAAAACCTCAACAACCCAAAAGTGTTTGATTTATACAAGATTACTTTAAATAAAAATACCAATTTGAGTACATTTACAAAAATTATCAATTTTAAAAAATTTATGTTTTGTTTAAAATATCAAACATTTAAGGCTGTGGGATTTGAGAGCTAAGAATAAAAATATTGAAAATTGTGATATCAAGAAAAATTCTTGCTTCTTTCTAAACCAGTAAGAATCGAAGTGATCAAGGTAACAAGTTTGACATTTTAATTAATTATATCTATAGATATAGCAGCTTTTGGTGGCCTAATTGAGAAAATCTGCAGTTGTGAGAGTGGAGGCCATAGGAATTAAGTTTTTGAGCTGTCACAAGGAGAAACAAAATGAGTTACTCAGGCAATAGTGGGGGTAGAGGGAGTACATGAGATAGTAGTGGAAGTCAGGCTGAGATGGTATGGTCAAGGAGTACATGAGATAGTAGTGGAAGTTAGGCTGAGATGGTATGGTCAAGGAGTACATGAGATAGTAGTGGAAGTTAGACTGAGATGGTATGGTCAAGGAGTACATGAGATAGTAGTGGAAGTTAGGCTGAAATGGTATGGTCAAGAAGTGCAAGATATAGTAGAGAAAGCAAGGCTGAGATGGTATGGTCAAGGAGTACATGAGATAGTAGTGGAAGTTAGGCTGAGATGGTATGGTCAAGAAGTGCAAGAGATAGTAGAGAAGGCATGGGTGAAATGGTATGGTCAAGACGTGCAAGATATAGTAGAGAAAGCAAGGCTGAGATGGTATGGTCAAGACGTGCAAGATATAGTAGAGAAAGCAAGGCTGAGATGGTATGTTTTTAAATGATCCAAACAACATTTCAAAGACTCTTATTTATTTTTAACTCTATAAGTTGAACTCACGTCAGCTATATCCTGCTCAGTGGCGCGGAAAGGGAGCCCTCTCATGTGGACGCAGAAACCCCCACTTGGGCCCGCTCCATTACTGTTCCAGCCACCACCCCCACCGCCCACTCGATTAGAATTTCGTCCATCCCATGGGGAAGGATTTGACCATGGAGAGGGCATTTCACCAAAGTCCCCAAAACCTTAAACAAGATTATTTTTTTAAATAAATAAAAATAAAGTTTTAGTAGTGTTATCCACGTCTCAAATATAAAATTAACACTTACACTTTTAATAGAGAGACCATTTTGAAGAGAATTAATGATACGCAGGAATCCCTTTTGTCATTTAGAGACGAGAATAACTAAGCTAATTAAAATTTGAGAAGAAACAATTGTTAAGTTTGTGTCTTGTAGCATCAGGTTTCAATCAAATTTTGGTTTAAAAATCATGTGTGCATGCGTATGTGTGTGCAGTTCTTGAAATAAACCTTGTCAAAGATGAGTTATTATTTTTTTAAATCCAATTCTTATTTATTGAAAAGTTTTGTTATTAAATAAGCTTTCGAGAGAAAGATTTTTTTTTTGGTGGGATGAAGATTTTTTTGAATCTCTCACAAAGTAAAACTTAAATCAGTAGGCCTACTTGAAAAGAAAGTTCTATAATGATAGGTCAAGAAAATCAAAAAACATATTAATTTTTTAACTGATTATTCATATTGCTAATTAACTGGTTAATATTCAATTGCTATTTATTTTTAATGTTTGCCTATTTGTATACTTTTACCTTTAAGAGTGGTGTGCATATTTGGCTGTTTTTTTTTAAGAATTGTTTTTACTACCTGTCTGGGTTAAATACATATGTAATAATTACAACGTGGTTTAGGGATGAGGAAGGTTATAATAATTAGAGGAAGTATAACCACATTTGCGTGTAGGGAGAGTGGAAAACCATTTTGGAAAAAAGAAAAAAAAACATCCTCAGTACACCCGACCGAGATTCGAACCTTGATCCTCCAGTTATCGGCAGTCTAGTCTACTGCGATAGTGACGCCTTAAACCAGTGGGCCACCAAATCGGGTCATATTTAGCTATTATTAAGTCAAGTCAAATATAAAAATATCCCATTAGACAACTATAAATTTGAATTTCTTTAAATACCTGATATTATTTACAAAATATTTTATTATAAAACTCACAGATTTCTAGCTAATAGTTAATATTACAACATATCATTCAATTTAATATTGTTTACATATGAACATTAATGTAGCTAGGATGGAACCCTCAAATCCTTGAACCCTAAAATCCTTGAGGATATTCAAGATTTGAAGAAACATCATATTCAAGACTCAAATACTTGAAATTTGTTTGTTAATACACCTTATTGCTGGTTCATATTCATAATTGTAGAACAAACGTTACAAAACAACCCCAGAAAATTAATTAACATTAATTTATTATTTCTATTTACTAACATTCCACTATATTTATATTCCTCTTATGTTCATAAATTTTCCCCAAGACAAGATTCAGATTCGAGATTTAAATGAGTAAAATTGTAGATTTGGCCAAACTCAACAAATATAACAATAGTAAATGAAAAAAAAAATCACAAATAGATGTGTCTTTGAGCAGTCAATTTTTTTTATAAAGTTTTGTAGTTGTCAATGCGACATACATACACACATGTGCCCGCATGTGCACACACACACGCATTTTTTTAAAAGAAAGGTTGAAAAAATATCCAACAATAAGTTTAAATAATTAAAGCTCCACATATGAATATAAAACTACTATAGGGTTGTGGACGCACCTCCCTTGAATGTGCGGGGGGGTCTGCCCACGTTGCCGAAGCGGTTCATTGGCCCGCCTCCACCACCACCCCCCCCCCCACCAGCACCAAACCTGTCCCCTCGATCATATGGAGTAGGTCTCTGGTTGTATCCTCCTGCGCCTGTTCGCATTTTGGGCGAGAGTGCTGCTCGGACTTCCATTAAGCTGCTGCGGAAGATTTCTATGTACCTGCGATACACCGGGAGAGCTGTTATTGAATTTACTAAATTTTACTGAAAAAAAAACTCTTAGGTCAAATTTAAAACTAGTTTATGGTATTAACATGGGATGGCCCCTTGAAATCTTAAGGACATTCAAGGATTCGAGATATAAATCCTTAAAAACACAGTTTTTAGGTAAAGTGTAATTTATTTTAGAGCTCTAATACAGCTCAATGGTAGTTCAGAACCAATTATAATATAGGATAAACTTATCAACCAGACCCCAGACCAGAAATATAACACTTCATTGAGTATATGAATGTTATAATGCTTGGAATTTAGTTACTATTTGTATTTTCTACTATTCTACTACATTTACATACGCGACACCTTAGCTCAATCAGTAACATGCCTGTATAATGAGCTAAGGGTCCCATGTTAAATTCCTGGCATGGCCAAACAATGTATCATTGGTGAAATGTGGGTTTACCCTTTCACAGTGAGCTATGGGTCTCGGGTTTGATTCCCGGCATGGCCGGAATTTTCTTCATTGGTGAAATGTAGGTTTACCCTTTCACAATGATGAATTAACGGCCGAGGACTGGATGTTGTGTCTGTCCTAGTCTTAAGTTATATTATAAGACATATGAAACTACGACAAGCCTAGCAAGCAAGTATTGGAAAAATACAAGCTACCGACTGAGCTAAGATGTCTGACTGGTGTATTCCTTAGTATCTTACACAAAATATCTGACCCTTATCTTTAGTCTAATGAGAATATAATAGTAAAAATACAACAAAAAGAAAGATAATAATGTATGCATTAATAAAGCAATGAACCATTTCAAATACCTATATAGATAAATACCCAAAGTGCAATTATTATTATTATCACCGCGTCTTACTACCCGTTCGGGTTATACGCACTTACGCTAATGTGTAATGGTAGGGTGATTGTGAGATGAAATGGAGGGCCTACAGTTTAACGTGGAATCCGAACCACGGTGGAGGCCTGGGCATTCCCCACATTCACAAGATGTCTTGTCAGAGGTGAAGGAAGGGTTTGGTAATCAGAGGCCGTGACTGAGGATTGAACCCCAGCCGCCAGCACAGAAGTCTGACACCTTACCCCTAAACCGCCAGGTCACCCCAAAGTGCAATTAACATAAAATTTTGACAGCAAGATTTTCTTTAAACCTACTTACAGTCCCTCATTCACTTAACTCACCTCTTCTGTGCATATAAAACTGTTGTATTCAATGAAGTGCATAAGTATTTATTTTTTATGCACACCTCATCCATCTCAGTTATCTGAATATTTTTTACACAAATAAAGTAGGAATGAGGAAGGTATCATTTATAGGAAGAGTACTTGCATTTACTTGGTGAGCGAATGAAAAACTATTTAGGGGAAAACCACCCTCATTAAACGCAAATGGGATTCAAACTCTCGACTTGATCACCGGTAATCCAGTCTATTGAGTAGGTGTGTGATGAACTTCGAAAACTCAAAATATTTTTTTGAATATTCATTCTCTTCAACTTCGATTTGAAAGCAAAATTTTTGAATTCAACAATTACAAAGCTTAGCTTAAAAAAATATTTAAAGTTAAAACACATATTTAATATAAAAGTTTTCTTCTGCTGTTATTTCCATTATAAATTAGTGCTCACTTAAAAAATATAAAACAGTTAAAATTACAATTTGTGATAACTTAATTTATCATTTTAAGACCAACTATATTAATATGTTTAAAAAATAACATTTTGTAAATTATATTTAATATATAAATTTATATAGTTATTCAAAGTATAATATTTGTGTCCAACATTAAATTTTTTTTTTAGATATTCAAACTTTAATTAAGTTTTAGGGATATCTTATATCGTTCTATTAAACTTGGCTCCGAATTGAAAAAGTGGACTTCGCACACCCCTATTATTGAGAGAATGATGCCTTATACTGTGTGATCACCATTAAGGGTGTTTATCCTATGTTATTTGAATCTAGCCATATAGTTTATTCTTTTGTTTACCTTACCGTTATGTTGAGAAATAGTTCTACGGGAACCAAGCAATACAAGTGTAAACACAAAACGGATGTAACATTCCAATTAATGTTCATTTGAGACTTCTTGTTCCACGAATTTTTGAAAGAGATTTGGATGAAAAATTTAAATTATCTTCTTATCAAAAATGACACCAGTAGTTTAGTTTTAAGATTTTCTTTCAAAGGAACTATCAAGTATGCCTTGAATGAAGCATAACAAAGCTATCAATGACACGACGCTTAATGGTGGTTTGTAATGGTTTACGGAATAGCCCTCGTGTCCAAACCAAATAGCAATAGGAAACATAACTATTGTTGCCATTTTATTTTGGGTATTTAACACACACTTTATTAACCAACTGATTATATCAGTACAAGACTTACAAACTAACTTAATTTTAGAACATACACAAGACCTGTGCTATCTACTGTTAATTAATCACTGTGAAACAAGAATCCCACCATTTCACTAAGAATGAATTTATCGGCTTTGCCAGGAATCAAACCCAGGATCTTTAGCTCAGTGTGCAGATGCGCCATAGACTCACCTAGTGTATCAGACGATTCCTGTTATCAATCTAAAATAGCAATTTTTTAAAATAAAATTGTTTAATATCAAATAACTAACTAGTGTTTTATTGTTGTCAAATGAATAAGTAATTCCTTAAAAACAAAACAAAAATATCTGTTCTGGACATTGTTTTTCAAAGAACAATAGTTGAAGTAGCCCACTATTTAAAGTTAAATACAAGAAAGTTTTTTTAATGGCAGTTTAGTGTGTAAACATAAATATTTTTTTCTCATGAAGTGACACTGTTTTGTGGTATGTCACTGTAATCTTCATCCCTATAACAAGATTCAAACGCTTGCCAAACCGAAACAACAGAAATATACGCACAAAATACAAATTTGTTCTGGCCATTTGGCTTCATTTTTTAAATTTTATAGCTTTGTCTGCTCTGCACGATGTCACTCTACAAAAGGATATAGTTTTTATCTGAATACAAAATAATGAGTAGTCTAAAAGTACTAGTTTTTTTTAAGAAAAAGGTTTATTAAAAGTGCCTGTAGTGAATACTGTTAATTTTTTGTTTATATCACTTGTGATAAGAAACAAATTTGCGAATGCAAAGCTTTTAAAAATAATAAAAAGGTATCACAATCATATATAATATAATGATGAACAATAAAAATTATAATTATGAATAAAGGGAAACAGATTAATTTATTGCAGGTACATGCAAAGCAAATTGGATGCGCTTTGGAGAAAGAAAAATATTAATAAAAAATGGAGAGGCGGATACCTTCATGCTAAAGTTGGGAAAGAAAGAAGAGGATTTGAAGCAGATGAGAAGGGTGAGGAGATAGAAACAAAGACGGGAGAAGTCTCTTAGAATGTTGTAGTACAAGATAACGTGGTACAGTTGGGGCGGTGGGAAGTATAGAAGGAATGGCTAAGTTTTAAAGAGTTCTTGGTAGAAGCAGCAGAAGTATGGGGAAGAACTAGCAGGGAAGGAAGATGTAAGGAAACACTATGGTGAGCCAATAAATTAGTAAAAGAAGCAGTAAATGTAGATATCAAAGCATTTAGAGAATGATTTACAAAAAAGAACGAGAGAAGATAAGTAAAGGGAGTAAAGGAGAAATGTGGAAGAGAAGGGTGAAAAGTATGGATAAAAGTGCTGCAGACAGATGTGGATGAGAGCAAGGGAGTTCTGTACAGTCAAATAAGGAAAAGGGATAAAATGAAGGTCAGAATGATGGATTAGGAAGTTAGGATGATGTAGTAGGCCAAGGAGGTAAAGAATGTGTGGAAAACATATGAGAGATGGTTGTATCTAAACAGGGATGGAGAGATGCATGCTGAAGAATAAAAAAGGAAGGGGTGCTAAAGGAGAGATTAGCAGACTAAATTTGTATGGAGGTAGATGATTGAAAAGGATGGGGTAGGTAAAGGCACAATTAGTGATGGTACTCACAGTGGGAATTATAACAGCAGCAAGAGATATGAAATTACAGTGGTGATATGAAGTATTAAAGGCAATGTGGAAGGGGTCAAAATGTCGAAGGAGTGGGAAAAAGGTATTATGGTACCATTTAAGAAAGGGGATAGGAAGTGAAAGAATGTGGGATTAAATTTTGATTGGCAAAGAGTAAAGTGATAGTAATGACAGGGAAGAGAATAAGAGCTAGAAAAGTTATAAGAGATGGGGTAGATTTGAAAGTAGTAAAGAGCATAAAGTATCATGTAGCTTGGAAGTGTGATTGAGCCAAGGGTGGGAGCAAATATAATCTAATGTGGTGAGGGTAGCAGGAGGAAGTGCTCTACAGATGTGTAAGGGACCTGATATGGAAAAACAAAGTGAAGTGTAAGTAAATGCTATACAGGGTCATATTGTACCCATAGTTACCTGTGAAGCAGAAACCTAGATATTGGATGTGAGACAGACAAGGAAGGTTGAGGCCATGTGAATAGAGTTTTTGAGGAGTATTATAGCTGTCACAAAGACAAATATAATCATAAATGAAGATGTTCAAGCAAGAGTTGGGCCATAGATGGTAAATGAGATAAAAGAGAAAGCAAGGCTGACATGGTATAGATTGGACATGTAATAAGGATGGAAAAGAAGAGGATTCCAAGGAGCGCGAGAAAATTGAAGTTAAAGGACACGAAGGGGGAGGAAAATATAACAGTAAGTGTGTAAGTAGAATCAACTGCTGAAGTGTTTCAGGATTTAAAACATATCTTGTTATTGAGGGTGAATTTTAAAATTATTGGACAAGTGAAAAAAATCTTTGCATTTATTTGAGTGCCGTTAAAGTGTTGAAATGTGTTTTGTTTATCTTAATTACTTTGATAAATAAAAGTATTATTTACTTCAAATAAATAATATATTTGTGAAATGAATTAAAATTATTGGGAGGCTAAAGAAATTAAATTTGAGTCGAGAAACTACTGAGCCTACTAAGTATAGTGGCCATTTAGCTTGATATTTCTTTGTTAAGGTGCTAGTTTAGTGGGTGAACACATTAATTATTTATTAAACTAGGTTTCTCGTTATAAGTGCCAACGGGTAGGCAAAGAGAAATGAATGTGTGCATGCAAATAGCCACACCAATAAAGTAGAGTAAACGATTGACTCTGTGCTTTAGGTTTGGCCAGAGTCTGAATCAAGCTTCTTGTTAGGAATAATTTAAAAGTACGAGCTCAGCACCTACCTTTGTGTCGTCAAACTTAATTAGTCTTATAGTGAAGGACAAGAGTAAGGAGGTGTTGGGTCGACCGCCCGCCCAGGGCCCCTACCCTCTCACACCCTTGCTTCCCACCTGTGTCCTATTTTTTCCTTGTGTTTCAGCAGAGCTTTCTCTGCCACTTCTTTGCTAATAAACTGAACGTAAGCCTCCCCAGTGCTCCGCCCTGAGAAGTCTGTAGGTAGGGAAATCCCGTTCGGTACTATCTCCAACCCTACCCAACCAATAAAGAGGGCCCACAATCAACACACAAAACAATAACACCAACATATAAAAAAATTGTATCTGATCAAGAAAAGTGTAACAAAATAATTGTCAGTTATGAATCATCGTATTGGATATATAGACCAAATCCAAACATATATTTAGCTTGGCTAGTACTACAAGTAGTCAGTCTACTTCTAAATTAAACAGACTAATCACACAAACGACTAATTTAATACCTAGGCCAGACTATACAGCAACTTAAGGTTAAATCAGTTTTAGTTCAATAGTTCCTGTTGAAAAATGTCATACCTCTTCAAATGATGTCATTGGAAACTTACAATATAGATATTTAAAAAAAAATAATCGAGATTTACAATTAAAGTTTCAACTAACAATTAAATAAAACATGATCAGCAAAAATGATTTTATTAAATATGTCAACATAAAGATTGTGTGTGGTAAGCATGTTCAAGTTGACATATAAACACTTTGACGGGATTATAAATAATTGGCCCTAGTGACCTCATTGTATTAATGAGCCTAAACATTTTTTTAAATTATTTAGCACTATGTTTTACTACCGGTTTGGGTTATACGCTTAAGTACTAATTACACTAATGGGTTAGAAATTGGAAAGGTTGAATATAGAAGAAGTGAACCCTCATTTGTTTGGAGTGGAAGTAGAAAACCATTTAGGAAAAAAAAAACAGTTCACCCAAGCGAGATTCAAACCTCGATCTCCCCGTCCTCGGCAGTCTAGCTCAACACTAAACTAGTGTGTTAGCTAACTACGCCACCGAAGCGAGTGACAGGCCTATAAACACTAATAATAATAATAATAATATAAATAATTCCCTATAATGAGCTATTGCTAAACTAATTTAACATTCTCTTGGTAATTAGATCATTAAGGCCCACAATTAATATCTCTAAGTTTGATTATTTTTTAATTAATCAATTTCATTTATCTAAGACAAGATCGTTGAAAAATGCATTAATAATTGCAGAATTCATCTAGCTATCAACAGATATTTCTTTATAAGTTCTAGGCCACTTCAGTTACTGTCTAACTCATCACTTTTCAATAGCTTTGTTTAAAAAGTCAAAGAAAACATCTAATTCAGAGGCTCGGTTAATTTCCCACATATTACATACACCAGAAAATGGTTATTAAATAATATTATACAGCAATGTGGGGGATTGTGCCACGTTTTAACCAGATTGGCAACTTTTTAACTACAAAATCATACCTGAGAAAAATTCAATTATGTCATCTTTGGAGCAACCAAACGGAATGCCCCGCAACTTGACACACGCATCATCCATAGTTTGGCCAGTTGTACCACTTCTGTTCACGTCCCATTCCATTTCGGACCTTTTGACTTTAAACACTGAAAACAAAACCATTTTAGCTGATTTCTCTTTCTTGGAACTAAACAAAACTCAAGTACAGGATGTTTTATAATAGAATTTATACACTGTCATCACATCATTACAAGATGTAGAACTAAGTCATAGAGTCTCAAAGTGCATTTATTTGAATGAATCAGAGTTATAGGAGTGTGGAGGAGAGAGAAAAAAACTGGCTCACTGTGGAGGAGAGGAGAAAGGCCACGTTGGAGGGACTTGTATGCCAAATAGACCCGGCCAGTGGCTGGAAATGGTTCATAATGATGGGTTTGGTAGTTAGATAAATCTGTGCCGGGACTGAGGATGGTGAACGGCTTGTAACAAAAGAAGCCCAACCCGTGGTTTGTTACACAGTCTACAAAGGTTTGGCCAACTAGACATGTATATTTTAGTTATTATTATTATTATATGTCTTACAACTAATTATTGAAACAAAAGAAAGTCTATTTCAGTGTGTATGTGGGAATTTATATATAAATGTAAAAATTCTTCGAGTGTGCAAAAATATGAAAAATTTCCATTTTAATTTGAATATTTGCCAACTTTGACTTCAGTTTAAAATTATATTTGACTTCAACGAGCATAGAAGCTTCGACATATTTTTGTCACTCTGTACTATTATAAGCTACCATCATAGTTAATATTTAGATGTCAAAATTATATTATTATCGAATTATATCTTGAGTAAGTTATTCAAGCTCAGAAAAATCAGGCCTAGGCTATGTTAAATATTGTTTATTTAAAACATTATGTACCATCTAACTGGTGTTTAGCATTAAACATAAATTATATACAGTATATATCTATACATAATTATATAAATATTAAAATACTTGATTCAGCTTTGGGAATATTTCCTTTTGGCTTAGCTTCAAAAAAGTAAGAATGAGCCAGACATCTAATTAACCTGTCAAAAAAAATGAAATATTTGTTTAGTGAAAGATAGTTTTCATCATATGATCATACTTAAAGATTAATTGTCTTTAGTTTACCCTCTATAGTTACCAATTACATTTAGAGGAAGGTATTATCACGAACGCAGTATGAATAGAATTAATCCTGAGGGAAGTTTCCAAATAAATACTGACTGTACCTTCAATGTATCTGTGTCCCATGCGTTGTAAGTCTTTCTTCAGGGCATTCTCTATATCTTCTTCAGAATCAAACTCGACATAAGCCTCTCCGCTTGGACGACCTTCTGCCGACATTGTCATATGAATACCAAGCTTTCCATCTTTGATCTTACATTCTCCTGCGGGAAACAGAAACAATCAACCCCGCTATCAAAAAAATATAGCAATGATGAGACATTTTTGGTCAAATTTTGGGATGAGTGAGAAAAACAAGAGGGAGAAGGGTTGTTTCATGGTTTAGGGTGGGGATGTAAGCGACATGAGAAAAGGTCGGTATTTGCAGTTTTTATATCAAAACTCTTTTTGGTCATAAAGTAAATAAAATATTGCTTCAATAGACACACAGACTGTGTGTGTGTGTGTGTGTGTGTGTGTGTGTGTGTGTGTGTGTGTGTGTGTGCGTGTTATCGTTTCTCAATAAATGTTCGAGTTGCATACGAATTAATTACTACCTATTGTGTTAGGAATAAGAAAGTTTGAATAGAGGAAGTCCAGGCCTATCTAAATTTGTGTGGAGGGAAAATTGAAAACCATTTAGGAAACAAAAAAAACACAGTAGGTACCGTACATCCAACTGGGGTTTGAGCCCTGATCCCCCCACATCAACAGTCCAGCCTAATGCGAGAGTGATGCCTTAGAACATTCCAAAGCGAATTAAACTAATTATTATAAATGTTTCAAGCAAGTCTTACAATGCCCCAAGTTTACCCTTCAGGCCTAAAATGTTATTCATATATCTTACCGATACTTACTATAATTATAAGCCATAAATAGTGACTCAATGGGTTAAAATCATTACAATTCACGTGTTATAAAGGGTCAATCTTGCCAGTTTATACTTTTTAAATGGGCCTACAATTGATAAGGTAAAGTAATTAATGTATGCGGTTGAAATTTAGTATAATTAAACATTCATATGAGGTATACAAAATGAAATATTTATACAGTTATTATTATTACTATCAATATCATATTATTAGTATATGTAGAAATGTATAATATTATAGTAAATATTACATTGTGTACATATCTTATGAATATCTAGGTATAATAAATTTAAACCCCATACATTAATTACTTTACATTAACAAAAGTAAAAGTATAAAATAGCATGTTTGACCCGGGCTTATATTCTATTAGACTGTAATGATTTGAAAAACTACCTAGGTAGTTTGACTATAGCAGGCTCCGAATCCATTAGTCCAACTAGTCAAATGCTCCACTCAGCTCCTGAAATTCTCTCTGCCATGTAGGACCATAATATTTAATAACTAAACTACCCACAGATTTATTAATGAGAAGTTGGCACTCACCGAAGAATTTGAGAATCTCGTCAATGGAAGCTGACCATGGGAGCCCACGTAGCTTGATGACATCTTCGTATTCTCCTATCCCAGACATGGTATTTCACCACCTGTCACCACCAGACTTGAAGACCTGAACAATCATGGTTATTTTAAGTTTGAAATTATAATGGTGATGTCAATAAATAAAATCAACCATTCAAACTAATCTAATCTAATCTCAAACTTTGGGATAAAGCTTACATAGGTAGCCTAAATCGGTGATTATATTCGGCAAATTTAGCCTTTAACTAAGAATGTAATCTAGCAGTATATTAGACTACCAATGACTGAGAGAACAAGGTTAGTGTAATTAGTACATAAGTGTATAGATAGCCCAGACAGGTAGTAAGACGAGGTGCTATTAAAAAAAACTAGGAATGGGTTCTTCAAATATTTGAATTCTTGCGGTGGATTGAGATTTGAAGCAATTTCAGGTTTTAATTGTGTAAAAATAATGTATTTTTACATTTTTATTCTAATATCTATTTTCTTTTAATTTATTACACTGCTTATTGGTAATTTGGCCCCGCATAGAGGACAACCGCACATGTGGACCCACGGAGTAAAATTTACATTTAATGTCAGTGAACTCATTTAATCTGGTTTTTTGGTAACATCAGGGTTTGAGCCCCATACTACACACTCTAATTTATATAATACTATCTCCTTATTTTAATATTAAAGGCCTTCTATGATCTTAGCCACTTTACTAATTTTCTTTTTTAACATTAGGTAATGTAACAAGATTTTTGCTCATTTTAATACCAAATAAGACAAACACATTACAACCAATTATGTATATCTAACACAGTAGTTAGTGAGTGCCAGGGTAGCATACCAACATTCAAAATATATTGAACGCATATATCTTATTTATAGGCCTAATGATTTTGTATAAAAAAAATCACTAAATAATCCAAGATTGGTATGTCTATTGTTATCAGATCCCATCTGCTTCTAGGTCTTCCCAATGGTCTCCTCCCATTGGGTTTGACAGTCAATACCCTCAATACAGTTTTAAATTTTTCCATTCGCGCTGCAGGTCCTACCCAACGTAATCTACGAGACATGATTATCCTAACAATGTTTTGAGATGAGTAAAGTATACCTATGTAACTCATCATTATGCAACCTTCTCCACTCTCCAGTTGCCTCATATGTGAAAGAATCATAAACGTTGTAAAAGCTGTACACATTGGGAAAAATCCAGATAATTAACAGCTATGTTAAAGAATCCTTTATAAAGGGGTTTTGATTTTTGTTTACTACAGGTGATATTTAGTGAATTTACTTATAAGTTAAGAGTTATGCCATGGGTGCATTAAGAAGCAGTGTAAACTAATAAATTTGTTAATTTTTATTATCTAGCACCACGTCTTACTACCCATTCAGATTATACGCTTTAAGTACTAATTACTCTAATGGATTAGGAATTGGGAAAGTTGAATTAAAGGAAGTGAACCCACATTTGTGTGGAGGGGGAGTGAAAAATCATTTAGGAAAAACCACCCCCAGTTCACTCGACCGAGATTCGAACCTCGATCTCCCTGTCCTCAGCGGTTGAGCTCAACACAACTAGCGCGTTAGCCAACTACGCCACCGAGGCGGCTCCAAAAATTTGTTAATTAAATCAAAACAGCAGTGAAGGGTCAAATTGCCAGAATAATGAACTCCCATCCCAACTATCCCTTTTCAAGCTTGTATAACTTTGAAACATTTAAATTATCAGGGAAATTGATTAGTTTGATTTTTTTTTAACCTACATGTACAGACGACTAAAAGACTATCGGCCTTTTCACCCTTAAATTGCAGTACACACACTTATGGACACTTACCATCTTTTTCGAGATCATTGGTTTCCCTGTAAGCACTTTCCTTTTTATGCCCAGCAGAGTTGCCATTTTGTGGCTTAAAAATAAATATAATTTCCAAGGCTGTGGAGTCTGAAGAAAATTTGTGTGGAATTGGAGTTGGTTAAAATGTACAGTGTCTCATTGAAGCTTCAAAATAAAAACTTATAATACTATAGCACTATTTTATACTTTTTTATTATCTAGGCCCAATACTTGTAATTTGTATAGACAAATTTATTTAAATATAAATTCACAATGCCAAAGAAGCTTCCTATGAATTAATCTGTATAGGAGAATATTACTGCAGTCAATTTGTTATTATTGATTAATTTAACTTACTTTAGCTATTTATAAAGTAGTCAAGAGTCGAAGGCTTGGCGTACCGACTCCACAGCCCTGGTTATTTCTATAAAATTAGCATGCTATATAATATATATTGTTACTGTGAAAATTGGAAACGTGACAATTGCCGGTAATCAACCGTGATTTCCAGGATTCACTGTTTCACACTGGGGGATGTCGGAAATTCAATTTCTTTAACAGCCTTTTACCGGCGTATATCCATAATCAAAAGATCCAAAATGGTGAATACCAGTAATTGTGATGGTATGCCTGCCTATGTTGGAAATAAAGGAAGAGTGTGTTGCGCATCTATCTCAACATAAACCACACATTCCAGGAGCAGTGTGTTCCTATAGTTGTGTTGTATATTGTGCCATTTTTTTTCTCTATTGAGAATGAATTTTGTAGTAACCTAGCCCAACTGAACTTAACTGTGATGGCCTAACCTTTTGTCTTTTTTGTAAGGGTATATTAGCATTTGTGAAGTTATTATTTATAATTATTTGCAACTTATCTATAATGGGTCCCTTGGTTCTAGGGTTCAATTATTAATTTCCATGTAACTACAGTGAATTAAAATTGTTGCTGTTATTTTTTTCCAAAATAGACAGGGTGCACTTAAACGTCTTTCGAAAATCACCGGTGGACGTTATAAACTAACATTCATTTCTAACATCCACGAGTGTGAACCAGTGAATGCCAGGAATCGCGGTCGATTAAGGGTAATCGTCCCGTTTCCGGTTTTCACGTTAACATATACATTCACTGATGCATCTTCAAAAAATTTAAAACACTTCTTTTTTACAAAATATGGGAAGATATTATAAAATGTGTTAACATCTATTTTTCAGAAATAATAATCGATGTCAGTTCATCCCATTCACATACAAATTTATAATATTGACCAAATGTAGGCCCTACAATGTTTAGTAAAATACATTAATTTGTAAACAAATATTTACTTATTTGTTTGTGTGATTCAATAGGCTGGATTTTGTTGTGATTGTCAAAACAATGATAAATATTTCGAAATACATTTTTGTGTACCAACAGTTTGTTATCCCAATATATAACACTTTCAAGTGAACAAAATCTATCCACAGTAAAGGTTGATAGGTCCAATGTGTTATGTATGCTCTCATTACATCGTCACAATTTTAAGGGCTCAAATTCATGGTGAATTCGTTGGTATGAGTCAAAAACCTTGTACCAAAATCGGTAGCATATGTGCCAAGTTAAATTGAGGTTCTGGTTTACAATCTCGGCATGGTCGAAGATTTGTTATTCGTAACCCGCCTCGGTGGCGTAGTTGGCTAATGCGCTTGTCGTGTTGAGCCCGACTGCTGAGGACGGGGAGATCGAGATTTGAATCTCGGTCGGGTGAACTGGGGGTGGTTTTTCCTAAATGGTTTTCCACTCTCCCTCCACGCGAATGCGGGTTCACTTCCTCTAATTCAACCTTCCCAATTCCTAATCCATTAGAGTAATAAGTAATTAAAGCGTATAGCCCGAACTGGTAGTAAGACGCGGCGCTAAATATCATTATTATTGTTAGTCGCAAATTGTTGAATGGAGGACTGAAAGTTGTGTTTTCCTTTGGGTTGTAATAGTTTCTAAGTCATGTGTTGATATAATAAGGGTGTCTGAAAACTGTACGTAAGTTACACCCGATAAATAAATAATTCACTGGAGTTGGTTTTATCATGTAAGCTTTTCACAGTATCAGGCAAATAACGGTGCATTTACTCTTAGCAACTTTCCTAATCATTAAGACATTTAAAAAAAAATTCAAATTAGTATAAGTTTTTGATAGCCAAAACACAGGCATCAGACATAGCACTACGGTAGGCCTATATGTAAATATAAACATATATGCCAGATGAGCTTATCACCAATTGAGTCCCCATACTGATAACAGTCAGAAATGTGAACTCATGTCCACTTGTTTAAAACGTAGGCTACTTAATTGTGTGTACCAGTTGTGATCTATTGCGATTTTATTTAGGTCAATATTTTGATGCAGACCTACATGGTGTTTGGTGATTTAACCATAAATGTTATCGAACATAGAGCTTTTTATTAGCAACACGTCTTACTACCCGTTCAGGTTATAAGCCCAAGTACTAATTACACTAATGTGATATGGATGGGGGAAGGTTTAATTTAGAGCCAAGTGCACCCACATTTTTGTGGTGAGATAGTGAAAGATCATTTAGGGGGAGATAAGCTCGGTGCACCTGACTGGGATCAAACCCCGATCTCTCCATCTTTGGGAAAAATAAAGCTAAAGTTATAATATAAGTTATATTATAACCAATCCAATGTTTGAGTTAACTAGGTACAGTAATTGTTTAAGTGTGTGCACATACATTTGAATTGAAAGAGGGAAAAACAAATTATTTTAACTGATGTATGAAAACCATCCGCAGTTTTACATAATAGAATTTAAACCCTAACCTAATCATCTCAGGTGATTTTGTGCAGTGTTTATTTAGAGCAATGTTAATATAGTAAAATAATAAACACATTGTAGTGTATTATTATTTAGCACTGCGTCTTACTACCCGTTCAGGTTATACGCTCATTGTAGTATAACTTCATAAGTTTTATAATAAATAAAAATAATAAATTGGTCTCAAACAGGTAATTTCTGGCAACTGCGCTCTCTGATACTACAGTTTAAGAGTGGAACAGTATATAAAACTATCTTAAAAAGAGAAATATGGTGACACCAGATTTAAGAACACCAATTGTGGAAAACAGGAAAAGTTTGAAGTAAATAGAGCTTATTAAACATTGAATTCAATTTCTTTTATGGAATAAAAAAATCGACCTATTCAACCTTGCCTGATTTAGCATAAAATATAATATACCTTAAAGCCTAATGCAATTAATCAAGAAAAGGTGAGGTGGGTCAAGAAAGTCTACAGTTATAAATCTACTTTTAAAAAGAGAATTTTTTTATTCACTTTAGCTTTTTTAAATTAATATTAAAAACAAAAAACGCAAGCCATCTATATTATACTGACTATTTAACTAGTAAATTAAAAAATTAAATCATAATAGGTTATAATTATATAAGTTGATAATAATCTTTTATGTGAAAAAGTTGTTCTTGTAAAAAAACCTCAAAAGTAACCATAGGCCTAAAAGTTTTCCAGCCGGCGAGGTTGCTAATATTAATAATTACTAGTATAATTATTTTATTTGATAAAATGTAGGTCAATTTGTTTAGCTTAGATCTTTATAGTTTTAAATTGCAACATAAGGGTTAAGTTTCACTTAACAATTATTCTCACCACATAAATATAGAAAAATCTTGACCACTTTGTGCGTCTTCCTACTGATTAAGTGGTCCCGGCTTTTATATACCTGGCTTGGCGGTTCACTATAAAATTTGTTTTGTTTTTCCTGTTGTAAAACAACGAACTAGGGTCAGGTGGTTGTCCTACAATTAAATAGGTTAAGACTTATTTTAAGTAGCATACTATCATTAAAGCGTACCACCACTGCAACTACCTAAATAAAATGCTTAGAAAACATGAGTTTATTGACAATTATGAGAATGCTATATTTTTCTTTGCCCATTTTGTTTCTAAAAACGATCACCACAAATAGCTTAACTGATAGAGAATTACTGACCTATTGTTATCTCAAACAATAAATACTGTTCCTTGAGTATCTTAAAGAATGCAGACAGACTTGATTCTGTTGAAATTGTTATCAGAAAACACAAATATTGTAAAATAATAAACAAACAGCACCAATTCCACCATTGATGGAAAGGCAGAGATAAGGAGTATACGTTTACTTGAGAGGTGAGAGAAATGGCGCAAAATAAGCTTGAGGCAGACGCAAAGGATAATCGGTTTACATAAAAATGTACCCTTCCTGAAGTGTATTCATTGACCTCTATAGACTATAATATACTCGATGGACATAAACACACACCCTTGCAGAGGACCAAAGTGTGAAAAAGTTCGTCGTCTGCCTTATTGTGAGTTGACAGATTTAACGGTTTCTTTCAATGTTCTTGTGCCATAACATATTTCAGATAAAATCGTGTATAGCACACTTGGATTAAAAAAACATTTATATTAAAGGGTATACAATACAATATTACAGGTAATAATATACAGATACAAATACAATCTTTAAAATTGTATTTAAATATGTGGCTATCATCCATGTTGTTTACATTCTTGCGCGATCACAATATGTTTAAATTTGACTATTAACTTGTCTATTGGTTTCAGAAACCATTGTATTGAAAGTTTGATTAATATAATTAAATAAGTTATCATAACACTTTATTACATTTGTTCGCATGATAAACTTTGTGTAGTTGTCTTATGTTTAAACAATCATTTAGGTTATATGCTTGTAGAAAATATTATTACGAAACAATTTTTTCAAAGTTATATCATCTTAAATATAAAATTCTCGTGTCACAATGTTCGTTCCCGTACTCCTCCGAAACGGCTTGACCGATTCTCATGAAATTTTGTGAGCATATTGAGTAGGTCTGAGAATCGGCCAACATCTATTTTTCATACCCCTTAGTGATAAGGGTTGTCCACCCTTAACATTTTTCTATAATTTT
>CABFVX010000026.1:391025-434695 GCA_902151425.1 Timema shepardi
AGTAGAGGAAACAAAACTGAGATGGTATGGCCATGTAATGAGGATGGAAAATGAGTTATCAAAGAGCAAGCTGGAGATGAATTATGTAGGTAAAATACCCAAAAAAATAGATGGAGGCGCAGATAACAGAAATTGTTCAACCGAGAGAAGAAGAATGGACGAAATTAAAGGAGTAAGAGTGGTGGAAGGATAGAGGAAGATGAAGGCATTTTAATAAACTGAACCGACCACAGGCTGGAAACATTTAAATATGATGACGGATCAGAAAGCCATTATTTCAGTTGTTATATGCCTTCGAATGATCCCCCACAGCAAACAAATTATGAATATGCTCGTAGGAAGATTTTTTTGGCATGCAACAATATTATTTCACTAGTGTTATCAATCGAGACGGTCTAAATTGAGACGTCTTTTTAATATTGTGCTTTGGATTGTGAATGACAAAACGAATATTACAAGCGGTTGTGATTAGCTAGTAAACAAATATAATATATGCGCTGACAATGTAAACAATGTGTCAACATTCCTCATAGTAAATAAAGCCGGAAGACAATAAATAGTATATCCCAGCTAAAAGGGCTGAGTATTCACGATTAAGTATATGGGGTCTCAATGCCAGTTTTTGGGGCTACGCGGGTTGTGATGGTGGGTCCTCAGTACCTGGATTTGAGGGCTATCGTCGAGCCCAGTGTAAATAAACCGTGTAGGATCGTCAGTCAGGCCATTGGTTAAATAATAATTAAATATTTAGCACCGCGTCTTACTACCCGTTTGGATTATACGCCATAGGTTAAACATTCCTTACATACTACGTTTTGTCATGAGCTTTTCAGTTACTCTATTAGGTTTTTTCATATCCTCTACTATCTCTTTTCAACATCACGTTTTGTAATAAACATAATAGTACAAATAAAAACCATAAAACCTAAGCAGGATTTTTGTGTAAAGTGTATTCCCTATTCCCTTTGATAAAGCCAGAAATTCTGAAACATTAATCAATTTGTGATTAAATTTGTTTGACTATTTTACCATAGTAGAAAGAGGTTACATCAGTACATTGGATTCATTAATTATTTTCCCTCTTACCCTAAATAGGCTTTCCTCATTAATTTGACACATTAGTTTATTTATAAAATATTATTTCTTTCTTTCCTTCAAGTCATCTAATATTTGAATCCTCCTTCCTAAGTTCCCCTTTCCATAATTCTTGACTTCTATGTCATGCAGAAAAAGTTTCTTCTAAGGATGTGCCTGATCCAGTTTTCTTTGTACCTAAGAAACAACCAAAATGGTCTTCACAAGACTCATCTTATAATTACATTTGTCACCCTGCTTATCCACCTGATATTCTCAAGTCCTCTCTAGCATCATATTTCAAATCTAACCAGGTTTTTTTTTTCATCTTCCAAGTCTCAAGTTTCTGCTCCATTTAGCATAATGCTTCAAATGTTATCAATATGCGGAGTTACACAGAAGCAAGCCAGTAGTCATAAATAAAGATACACACACGTTTACAAAAAAAAATTCCTTTATTGAAGAACTTTCACATTATAAAACAAATCAAAGATTCAACCAGCCTGTTTACAAGAATTAACTATATAAAATAAAATGAACACTTTTTAAATGGTACAATTTGTAGCTTTGAATAGCAATGTGGTGTTGGATTATAAGCAAAATATTTTTTAAAATATAAAGCAGAATTTTGTTGTACATTGTTATGTTGTGGTATTTAAAATACAATGTTTGAGAAATGAAAGAATAGGCACCCAATCTTTGGGGAGGTCTACCTACACATTTTAATAATATTTACACAAACAAAAATTTAATTGGATTTGCTTATTTATTTCAAAGTCGACGAAAGAAGTCTTCGGAAATGATATTTATGTAGATATTTGCGAGATGCAGATTATAATCCGAGTGATCCAATTAACCTCGCATACATCTATATGCCAGTGAATGTTTCCATTGCAAAATTATAATTAAACTGTCTACTGTAATTGTCATATGGGCAATCATTACATTCTATTATTTGCTTAAATCTAGTTATAAAAAGAATGCGTGAACAATTTTTTAATCCATTCACCAAGATTTATGAACTGTTTATATTAGTAAACCATGAATGATTAATTTTTTTTACATAAGACCCACATTTGTGAAAAATAAAACAGCTTTGCTGAACTCACTCCCATTTTCTGTGGACTCAAAACTACCATTGTTAACATATCTAAGATATAAGAGATGTTGACTGACAGATAGCAGGTTATTTGTAGTAAACATTGGTTAAAAGTAACTAATGTTAACCTATTTGGAAATTATTATTATTTGTTTAGCAACTCATATTAACAATAATTATTTCCAACTACATTGACATATTACTGTCAGACAATGGTTGCAATAAAAAAAACATCCACTGTCACCTTCACTTCTACCGTTGATAGGGTATAAATGTTTTTTCAACAATGTCTGCCTTTGACTGATAATCCCAATTCTAGGTTTCATGTGACCCATAATATGGTCTACCACGATTTCAGAATTGATTTAGTTGTTCAAAAAACATTACCTAACGTCTGATTTACCAGAAACGGCATCCAAGTGTGATTTGATGGGGTTTTTTCACTTTAAAACAATGAATTTGTGATAAGTGAAGTAGTTTTTTTATGTTAAAAAAGGGTTCTACCAATTTTATTGTATTCGTTTAGAAATAGTCTTACTGGTCTTTTTTCCACTGTTTGGAAATTAAAAATAACTAGAGGTACACTGTGCCAGGATGATGCAATGCCAGGTTCAAGCTCCATAATCTGCCAGGCATCCACCAATCCATAAAACAACTTTAAGGCTTATTTCAATTAGATTTCATCAAACTGTGAAATACAGGGTAACGAGAAAGCAGACTTCCTAGCAAAACAATTATTCAGACAAGCCTCTAAGAAATCAGGATGTCTACCATCCGGGAATATCAGGGGAAAATGGAAAAAGACGGGAATTTGAAGTGGTCGGGGGGAAAAAGCAAGAATAGGTCGAGAATCTGGTAAATTAATACAAAAATGTTTTACCTAAAATATGAAATATAATAATCATTAAATCAGTCAATTACAGTATGATTCAAACTATCTTTTTTTTTTCTCTGTAACTGTGCATTATAGTTTATAGATCCTAGTAAACTATGTCATTATAAATTTTGATAAAGTGTTTATTTGAATTTTAAAACTTAGTATTATTATTCTCAAAAAAGATGAATAGAAAAAAATGGTGGAGGGAACGGTATTGGGAGGGGGTGACATACTTTTATCTGGGAATTTTAGGATATCATCAGGGGAAATCAGGGAAAATGTCAGGAATTTCATTGGTCAAGTTGAGTAGGATATCATGTAAATATCAGTCCCCTTCCAGAAAACTCGATTAAAAGCCTCTGGGGTATAAGAAAAATGTTTAAAAAACAGTGAAACCAAAAGGTGAAGCGTTATCATCAATGACAAGACACTTGTCCCAGAAAAGCCAAGAATATCTGTCACTCTTTTCCATCTTTATACAAGCCAAAATATGCTGTCCATTAGCAACAAGTTACAAATTATACGTGGGTAGAAACAACCTATAAAGCCATACATACTCAAGTCTGATTGTTTGTGGGGAAACAAGTTTTTTTTTCTTTTGGCTCATCACAAAATCAGATTTGACAGCTTTAATAAGTATCATCAGTTGAAAAGATAAAAAAAACTCTAAAAATTTTAAAAGCAAAGATATTTTTATGCATTTAGAGATTTGTCAAAGTTTTTAGTTAACTTCAAAATATTTATGAAGATTTAAACAAAATGGTGTACACCGTATCTGTTTACCAGGGACTTTTTGAAGCTCTTAAAGATCAATTTGAAAATTTCAAAGTGAAAATGAGTTTATTAAAAAAGAATATGAAAATTAAATTATAACAAATATCAACATAACTAATGGGTAGAATACTTCATGATAAAAAAATATTTAAACAAATATTTTATGCACCTTATTGTTAATATGACTTTATGGCCTACAATCGAATTGTAATAAGTTAATCATTGTGAACTACCATAGTAAGATATTTTGTCCATACTATACCCTAAAATAAAGCTGACGCAACATTAGATGAAACACATACATTACAAAGTACTACACGCTAGAGTATACAACTTATATAATATAAAAAACTTGATAAAACATCTAGATGTAAATATAATATAATTAAATGTAAGTATCTTATTTGAACCACTTTCCTGTGACACACAAAACTAAAGAGAGTTTTTGTCATGAAACCAACGCCCACTAGACGAGCAAGTGTGTGTGATGATGTTTCAGTATGAAGAGTAGTTGTTGTAACCACCACCCAAGGAACTACCGGAGAAATTGCGCTGGAAACCGTTCCCGAGTCCTAGAAACAAAGAATGATAATCCTGCAATGAAAATATCATTAACGTAAATACATTTTTTTTTTGTTAGCAGTCTTACTTACCATTCGGGTAATACGTTTATAAGTTAATGGGCTAGGGATGAGGAAGCTTGAATTTAAAGGGAGTATACCCACATTTGCATGAAGAGAGGTAATGGATGCCTCTTAAAGAAATGAAATCATCGGGGGAGTGGGCGGTGACGATTGATTTTCTTTACGAGGCAACCATTACCTCTTTGTCAAACGGCAGCGATGTAAAGTGCGAGCTGTGTTCTTCTTTTCATTGTAAAGACCATATTGTGTTCGTCCCTTTTATATATTTCTATCCAACTTTCCTGTACCCTCTTCCAAATATGATGTAATTAAGTAATTAGAGATGTCTCATTTTCTGATTTTGATTCTTAAATTTTAGCCGCATTCTTTTCATTTTTAGTTCTAATTTCTCAACATTTACTATTTCAATGATTTTCCGCACAACCAACCTTTCATTAAAAGTGTAATTATATGCTGTACCAAAATGTGGTTAAAAACAAACTAAAAAGTGAAAATGGCAAACTTCGATTTGTGCAAGATCATTAGAACACAGCGGTCCAAACTATATAGAAAATACAGCAGTCTAAAAATATCAAGATCCAAAATTCAAATCTAGAAATGTTTCTAATATCCGACAATTTATACCCATTTCTAGTTTTTTATACTTATATTACTATTTGTTTGACATATACAATGTAATGTATAATGATATAAGAACCTTTTCAAACCAAAAGGAAAATACCTGCTTCAGTGGCTACATGGTTTAATGTGTCACTCTCGCAGCAGACTAGACTGCAAATGACAGAGATCGAGGTTCAAATCCTGGCCAGGTGGTTTTTCCGGAATGGTTTTCCACGGGTCCTCCACACAAATGCAGGTACACTTGCTTTATATTCAACTCGACTTATCCTTAAACCATTAATGTAATTAGCATATAACCTGAATGGGTATTAAGATTCAGGAACTACCTACTAAAACCTCAAGTTCAACCAGGCACCTTCGGAGTCAAAACTCAAGTTTGAACATGCCGCTACAGGATCCCGAGATAAAATTGATCAATCCCAAGCCTGAGTCTGGTCAAATGTTTTGATATTTTCTTATGTGCTACATTCGTTTGATAAGCAGAGCATTGAACATATGCCTACCTCCCCCAAATCCACTGTTATTTCCGCCTCCGCCGAATCCACCGAAATTACCACCGCCACTGTTAGTTGTAGAGTTGAGGAATAGTTCGATGTAGCGATGTTGCATGTTAGTCTTGTTCTGTTGAAAAATATAGATTTAAATGTTAACCTTACTTAATAAGACGTTAGTACATATTTGGTACTTCCTTGGATCAGTACATTTAGGGTAGTGCATAGTTATTTATGTAATGTAATGTTGTGATGTGTAATTAAGGAGCGGTATGAAATCAGAATTCACGCTTCTGAAATGAAATTTCTGAGAGTTATTAAATGAATGACAAGAATGGATAGGATAAGAAATGAGAGGAATTATTAAGGAGCCAGAGAATGAAAGGATAGAGAAGACACAACTAAGTTTAAAGACATATAGAAAGCTGTTAATCAGCAAACTTTTTGCTTGCATTTGCCAGTGCTTGTGAACACTTAAAAGAGCGGACATCACTTTTTTCCAAGGTTTAAAATGGACAATAAATTAATTTTTTGCTATGAACAGTTTTATCACCATTTCCGAATAAGTTTTTTTTTGCCTTAGAAGCAAAAAATAATAATTTAAATTCCAAATCATATTTACTATAGAATAAAATTTTTGTTAGCAACTACTCTTTTTTATACATATTACAAATGATAATACCCACCTACATGGTTAAAATTCGGCTTCTTATTAATTACTTCTGACAGTAATTATAAATTTGAATATTTTTTCTTTAATGGAGAACTTAGGAGACACCTTAGCTCATTCAGTAGTGTGTGTGTCTGTCTATTGGGCTAAGGGTCCCGAGTTCAATTTCCGGCATGGCTAAAAAATATATCATGCTGAAAGTTGGGTTTACCCTTTCACAGTTATAAACTAGCTGCCGCAAACTGGGTGTTGTGAGTGTCCTAGTTTTAAGTTTAGATTATAAAGCATATGAAGCTACGACAGGCCTAACCAGCTTGTAGCGGAAAATATACGGCTGGAATAAGAAACTGCCACAGGCTTGAAACAGTAATGGATGAAAAGTAAAGGTTTACTAAGAATTGAAAACTTAAAACCGCAAATATTCGTCGGCTTTGACTACAATTCAAAGGTAAATTCCGGTGTCAAAAATTATAAAGCTTCACCAACAAAACCATTCTAAGTTAAAATAAATATTACTGATTAAATTATAACCATTTTGTTTGGCAGTTTATAGAAATAATAACTGTCTACATGAAAAAATCTAGGATAGTTACAAATTACATGTTTCACAATAAAAAGTTGTAAATTAGCGACGAAATATGTTAATCGCAGTTGTAATCTACATTTTGTAAATGAGCTTAATACCGTGAGATAAATAATTGCTGAGAAGGTGTGGACATGTAATGAGGATGGAAAATCAATGATAATGGTTGATATTAAATATGTAGGGAAAAAACTATAAGGGAGTCCAAGAAAGAGATGGGAGCAGTAGATAGCAAAAAGTTTGTATTGAGAAAAGAATTGAAATGATTAAAGAGGGCCCACCTCGGTAGCGTTGATCAAGGTTTGAATCTCAATCAGGTGAACTGGGGTTGGTTTTTCCTTAATGGTTTTTACTCTCCCTCCACAAAAATGTGGGTTCACTTCCTCTAAATTCAACCTTATAAATTCCTAATCCATTAGCGTTATTACTGTGGATTCACACGTTCACCGAAAAACTAGCGCAGAACAGAGACGTGGTCGTGTTCTAATGAAGTTCAACTCTGCATTGTCTGCTCTGCTCGAAATGTTAGGCAGGGGAGAACCAATCAAATCTAAGAACCAACCATCTCAAATTCGTACACACGCGTTTTAGAGCTTTCAGCAAGCACAGAGCTTCATTAGCTGTTGTGAGGAGATTTGAAATAACTCGTTAATGTAAATCTTATATAGATGTATTTGATTTGCCACAACACTACATTATAATTTGTTAACAACCATCGAGACAATGATTTAAAATATATGTTTATCCCCTGGGAAATAAAATATGTTGATAATCAGCTGTTTTAAAGTGTTGCAATGCATCATGGATCAACTTAAAGTGTGTAAATTAATGCACAGATTCTGCTTTATATTTTTCAGTGAGTTAGAATCAATAAAATTAGATTAAATAGTGTCTGTGTGAGAGGCCAGCATGCTTTTGATCTGTTGACCCTTTCTGTTCTATATCTCCATCCTTGATTAGCAAGTATGCAGTTAGCCTCACTGCTATGGGGATTAGAGAGTATGGACTTGTTTTCTTTGAATCCAGTAGTGGACTAGAAATAGAGGATTCCAGATTCTTAACTGTAACCCATATATATATATACGGTCAGCAAGGAGGTCCAGCCTGAGTCGAGGTTAGTTAAGTGAGTGGACCGGCGTGTCCAACGTGTGCAAGGAGTGGATGAGCGTTTCCAGTGTGTGGACCAGCGTGTGCAGGGAGTGGATTAGCGTTTTCAGTGTTTGTGTAACACGGGTTAGCACAGTGTGTCATGTGCGGGGACAAGTGAATTACATTAGCGACACAGACTTCAATTGTTATTTTGGATTGTGCCAGTAATGGACTTTTTGTGACAGTTTTAAATATTTGAAGAGTTATTTTGTGTTTTAAAGTTACTAATTTGTTTATTTAATATAATTCTATTTTATGTATATGGTCTGCGACCACCTGGTAACCTGTTATATTAAAATATATAGTTTTTACAAGATTAAATATTTTTTTAAATACCCAATCTTTGATCAGGTTTCGGGAAAATCTCATTTTTTTGATTCTACTTCACTTCAAATTGAAACTGTTGACTTTACACACCTTTACTGTTTAGTGAAAGAGTTAAAATGCAGACAAAACTAAGATATGGACAAATAAATGGCCAAATGAGTTACCTTAGACATAGCCTTCGTCGTATCGTCATGTGTGGAGAACTCTACGTCAGCCTCCCCTGAGGGCCGCCCGGTGTTGTCAGTCAGCAGTTTAATGTTAATGGGAACCACCGGCCTGAAGAACTGGAGCAGAGAGATGGATAAAGCTTCACCAAAGAATCCCATAATGGTCCTTAGTCTGCCCGGTGGTTTCTCAGAAGTATTTCAAGTTGATTCAAAACATTTATACCTCGATATTTGGTGACATGAAGTGTAGGTATTAAATAAACATGAAAATACAATAATACTGTCAAATTTAGATTTAACTGACAGACAGAAAAAATATGGATCCTTAGGATATTTGAGATTCAAGGATTCAAGTATATTTTGGATTAGATACACAAATTGTTAAAAACAGTTTTTCTTCTTCAATTTTTAAAGTGTAATTTGTTTTATAGCTCGAACACCTCTTATTGGTGGTTCCAAACCATTTATAATAATTATAGGATGAACTTAACAGATATTCTGTGGAGTAGTCATAGTGTCCTTTCATGGGGCATTCCATTTGTGTGATTCTGCTTTTGAATGAGGTGGAAGGTTGGTTAATTTTGCAGGTACCGAAATTTCGGATTGTTGCAAAGGTAGGAAGCCTTGGCCCGCTGATTGTTGATGTTTGTGGCTGGGTCGAGCAATTTAGAGTGAACCAGAATGGTGAAGAGATTAGGGTGGCGTTTGAATGGAATTCTTGGAGCACTGTTGAGAAGATTTTGTGAGAGGTGATGATGATTTGGATAAATCTGAGTTTGTCTAGTCTTCATAATACTTAGTGGTGAGTGGTATGTCAATGGATGGTTGTTGTTTCTTGATAAGCTCTCGATTGGATAGGGGTCTGTTTATGTGACTGATGACTTTTGTTTAGGGTATCCTTGGGATGTGAAAGACTTGAAAAGCTGTAGACATTGATTGTTAGTCTTCTTCCCCAGAATATATATGTTTGGCTCTATAGGGTGGAGAGAATCTTACATGAAGAGGATGGGTGCTTTAAAATAGAGGTACTGTTGATAGTTGGTGGCTTCGGTGTGAACCGTGGTGTTTATGTTTCCCTTGTGAAGGTTCAGTTCTAGATCCAAGAAATTGGGATTGTGTTGTGAAATGTTTGGGGTGAATCCTACGGTGCTATGGTTATTTAACCTGTTCAGGAACTGTAGTAAATTAGTTTCGGAATCTGTCCAAACTCTAAGATATTTAAATTCAGTTCCTTGTTCTCCACAACAAAAAATATCCAGACTTTTACCGGAGTTCACTGTTTGGTGCAAAAAGCCATGCTAGTATTTTCTAAAAGGCCCTTCTTATGAAATTTTAACTGTACAATATATGCACACTTCTTAGGTAGACTGTAGATCCCTAGATTAACACAACATATGATTTTTCTAACGACTATTAAGACAAGGTTCACAAAATAAACAACAGTGATTACTTAAGTTGGGTCGAATCCACTACTTTTCGAATCTGAATCTCCACTTTACCTTCAAATCCCGAAACTATAATTCGAATCTTGGAAGAGATTAAGAAAATAAGAGGAAATATAGATATAATGAAAAAAGGTACAGGAATAAATTCAGTTAAGTATAAAATTATTTGTCTGGTGCCTGGTTGTTAAGTTCATCATACAACAATAATAATAATAATAATAATAATAATAATAATAATAATGACAATAATAATAGGTTCTGAATTACCAAGCTCTAAAACAAATTTCATTTGAAAAATTAAAACACTTTATAAGGTTTTTTTAATGATTTGAGTGTTTCATCCAGCTAGTAAAGATACTAACTATATAGTAGTCTTATAATTTTATTCATAAAGTCGTCCCAGGTATGAAAATCTACTTATTGCAAAACAAAAAATTGAGATAACAACCAATCATCTACAAATATTAAATATTCTGTATTAAAGTTGTCCAGTCCAAGCCTATGCTTGAATTACTGAATTGGGATTTTTTTTTTCAAAATCAAAACATAAAAAAAGATCTCGGCAACTTACATCAGCTATATCTTGCTCGGTGGCACGGAAGGGGAGCCCCCTCATGTGGATGCCATAACCCCCAGCGGACCCTGCCCCGGTGTTGCCCCAGCCACCCCCACCTGCTCGACTGGGGGTACGTCCCATACTCATACTGGACATGCCAGAGTTGAGGCCCAGACCCAAACCTAGGCCACTGCCCCCACCACTCCCTCGTAGTCCCAGACCGCTGCTGGCCCAAGGGGAGGGACTCCCCCAAGGGGAAGGACCATCATCAAAATCACCAAAACCTAAAATGCACCGGGGACATCTAAATTTACAACTAAGATTTTGATACATGGGTCCCATTTCTACGTTTCGCAACACTTTTAAAAAACAACACATAAGTAAGACAATATTTGCTTGGAAGTAACCACAATATTTTATTTTAATTCTTAAAAGTACTGTTACTATGTTGCGTGGATCATTTTATTTACACTTAGTCACTAAACTTTTAAAAAACCATACCAACCTGACATACTAAATTTACATTTTCAAGCAACGAAAAGATCATTTAAAGAAAACTTAAATAGTAGATGTTATTCTCCATTTTTATAATCTTTATTCTGAAAACAAAAAATGTATATGTCAGATGATTTTTGAAGTCAAACATTTGTTAACGATTGTATTTTAAGTATACTTATTTATCTGGTTCAAACTTCTATCTCCTGAGCTCGTAGCACAGAAATAAACATGCAAACGGCTACACAAATGAAGCAATCAAGTGTTAAGGCTGAGTCTAGCTAGATCTTTTGATTTAATTTTAACATTAACATTCTATTATATATAGTTTGTTGGGAAATTGCTGTGCTTTCTGAAATATAAAATGATTAATGATTCCAAATCAAATATTGATGGACACTTGACATATTTTGGGGGACGTATTAACCACTTTAGGGTTTATTTTGAAGTTTCACAAAGAAACCTCAATAAGACCGTAAAAGTTTGTTTTTATGTATTAACAATACAAATATTGTGTAAAGTCCTAGCAATTTTAAAAAAGATATGTAACATAGCAACTTAAAAACTTTTGCTATACAATTCCCTGACTTTTCCAGGGTTTTCATGCAATATTAAAAACAATTCTCGACTTAACCTTTTTCAAAGTTTTTCTTGATGAGTAGCTTTTTTTATTACAATGATCACATATTTTATAAAACTTTCCTAACGGCTTCAAAGCATCAACATTCTTATAATATACTTTTCTAATAACAATTAGTGTTTATATATTATTTGTGGGCCTGCCATACCCAGGAAATGCATTTAACACGGATAAAACCAAATATCTGACTTTTGTATAAATGTTTAGGTGCAGAGTTAGTCAAGTGTTTGAATTTCCAAGCTTTTCCTTATTTTTGACTATATTCCCTATTATTTAACTGTTTTTCTCTAACTCAAACAATTTTTTGACTTTTTCAAGCAAGAATAAGAAGTCCAACATTAAGGTTTATAACTAGGGATCTTTAAAATGTTTCTGTGAATTAGTTGCGAGCTTTTTAGCTACTCATTCAATACGATACAAAAACTTGTTCAGTGTAAATTCTATCTGTCCAGATTTTAAGCATTCTGAAAGTTAGGGAATTAAATATGTGAAGTTGAAATGTTTTGTCAAAGAGTTTGGTGAACAGTACTTTAGTACCGATAGATTAATTTTGTTCTGTAATGTTTGTGAAAGTGTAGGTAGTCAATAACTTAGGATTTATCGGCTAATTTCTTTTACTTAAAGTTACTTCCTTGATTTGAGGCATATTTTTCATAATATTCGTTTTTATTAAAATACATTTTTATGGAATTCTTGTTAATCATTCGAGCCTTGTTTATAACCAATGAGATAAAAAATCTATACATGGGCTCTAAATCAATAAAAGAGTTCATCCCTAATGAAACCATGTACATACATATAACACCGACTTACCACCCTTAAAATTTCGGGAGCCTCGTCCAATGTTGTATCTGTTCATTCCACCAAACCTATCCCCACGGTCGTATGGAGCTGGTCTTTGGTTGAAACCCCCTGGGCCCATACCCCGCATCTTCGGCCCGATGGCTTGCCTGACTTCTGTCAAGCTACTGCGGAAGATTTCTATGTACCTGTGTGTTGAGAGAGAACAGTAAGGTTCGTTTCTTTCTGTGGAAATAAAATACTATAGGCATCCATAGTTACTATGAAATGCTGAGTGTGAAATAAAAATGAGCAACTACACTAAACGCAAAACACCAAAATCTACATTAACTTGGGAAATAGGTGAATTTACTATAAAATTTAACTGACAAAGAGAGTCAACACAGAAAAATTAATATATTAAATAGTGACAGTAAAACCTAATTTTTATCAGTACATTTTGATAAGAGGGTTATTTAAAAGATTAATCTAAGAACTAGGGGTAAGAAAGGTTGTTTGCCAGAAGTGTATCAGTATTAGCATGAAGAGATGGAGAAAACGAAAATGATAAATTACGAAGGGAATGCCCCTGTCTAGTAAGCAAAGATTTGAACATCTACCTGCCGGGCTCCAGTAATTCAGTCTATTTCCCAGTAAGGGGAACTTCAGTTAAGAGTCTGTGTTGTTTATTCAGTCAAAAAAACATTTCTGGGAGCAAAATAAATAAAATATTGCTTCAGTAGACAAGTTTATTTTTAGATTAATTTTATACATATGGTAACCCCAACTGTTCTTGATTATTTATCACGGGTATTGTGGAGTTTGACCAGGAATTTTCCCCTTCATTTAAAAATTTTCTGGTAAAACTACTCGACAATCATGGAACATATTCAAGAACAGCCAAGAATACTTTGCAGAGAAAATTAAAACTAACTGTTTCTACAATGGCAACTTTTTTTTCCAGCAAGATATTTTTATGTGCATAAAAATACAGACCTTAATATGTGATACCACCCAAAACTACTTATGAGCAACCGACAACAGTAATAGGTGCTTCCCCTTCATACTTTTAAATTAAATAATTCTCTTCACTTTTCTTGCTTATTGCATAACATTATCAGAACTTCCTGTGGCAGTCAAATATTGGAGAACAAGGATTTGTTTTAAAATATGGTGCATTGATCTAGATTCTTTAGGCCAGAAAAACTTAACAAAGATATGCCAGCTAGGTCTCTCTCTCTATCTCTCCTTTACAATTATATAATGGGTCTCTTAATTAATCACGTGTAAAAATGTAAGTTTATAAGATCTAAACCATTTATAACTAGGCTTTGGCGTATTTAAATCATTTTCATATATACATATATATTTATATTTCCTAAATTATTAGGCATCTATTAAAAGCAAAAATAAAAAACTAATTCTAGTTATATTACATTAATAAACATTTTTTTTCAAATACCTTCTATTGAGCAATGTTTTGTAGTTTTTTAACACCACACTGAAAGGTAGCATGCTTTCACCTATTGGTTTACACTATTACGTAATTTAGATAAGGGGCCATAGTGTAATCAGACAAGGTAAAACTACCATTCAGTGCACACCTAGTATACATACAAAAATAAAATTAATCAAACTTAAACATTTGATTCATATAATCTACACCCTAATGTTTTAAAAAGTATGTCTACATTTTTTAAACATTATTATTAAATAGGTTAACTATCAAAAAATAAATTTTAAAATTAATAAGAAAGAAACTTCTCTTTGTGTCTAGAACTAAATTATTGAATTACCTATGGATAAATGATTTCAGATTATTAAACAAATATTTTAATGAAAATGTAATAGTAAAGATACACATAAACAAATGTGAGTTAAGATTTGTTAATTGGAATTGACAATAAAATTACATTATATATTATCTTACATACACTTAATTTAATCAAACTTTCCTCAGCTTATTACACTATAGTATTTTTAAATAAGAAGAAATAGTTTTAAGCTAATATGAAATGTTGTTACATCTGGCAAATTTATTTAGTAAAAATTACCTCCTGGAAAAATATGTTTACTGTAAATTTGAAGTTTACCAATATTTTCATAGTGCATTAATTGTGTATAAAAAATCGAGGTTTTTTATAAAATGGATTTTAGGAGAATAATAAAAATTTGAAATGTATTATTCAAAAAATTAAATTTTACAGCTACACAACAAACAATAGTATGATGTATGCAAAAGAACAAAATAGGAAGGGCAAAATATTTAGATAGATGTAATAATAATATTCCTCAGACATAAGCTGAATTAAGCATAAATAATCAAATTTTGCTATTGCTGGATAGTGTGGTTTCTTATAAATAATATTATAACCATACTTTAAAGTTTATATACATTTTTCATTACCTAGATAATTAACTTGTAAGGGGCAAGCTTAACTTACATTATTAACCTACGGAATAGCTTATAACAGAAGTGGCCAAACATTTTTATATCCAGGATCTACTCCAGAGAAGGAAAATCCTTTACAAACTACTATGGAACCATAGGCTTGTATGGTTAGTTTCATTGGCAAGAAATTAATAAATCAGTTTTGTGTTTTAATAATAAAATTATATTGCATATAAAAACTTAGTCCTTTCACACAATGAAACTTATTTTTTCATAAAATGACATGATATGATATATATATATATAAAATTTATCAGAAAAAAGCACTTTCTCTTTCAACACCTTACTTTGAAGTTGATGCATGAAACCACAAACTCTTAGGAGGGTTTAATTTATTACCATGTCATAAACAAAGGCAGGATTGTAAATACTAATCAGGTAGGCAGCATCAATATTTCGATTTTCTAATATTGATTTGAGGAAAATATGTAAGCCTTCTCATTCACTTTTTGATCGATCGACCAAAATGGAGGCTGCTATCAACAGGTATATTACAACTGACTGTTTGGCCACCTCTGGCTTATAAGATAGTGCTATAGTGTTATCTTTCAAGATAGACAGAGTGTACATTAAATTACACCAATTATAAAAAAATATGTATAGCATGTTTTGCATTTTTTTTAAACTCAAATAATGTAAACGTATTTGTAATGCAGACCATATTAAAAAATGGTCATTGGTAAGTCAAAAATTGGTCAAATCATGTTTTTATAAACAGTTTGAGCTCAGCTATGCTGTCCATTTAGATAGTTTTACTGTGCAAAGTTTATAAATTAAGCGTGCATTTTCTCTTTAAACATGATTAATATGGATCGACAAGATAACAAAACAATTCAACATTGGAACTATTTTTATAACTGCTTAAGGATATGTAACTATATAGATAGTTAAAATAAACTCTTGGAGATAGTAAATATGTTAATGAGAGAATATTTTATCACATTTTTATTGTTTGAGAATAAAATTTAAAATACAAAGATAAAATGAAATTTTGATAAACAAAAGTATGATTAACCAAATTCCTTGTACTATGCCTAGCTCATTTAAGACAGATATATATCATAAAGGGCATGGTGTCTACTCAACTTGACCAATGAAATCCCCGACCTTTTCCCTGATTTCCCCTGATCATTTCCTAAAATTACCGACTAAAAACGTATGTCACATCCTTTTAACTCGCACCCCCCCTGTATTTCTATTAATCTTTTTAATAATAATAATAATAATTTTTAAAATTTTAATTAAAATTGCTTACTAGGAATTAAAAATATATTACACAGCTACAAACAAAAAAAAAATGACATTATTGTATTTCATATTTTGAGTAAAATATCATTTTCCCGGATTTTTGTTGTGATTTACCAAATTCCCGACTTATTCCCGTTTTTCCCGATCACTTCAAATTCCCGGCTAATTCCCGTTTTCCCGGATGGTAGACACCCAGTAAAGCATAAAGTTTGATACTTAAAAAAGAATGACAGGAATATCAAGGCATTTAAGTATAGAGATTTCACTTCAAATGTTTGGAATAAAGATGGGTTAACATTAGTAAAACCTTTCAATAAAAAGACATAATGACCAAACCACCCGGTAAAGTTAAGAAATGCCGATACTCTATGAAGTGTCTTTAGAAGTAAACACAGCAATGTTTATCTGAGATTTAGAACATTAAAGCATACAATATAATTATATAAAGATTAAGATTGGTTTTTTTAAGATTATAGTGAAATTACTAAACTTGGGATTGATCAGTTGATTAAAGTGGGCTTACAACCACTCATAAATTGCAATCAGAAAGTATATTACTTACCCTATTGAAATTATAATGTACTTAAGCATGTTACCACATAGGCAAGAAAGCCCTAATTAGGGTTGCCACTATTTTCTTACTACCCCAATCCCTGTGTTTTTTAAGTTAGCGATGAGAGTGCCAACATTTGTGGATAACGGGCGGTCGGCACAACAAACCTTCCGGCTGTTAATCTCAGTTTTCTAGACTGGAGCTGTTACTTATTTATACAAATATCTCCTCAATTGCCCTCACGTGTCTAAGTATGATCCCATTTTTCTGGCAGTGTCGGGGATCGAACCCGGGACCTATGGTAATCTGTGGTCCGAAACTCTGACCAGCAGGCCACGGAGAAGAGTGATAAAAACTTCATTTTTCCTCAAACTGACTAAGTGTGAAGTCATGAAACCTATGTTTAAAACATCATAATTTAAGAGTTACGAACAAACACATCTATTATCGCTTCACAACCCTCCTTAAGGGTTTGAATCAGTGCGCTTGCCTAGTTATTCAGTTCACTTTTTCGCGCATCCAAAGACCTATAATTTAAACTTTCAGTTAAATGTCCCTCTAAGCTCAGTCGGTAGCGTGCCTGCCTACTGAGCTAAGGGTCACGATTTTGATTCCTGGCATGACTGAAAAATTTATCATTGATGGAAAATATGGGTTTACCCTTTAACATTGATAAATTGATGGCCAGGGACTGGATGTTGTGCTGGTCTAAGGCTTAAGATGGATTAAAAGGCATATGAAGCCACGACAGGCCTAGCCAGCTGGTAGCGGAAAATATATGTCTTGAATAAAAAATTGACCCAGGGAACAGGTTGGAAGCAGTAATGGATATAAAGTAAAGTTAAATGTCCCATATTAATAATATTCCAGCACTTATACTAGATCTAACAAAATTCCCTGATTTTCACCAGTTTTTACCAGACACAAAAATGTCCCTGTTTAACTTTTTTCCATGTGCATGGCAACCCTGAACTTGCAATAGGACTAGTAAAAGATTATTAGGTCTATTTTTAACTAGTACAAATAAAGCACCAATTTTTCAATGTAAGATAACTATAATTATGGATGAATAGCATCAATTTTTGAACAGCTATTCATATTCAGACGAGTTTTCACAATTAAATAATTGGTTGTGTGTTGGTATTGAGTGTCATAGACCAAATTTGAGTAAACATTTGTATCAATAGTGACATTAAATTAAATATAATACATCATAATTTTTATCTACTAGTTATTTAAAAGTAAAATAAATAAATAAACATTTAAATAAAATAAGTAAATGGAATAAGCACAAAGCCAATGAAGACTAGAATATATGGATGGGAACCTCAAATCCTTAAGAAGATTTTTTCCTCCAATTTTTCAAGTAAAATTTGTTTATAGTTCTAATTTTGCTTATTGGCGCTTCAGAACCAATTATAACAGTATAAGTTGTACTTCACAACCAGACCCTCGAACAGTAATTTAACAATTAAATGAATGTAAAATTGAATAACTTATGAGAAAGAATGTTAACATTTAGTGACTATTTGTATTTTATATTAATTTAATAAATTTATATTTCCTAATTATGACCAATATGTTTTCCAAGGTTAGGATTCAGACTTGAAATTCGGTATTAGAAATAAATTGGAGATTCAGGTTCGTAAAATAATGGACTCGACACAACTCTACTCAAATGTAAGCTAAATTAGTTAATTTCCCATCTCTGTTATTAAATGATTAGTTGTAGCTATCAATGTAACGTTACATTTAATCATAATTGAATTTTCCTTTGACAAGTTAAAATTTGCAAACTTTTTTTTTTGCGCCTTGTCATTAAGTAACACCTCAGGTTTAAACACTGATACCAATTAAAATGCCAAAACTCGCCTGGCGCTGAAATAAATCGAAGTCTAAGGTAATATTGTTGTGAGAAAATACATGAAGAACTTTACACTCTTCCTAAGTTTGCAACAGGGCTGTAGAGTTGGAAGTAGTTATGGGTGGAGTCGATAGTCAGTAAAAATTTACCGGCTCTGTCTTCAAAATAAAAACCTACAATACATGATAAATATCTCTTATTTGTAATTTTGATTAATAAATTTAATCAAATATAAATTCACAATGCCAAATAATCTTTCAACAAAAATCATCTGTATTTGAGCATTTTAATGCAGTCAATTTGTTATTATTAATTAGTATACGTTAGCCATTTATGAAGGAGTCAGAGTTGAACAGTAGAAGAATAGAAGAGTTGGAGTCAAAGGCTTGGTGTACCACCTCTACAGCCCTGGTTTGCTAGCCAATTAGGTACTACCAATACATTATATTTAACTTTACTAGATATAGATCACACAGTTACTTGATTTGCTTTTAAAATAGTTTCATCATACACACTTTGTAAAAAAAAAAGGTAATTGGTTTGTTAAAGCACCATCAGGCAGAACCTACCAACTGTTAAACAAAATGTACGAGCTCAGCACCTACCTTTGCGTCGTCAAACTTAATTAGCCTTATAGAGAAAGACAAGAGTAAGGAGGTGTTGGGTCGACCGCCCACCCAAGGCCCCCTCCCATCTCACACCCTTGCTTCCCACCTGTGTCCTATTTTTTCCTTGTGTTTCAGCAGAGCTTTCTCTGCCACTTCTTTGCTAATAAACTGAACGTAAGCCTCCCCAGTGCTCCGCCCCGTGTAGTCTGTCGGTAGGGAAATCCCGTTCGGTACTATCTCCAACCCTACCCAACCAAATAAGAGGGCCCACAGTCAACACACAAAAAACAATGACACCAACATGTAAAAAAAAAAAAATTCAAACAGTTGATTGAAACCCACTCAATACATGTTTATGACTTGGCTGGACACCTGTAGCAGGAACCAAACCAATTTTTAAGGCCGGCAAACTTACGCAGGTGACCAGCCAAATCTTTAAGATTCATTACTAGTCGTTACTTAAAGATATCTATTCAAATACAAGATAACTAAATCTATAGGATTTAAAAATTTCAGTAAAATTAATCAATAAAACCCTTAAACACTTTTGAAGTTAGATTTGAAAGATAATAAAACCACTATAATTAACCATAGTATAATTCTATAAATATTATATTTATTGTTATATATTTGATAGTTAAAAAAATCCCTTACATGTAATGAGAAATATGATTTAGAAACTAACTAAATCTTTGATCAACACAATATAAGTTGAGAATAATTTAAGATCCTAGGACAAAAAGTGAATTGAGAGATGTTTTAGGATAAAATCTTTCCAGGGCAGGAAAGAAAATACCATCCAGTAAACACATATATTTGGGGAAACAATTTTACTGAACAGTATACCATTCTAACAAATGAATTGAAAGAATAGTCGATGCCTAGTTAACTTTGTTAAGATTCAAAAGATGAAAAATAAACAGATATTTGGTAGTCATGTGTTTGTAAAAATAAAGAAAAAATTAACCATTCCATCACTAGGAATAGAATGATGTACTTAATGTAAAGAACTTTTATTTTTAACAGTGTGTGAAATGAGTAAAGAAAGTTTTGAATATGAAAAACAAGTCAATGGCAATACAAATATCAATATTAAGGTTATTTTTATTTTTGGTTTATTAACTCCTTTCAAATGCTATATATGATATAATTATATATTTTCAAGCGTTCAACCTTTTGTTTTATTCATGGTGTCTACTAAACTTGACCAAGGAAATTTACAAGGTTTTTTGTTAATCTTTTTTATGATTAATAAATAATAAGTCTTAGAATTTTAAAAAACTTTTTATTTGTATTAACATAGTCTACTAGAAATTATAAAATTTATAAAATATATTGCACAGCTACAAACAAAAGACCGTTTGAATCACATTATAATTTACTGATTTAATAATTATTATATTTCATATTTAGAGTAAATAAACATTTTCCCGAATATTTTTTTAATTTATCAAATTCCCGTTTTCCCCTGACCACTTCAAATTCCCAGCTAATTCCAGTTTTCCCTGGACGGTAGACACCCTGTTTATTACAAAGGTACTCATAAAAAAAGCACACAAATATTAATACATATAATTATTAAGTTTTACAGTAAAAAAGAAAAACACAGTTCACACTTTACATTGCTGTCATTTGACAATAAGGTAATGGCCGCCTTTTGAAAATCATTACCATCCAATCCCCCGACCTAGGTTTCATTCTATCGGAACTCATCAATATAGAGTGTGAAACGCGCAACACAACTTCCTAAAAAAGGAAACCATTCAACACAAAAGGGAGAAAAGGTTAATATATAAAAAATGATAGGACACTCAAATAGAAGCATGTAAAAGGAATAACAGTAAATGGGCATTGGATGCGACTATTTAGAGTCTGTTCACGATAGGTTTTTACCTGGATGACAATTCGAAAATCATGTTTACATTTTGGGTTGCCAACACTTGTAAAATATCACTATTTTGTTATAAATGTAAAGTTTTTTTAATTACCTGTAGACATTTAAAATAACGTAAACTTGTGTTCTTATAATATTTCATTACTTTTAATAATTTATTTTTATCCAACTCGAAACAATATTTTAAACATAATTATAGGTACCTATTCTTCGTTTGGAATGTTATTGATTATGTGTTATATAGTGCATACATTAATACCTTTTGATACAAGCATCGTATTTACTTGGAAAAAAGAAAATCCTTGTCATTTTTTTACATAAAATAAATGATTTTAATGATTATTTTATCATATTTTGAAATATTTAACAGAATACAATATTTTCATCAACTGCGTGGGTGCATCATTGTAAAAAAAACTTGCTTACCGTCATGTTCAACCACATTGTTTAAATTCTTCGGTTACCCTTTTTGAAGCTATGATTGTTAGAAAATTTTGTGAAAGTGGTGTGAATATTAATTTTTTTAAGCGGAATAAAAAATAAATAAGCTTTGTGTCAGACCTCAAATAAATATATGAATATTGGTTTAAATTACTGTGGTTACTATCACATTAATATATTACCATCTGTTTTCATTACAGTTATCCAAAGTGATGGATGTCAGCTGTTGGCATAGTGATATATTTGGGACTACTTCTAGTAACAGTTTGAGGTGTCATCCAAGTAAACTAAGGTCATGAATGAATTATAGCTGAACCTTCTTTTAATATAATACACTTACCTAGTAAAGCAAAGAAAGATTTTCCTCATAGAGATATATTATATATACACATCCAATGTTCAATTCCTGTGTTTGTCCTGTATGTTAGTTCTTTTACAGTACATGTTTATCTAAGTGTCGTTATGATCTCTTAGGTAGATTATTCTCGTGTGATAATGAATTCACTTTGAAGTGAAATAATACAACCTATTGCTTTCAAGCTTTTCTATTGCTCAAAGGTTTTGCATATCTTATAACTAAGATTTAAATATATTTTTTGTTGTAACTACAGGTCATCCGACCAATTTACATTCTTAGACTACTCAACTTTTCCAGGTTCTCCAGAGCCAATTTCAAACTTTTACAGTTGATATATTACAAACATTATTTTATTAAAATCACAATTTAATGTAATATTACTAGGCACATTTACATTCTAAAACTGTGTCACTAAATGAAGGGGCAAAAGGATTTCAGGCTAAAGTGATGGGCTTGTGGGTAGTGTGATATATAAGTTAGATTACATTGATGTATTGAACCATTTACAGATCGCCTTAAACCAGTATAGTTAAAAAGTGTTGTGAGAAACATTGTGTTTACTTTCTTCTTCCGATAACGTAAATGAGAAAATATGGGGGTACCCTTTCACAGTGATAAATCAACGACCGGAGGCTGAATGTGTGTCCGTCCTAGTCTTGAGTTAGATAATAAGGCATGTGAAGCTACGACAGGCCTAACAAGCCCGTAGGGGAAAATATAGGGCTCGAATAAAGAAAAATGACCCAGGCCAAAGGCTGGAAACAGTAATGCATGGAAAAACTTATAAGAAATAACGTTAACATTCAGTTATAATTTGTATTTTCTATAATATGTATTAGGCCTTAGTAATTTATTTAGTAATGGTCAAGTGTGTGCCAGCTACTGTGATTATACGATATATATACAATTGAATTATATTAGTTAAATATTTAATTATAATCTGATATTTTATTTTTAAGGTAAAATATTTTAAAATACACAAACTTGTGATCCTTTTTTGAATCTTTAAAATATAATGTTAAAACTAGGATTAGATACTCTATTATTTTAAGGTTATAATTTTTTCCTAAGATTTTGATTCAGATTCAAAAATAAATTGGAGATTGAGATTCATAAGGGTGGATTCAACACAACTCTGATTTAGTATATCCCGAAACATGTTGAAACTTGATCTTACTCCACTAAAATAGATATTACAGTAAACAATATGTGCATGTGTGTATCCATTTTAACTCAAGTTTCACACAATAAGGCTTAAGTTGAGTTCAAAAAATAAATGTATTTTTCTTGGGGTCAAGGCATTTTAATATTCAGCCTTAATCCAAAATTATCCACACTAAATTCTAATACAAATCAATTATTATAAAGGTATCATAATAGATAGCTAACTTAAGATATACATACCATCGAAGAAATTGGAAATCTCTTCCTTTGAGCAGCCAAAGGGAAGACCGCGCAACCTTACGCACCCATCGTCCATTGTAGTTTCCAAATTCATGCCACTGCGCTTTACCACCCATTCCATTTCAGATCTTTCGACTCTGAACACTGAACAGACACAAGTTCAAGGTGAGTCTGGGTGTGTGATGGCTCAATAGAAGTGGAGAAGGAAAGTGAGAAGGGAAAGAGCAAATAGAGGGTGAAACTAGGGAGAAGGTGAGAACAGGATGGGAGTGGGGTAAATAGTTTACTTTTTGATTTCCTAGTTTTGTTATTGATTTATTATCATTATCAACCGTTTTCAGCCTGTGGCCTAGTCAGTTTAGTAAAATGCCTCCATCTTTCCTCCTCCTTTAATGTCTTCCACTATTCTCCTCTCACTTGCACACTTGCTGTTATTTGCTCCTCATATCTCTTTGTTGGTCTCCCTTGCAGTCTTTTTCTTACATACTTCATTTGTATAACTTTCCTTAGCATAATTCCAGTTTGTATACATGAGAATGTTGGAAGGATAGAGGAAGATGAAGCCATTTTACTATAAACTGACCCGGCCACAGGCTGGAAACAGTTGATAATGATGATGATATCTTTATAGCCTGTTGTGAAATTCCCTGAATTTCCTGGTTTTCTAGATGTATGGCAGACCTGTTTGTTTCAACTAACCTTAAAAGATTTGAAATTAGATTTTTAAAAAAAGATAGGAATGTACCAGATTGTGGAGTATGAGTCGTAATTTTGGGTGGAGTCCATAGAAAGGTACAGACTCTGACTTCTAAGTAAAAACTTATAAATTATAATTAGGGGGGAAAAAAATTGGTGGTAATGGTGATGAAATATCCTATGTGTATTAATGCATTTACTATATAGTAAAATTATTTTACTACAATACATTCTTTATTACCTACTAATTATTGTATACATTTGCCATAGCTAGAGGAGTCACAGTCGGACGGTAGAAAAATATAGGATTAGAAGTCAAAGATTTAGCCGACCAACTACACAGCTCTGGAAATGTATAATAATTGTTTTCAGACACTATACGCAAAATGGCACTGGCAGGAATACTGTACTATTGTAAGGCTACCTTCTATGTATCGTTGACCCATGTGATCTCTGTCTTTTTTGCACGCTCTCTCTATGTCTTCTTCAGTTTCCATCTCGACATAAGCTTCCCCGCTGGGTCGACCTTCTCGTGACATAGTCATATGAACGCCATTCTTTCCGTCTTTTACAGTGCAGTCACCTAAAATAATAGGTATAGTAATAATAATAATTAAGAACTAGAATTCTCTAAATCAAATGAGCATCCAATATTAACATGTGCTTAGATGCAGCTTGTAACCGAACTGGTTACAAAGTTTGAAATCATCAAGTTGCTACCAGTTATAAAATTTGTCATATGTATGAATAGTCCTACACAGAATATTAGTAATATTATTAAACTATCAATATACAGACTGTCTAAAGATCCAAACAAACAGGTTTTCATGATTGTTTTAATATCTTTAGCACAATTTATATTTCAATACTTATAATAAATCGGTTGAAAAAACCAATTATAATATCCTCTCCAAGAGAGCACAGCTAATTGAAAGCCTAAACAACTAATACAGAGATATGACCGGTAAGTACCCAAAATGTAGCACCAACTTACTGAAAAACTTGATAACCTCATCGACGCTGGTAGACCATGGAAGACCCCGCAGCTTGACGACAAAAGTGTCATTGTCTTGACCATCTTGATCTTGATCGAGCTCACGCTCATGCTTAGCATCCTCAGAGCCTGACATTGTTGACTCACACTAGGCCTGCATAAAGATAAAATGACAAAATAGATCGGTGATTAATACCCAAGCCACCATTTATCTATGCCCCTACTCTTAACTGAGATGACTTAACTTCCCCTCTGCTAACCTTGGCACTATCTCTAACATTTAGAAGGAAGACATATCTAAACGGCGCCTTCGCCTGATCTGTAGCATTCGTACCTGCCAAACCAAGGTTCTGAAATTCGATTCCTGGTATGAATGAAAAAAATGTATCACTAGTGAAATTTGAGATTTCCTTTTCACAATTATGAATTTACAGCCAGGTGGCAGGTTTTTTTTCGTTTCTAGAATTAGGTTGCGTGATGATAATATTGGTTGGTCCATAAAGTGCAAACTTAATATGCCATCTCTTGAAAAAAATATATCCCGAGATGGGTCAACACGCTTCTCATCGCCAATATAAGTATGGTACCGAATCAGTTTGAGTGCACGAATATGAAAAAATAGGCCTACGCTTTAATTTAAATAAAATTCAAAATATAAAAAATCTGTGTATTTTTGTGGGCATACATATATCAAATACATTTTTGGCAATAAACACAATTTGGCTTCAAAATAATGTAACTTACTCAGGCCTATATCCTATTCAAGGTTGCCTTAGTAACAATTTTGTGCCAGAGAAAAAAATTCATTTAGGGGGCCCCTTCCTTTATTAATTTTATTTAATTTTGGTCCAACAATAATTGTCTCAGGACCTAGAAAAACTATTACAAGAAAAGAATTCATGGATAACTTTTAGGTTTCTTGATTATAGTTAATCAAGTTTATAATATATGCTACTTGCAAGTGATGTAAAATTAATATTTATAATCCATTATAAATGTGTAGTGAACATTTGACCCGATAATGGTACCATTCAACTTTCTGTAAAAACTCATCAACTGTCAAATAAAATTAAGACCCTTGACACATATAATTTTGTTTGTATAAATTTAGTTTTTAACTATTATTTGAGACAAGGATAGCTAGATTCAGGGCAAAACCTTCAAGAATTTGATTAAATATAGTAATAAAGTAAAATTATGATAAACTGAAATACTTATTGAAAACAGAATTTTTACATATAACTTAAAAAAAAAGGTATTAAATTACAACGGTTCTGCAGTTTAATGTCTGAATTTTGGAAGCAAGTAAGATGTCTGTTGACATAATTTCAACCAATACAGCTCCATCAATGAAGTTGAATTAGTTTACAAACGTGATTTAAATAGAATCAAATTAATGTATGGAAAACTTATTAAATTACTACTCTTATTAACTGGTTGCACACAGGACCTTGAGAAAATGGCGGCTTTAGTGCACACCAAAGGCTGGAATCTTTTGTTTTCTCTCTATCAAATTAGGAGAAATTTAATGTTTTCTGACAAACAACATAAGAAACTTCCAAATCATAACAAAACAAATATGAAAAGATTCTAAATCGTTAAAAACCATTCTTGGTAAATCCACTTAATTGCTATTTTGAATCTCGATCATATAAAATCCTATGATAATGGGCTGCCCAAGCCTTCCTTTCCTTCCAAAAAATATTTTAAAAACCATAAAAATAATAAATATGTATATATTTATTCACACATGAAAGTTTGGGTTAAGCTCGATTGAATTTTTTTTGCTTAAAGCTTTAAAAATATTGTGCATCAAAAATATATCACACGCTAAAATATTCGACTATCTGCAGGAGATGTGTGACGATCTAATCTTGTTTAGTTCATTAGAAGATGTTCAAAGATTATTTAATCAAGATAAAACAATAATTAATCATTTAGGGCCTACCAGAATTGATTTTTTAGCACTGTCTTAGTATCCATTTTGGTTATATGCCTATATACTAATTACACTAATGGGCTAGGGATTAGAAAGGTTTAATTGAAAGTGCAGCAACATGTGCATGGAGGGAGGGTGGAAAACCATCCTCAGTCCACCCAACCGGGAATGAGCCCCGATTTTCCAGTCTTCTGCAGTTTAGTCTAACGCAAGAGTAGCGCATTAGATCACACAGTCATCGGAGAGGGCTATGTTTGTTAATTAAAAAAGAAAATTGTAGTACTAGTAAATTGTTAATGAGTATTAATAAATAATTTAAATCGTCAGTTGACACATCAACAGGTTATATAAAATATAAAATCGAGGCATTCTGTGCAATATGGTGGAATATTATCGGGAGAAATAGGTGAGATTTCTCATAATTTTTTAAGATTTAGAAATAATATTTAGCACCACGTCTTACTACCTGTTCGGGTTATACGCTTTAAGTAAGGGCCTACTAATTACGCAAATGGATTAGGAATTGTTAAGGTTGAATTAAAGGAAGTGAACCCCCATTTGCGTGGAGGGAGAGTGGAAAACCATTTAGGAAAAACCACCCTCAGTTCACCCGAACGAGATTCGAACCTCGTTCTCCCCGTCTTCAGCAGTATAGTTCAACACGACAAGCGCGTTAGCCAACTACGCCATCGAGGCAGGTTTTAAGATTTAGAATATTTTCACAATATAGATCTATGGTGTCCGAAATTCGGTTTAATACTATGTGTGTAAGTGATAGAAAACATCAAATTTCTAATAATTTGAACCAGAAAAAAAAAGAGCCTCACCTTCTGCTTGTACTATCCCCAAAAAAGCTGAAGTTTGTGTCTAATATCGTCCATGAAACGGCAATATGTCTTAACCCACAGTGACTACATTTTACAGGAGACAGAAAAAACTTCTTAGGCGTGTAAAGATCCTATATTTATGTTTATAATTATATTGTTTTATGTTATCTTACTTTCTGTTTTTCATATCCAAAATGAAATCATACTAAATTTTATAGTAACGCAAATTTATGTGGGTTATGACATTTCGCCACTAAACAAAAATCTACCTGGGGATACGATTGTGTTTAGATTAAATATAAAATAGATAAGACATTTTTTAGGGATACAATATTTTAACATTATGTGTAGTTGTAACCCACAAGTCTAAAGATAGTAAAATCTCAATTTTGTCAAATTTGTGGGTTACGACTTATTGCCATTTCATGGACGATATGAATAATAAGTTATAAAATATATATATATCTTTCCTTTTTTAAAAAAAAGAGCTTATTATCATGTAAAATTTTAATGCGCTTAACATGATTAATAATGGTATTTCATAAGGTTTATATCTTAAAAATCGCCTAATACAAAATCTTAAATAGTTCTTAGGACATTCTGAACTTTATAAAAATTGTTGGGTATAATTATCCTTCCATTTCACCGGTCTACACAGGCTAGTCGGATACAAAAATATTTTCTTGCACACAGGTTAGAATCTTTTAACCTTAGAAAAATAACTCCAAGATCTCTCCTAGCCTATAAATTGATTATAGGCAAGGTTTATCATATCATTATATCACTAATTTAAAAATAAAAGGATGGCGTGGGGTTTCCATTGTACGCCGTTAAGTTTAGAAATATAATAAAGTTTAAGTCCAACTCACCAGATAAATAACCTTAGCGATTATTAATAAACTTAAATTATAATACATTAACTGTCATACACTGTAGAATAAAATGTATCTTAAGGAATAATATATTTTAATTATGTATATTATTTTAATATAAAGAATCTAACATCAAAATGGCTTTAAACCGGAAATCTAGGAGGTGGTTACTGGTTTAATGAAACACAGAAGTAAGGACAAAGATGCAGAAACTTTATACGATATGTTTCTATTTGGCTATTCTGTTGAAATCAAGTAAACATATATTTAATAGATAGATAGAGGTTGTGTAATAATAATAGTATAGTTTGTGAAGAACACGTTAGGCTAAGTTAAAGTATAAGGTCTTACTTAAACTGATTGTCTTTTATATCCTGTACTTTTTTTTTCTATATTTTGTGAAGGTTTTGTTGTTGTGGATGTACGCTTTTATGTTTAATTGCAGTTTTACTATTATAATAATGTGGCCGGATGAGGACAAATAATTTATACCCTGTAATAGACCTCACTTTCCTAAATGTATGTAGCTAGTTACTGAATGAACCACGCCTACATTAGGATGTTTATATGCATACGAGCCGATCTTGGCTCTTTTTGTAAACAGCTTCTGAATAAATTAAAATAAATTAAATTAATCATTTGAATGGAATAACCTATTTTAGTACTAGTTAATGTATCTAAAAGATTTCTATAAAGGGTTAGTTTTAAAAATAACGTTAATAGTTAAACTGTAATTTTTGGTACTTGAATGTATCCAAATTTAAGTTTTATCTATACTCTATAGGTACTATTAAATCAGATTTAATTTTTGTTTAAATCCATTTTATTTGTCATTAATATTATAGTAGACCTACGTCTCAATAAAAAATTAAGAAAACATAATGGTTCTCCTTTATTTTCAATCAAATAGACAATCACTATCATTGACGCTAAAACAAGGAAAAATTTGTTAATTACAAATAAATAAAGTAATCATAAGTAATTTCAAACGTGAGCACATACGGTAATTTGCATTTGCTGTGTATATCAGTGATTAATTGGTTATTGCTTCACCTCATATTCTCATTTGCGGATACGTTTCAAGTTAATTATAGTCAACACTACACTCCATGCATAACGTATAAGAAGTTAAAGTTAAATCAACTTTATACCATGTGCACTACTCACTATTTATCGATTACGAACACTATCACGGAAAACAATGTACGATGTTTCAACTTCTTTCCCACTATGTACTATACACTATTTGTTATGCTCTATGCATGAATATAAGCCTATCCTTCGCTTCACTGCCGCAGTAGGAATGAGGAAAGTCGGATTTGAAGGGAATGTCCATTATTTTGTGCACATAGAAAAATGACTGTAAAGATTACAAAATTAATATTATTATCCGATTACCTAGAAAATATTTTAATGTTGCTATATAACTTAGTTATCTCTGGTAAATCTAGAATTTCTTTCTACAAAATTCAATTTGTGTAAGAAAATCTTTTTTTATCTATCAAATTAAATTCAACAATACCTATACAGCTATTAACCAATTTTTGTAACGTTAAAAAATAATTTTGTTATAGGCGCTTAACGCTATCACCTCCACGATCGTGGCATATGACTACAGAATGCAGCGTATTAAAAGCTAAGTGTGCCAGTGTGAAAATAGATACTACACATTTTAGGATTGATAATTTAAACAATGAAAAATAGAATTGGATATTTTTTTATGTCAACTGGGGTGCAAATTTTAAGCCTTTGGCTCAGATCTGCTTTTAGCCATGTAGGCCTATTTCTTAAAGAGGTTAAAATTGCGGCTGGTGTTAGTTTTGGAATGATTTAATTCTACGTATGTTTGTGTAAACAGAATATAATTAATTAATTCTTTTATTACAAGGCGTGAGTGCTATGACGATAGATACTGGTTATATATATATATATATATATATATATCCCAGTATTAATGAGAAATTAATTAAAGAGAAGTGGTATATACTTTTTCTCCCCTTCCATCCCCAACATTTTCCATTTTTTTACTACCCCTACCTGATCTACAAAATTAAAAATATCCATTTCCTTAATTCAATTCAGCTGAAAGATCCAATTTTTCTTCTATTGAATCACAAAGAAGATATCATTTATCCTTGCCACTTATGAAATATTTACTATAGAATAAACAGGTTTTGGTATATAGTATTCATATTGGACAACGTTTGAACACAGTTTACGATTATAAAAAAAAATGTAGCTTACACATTACATCAAATTGTTAGTATTCAGTGTTGATTTAATTTGTTTAATATTGTTTCTATTTTTATTCCATAATCGTTGAATTATCAATAATTATGAAATGGCTACATAACATTAACACAAAAATAATATTACCATCTTAACACAAAACAAAATACATATTTTTCATGAAACGTTATTGTAGTTGCTATTGTTAGTGGTTTTAAAACTTTTAAGACCTACCTTCCTTTACTTTAAAATGATATTTTTCTAATTTTCTTTTTGCTTAACCACTTTCCCACTAAGCTGTGTGCGTGTTTTAAATATCTTATTATCTTTGTGAAGTGACGTCACTCGTTTGCACACAGAACCAGTTACCAAAAGCACAGATCACAAGTATAATAGCAGTTTTCTTGTTTAAACCTGGAATGGGTGTTGTTCGGTGATATGGTTGCGTTACTTTTTAATATGTTTTATGTTTATTAGTGATGAAGTGAGTGTATATATTTATAATGTTTAGTGTTACAAATACATGAGTAGTCATGTTTCGCTGTATTCCAATTTTTAAAGGGTGTAATAGGCAAGTGGAATATGTTGACAAGCGTCACTGTTCGTTACCGAGTGTTCCCGAGGACATTTTGCGATATTCACGAAGCCTGGAAGAACTATTACTGGATGCTAATCACATAAGAGATCTTCCTAAGGTAATTTTTAATTATTTAAATATAGATTATTTTCATAACTAACTTAATTTACCCAAATTATATTTAGACAGTTCAACATACTGATACCATTTTGACATTTCTCCATCCTTTACAGAATTTTTTTCGTTTGCATCGCCTACGGAGGTTAGGATTAAGTGACAATGAAATTCATCGATTGCCTCCAGACATCCAAAACTTTGAAAACCTGGTTGAATTGGATGTTTCTAGAAATGGTAAGTGCTAATAATATTCAATTGCTTTAGACCAGCTTCTCTATAACCTAACATAAGACCGTCCATTAAACTAGGGCGGGTAGTTCAGTGACATAACTTGTCACAAAGTGACTTTTCGTCATATAATTAATTATTAGCCTCTTTTTGGTATTCATGTGCGGTATTTTAATCAAATATTTCAAATAACTGCTTGAATATCCTTTCTATTAGTGACTAATTTGGGAAGGACAGTGGCGAGGCTGACATCTACAAACTTAAACTTGCTACTGTATCATACAAACTACAATAAATAAAAACCTCCGCTCCTTTTTTTGCTGTTGAAAATAAGCTAGAACCTATATTCCTACCTTTAATAATAGGTATATGCAAAGAGGGAAATTTAACTATGAAAATTTTAATATTTCTTACCATTTTATTTTATACACACACAACAAATCCCGCGATAAAACCCAATTCATGTACCTTTAAGGCCAATTTAAAAAACCCATGAAATTAACATAATTCATTTTAGTAGGCCTATTATACTCACAAAAATGCAGTGAATCCATTGAAACTATATTTTTAATACTTGTGTCTTACTACCCAATCTGATTCTAAATTCAAGATTATTAAAATCTTTATTATAATAATGAACAGTTCAAAATCAAACTCGTCTAAGTGATGCAGGCAGAAATATTATTGAATTTTTTTTTAAATTTTGTGACTGAATTCTTATATCTACTATAGATCTTACCAGGCCTAATAGGCAATAATCAAATGCAGCAACCACACTAAGCTTTCTTTCACAACAGATGAATTTATAGTAAGTGGTTAATCGAAAACACTCATGAATATTCACTAGTTAACGATTTTCCATCTATAAAACTCAACACAAGGGTTTATTTATTAGAACTAACCTGAAAATCAAGGTAAAGTTCCGAACGGACACATCCAACAGAAGTCACTCCCTAGAAGTCAAATATTAACATGTATATTTTAAGGAGCAAATAATAGCCTAACATGTATTTTAAGATTAAATAGGCCTAATAATGTTTGCATATATGATTAGCCTAGGTACTTATCCATTCTAGCTGCTAGTCTTACTTTCTTTACCTATTGTAATTAGGTAGGCCTGCCTACTCATCTAACTTGAGCTTAAAACTTTGCAACCATTCCATTTAATAAATAATCACAGTTAATATTGAGCCATTAAACTATTTCACTTTTGTAGTAGGCCTATAAGATATCGTATTGTGCCAGGGATCATGGATCAAACCACACATTTGTGTAGTATGCTTACATCTAGAGTTTACATTTTGGTGAGTTGTCTAAGTTTTGTAAAAATAAAGTGAATTCAAATCAAACTAAATTATAGTAGGCCTATCATTTGACTCATTGTTTCCTTGGGCGTATAATAACATGATTGTTTTAAATTTTTAATGATTTTCCCCAGCCGGGTGGCTTTATTAAGTAGCCGAGCGGGGCCAGTGTAATACTTTACAATATAGTTGACAATTTGTACGACAAACATTGATTTTAGCTGGGCGGCGAACCTGTTCAAAAGGGCCGGGGAGAACACTGGAATTTTGAAAATGTGAAATTTACTATGGCAATTAGAAGGAATTGTTAAATAAAGAATACAGGTAACTACACAATTTGTAACAACATTGGTTTCTAAATTATCTGAAACCCTGATTTTTATAGCAAAACCACTTTCTACCACCATTATCAATTGAAAGTCACTAAATATTTATATATATATATATATATATATATTTAGCACCGCGTCTTACTACCTGTTCGGGTTATACGCTTTAAGTACTAATTACGCTAATTTGTAACAACATTGGTTTCTAAATTATCTGAAACCCTGATTTTTATAGCAAAACCACTTTCTACCACCATTATCAATTGAAAGTCACTAAATATTTATATATATATATATATATATATATTTAGCACCGCGTCTTACTACCTGTTCGGGTTATACGCTTTAAGTACTAATTACGCTAATGGATTAGGAAGGTTGAATTAAAGGAAGCGAACCCGCATTTGCGTGGAGGGAGAGTGGAAAACCATTTAGGAAAAACCACCCCCAGTTCACCTGACCGAGATTCGAACCTCGATCTCCCCGTCCTCAGCAGTCGAGCTCAACACGACAAGCGCGTTAGCCAACTACGCCACCAAGGCGGGTGAAAGTCACTAAAATTTGGCATTCTAAAACAATGTCTTATTTAATTCATTGATTATAACGTTCATAAAAAAAGTATCATATGCTTCCAATATTAGTTATTGATTACTGTAATTTATAATTACTCTTCACATCATTAATTAAATGGAATAAGAATGTAAATATTGTAAATTTTTTCCCCCCTGACATTGTGGCAACGTGAGTTTCTTCAGTTTTCAAGGCCCTAATGAGTTTCCTATTGAAATCAGGCCTTGCTATGCGACAGCACAAAAAACATGTGGCAGGTGATAACGTTTTGTTTTAACTGAGGTCTCTCAATTCTTCTTTGAAGAAACCAACAGTTCCTTCAACTTTTAACTGTTATTACTTGTGCATTTCATTTTTAAGGTAACTCATATTAAACCCCCACCCCTACAATGGAAGAATGGTCACATCTTTGAAAGTGCACACTGCTTGCTAGAATGTTTAAAGTTTTAACAACGTTAACAAAAACTAGATGTGGAGAGATTAAATCTATTCTACATTTTGGCATATTATTCAACTGAGTAATGTGAACCAGCAACTTTTCCTTAAACATTTATGCATGGGTCTTTTAATATTAAGAATACATTTTTTCCGTTATTAATTATTTTTAATATTTCGGATTTATATATTCAACACAAAGATTAATAAGTTAGATATTATTAGCCTACATGCAAGTTTAAAAGAAATGCATTTAAATCTGTACTAAGCTTCAAAATTCCAAATCTGAACCCAACCAATACTAATACTTGTAGGTTAATAGAATATAAAAATTTAAAATCCCAAATCTTAGTATTTGAAAGATTCAACGTTTAAAATACAAATAGTTCCTAGATTCTGATTTGATAGGAATGTATTTTGAATCTAGAAGTCAAAATTTTCAATAATATATCTTTTTATAGAAACTAAAATCAAACTATTATCAAAATATAACCAACAATTTAATCATCATCAAGGATGCCATACACATAGAAATCCAGTAAAATAGAAACAAAAAAAATTGTTTGTAAAGGACAATCAATTTTGCAAAACTTTGTATAAATATGGGAGTATTTTGATTTGGGACATTTATTTGAAAGCCTAAAATAGCATGTCTTTCTATATATAAAAATGTGAACTAACCACTGCAGATTCAAACACGTCTTCCAAGCAGTGTTGATTTAAACACGTTTTATTCCAATCACTGTTGATTCAAACACGCCTTCTTCTAATCACTGTTGATTCAAACACGCCTTCTTCTAATCACTGTTGATTCAAACACGCCTTCTTCTAATCACTGTTGATTCAAACACGTCTTCTTCAAATCACTGTTGATTCAAACACGTCTTCTTCCGAGCATTGCTGATTCAAACACGTCTTCTTCCGAGCATTGCTGATTCAAACACGTCTTCTTCCGAGCATTGCTGATTCAACCAAGTTTTCTTCCAAGCACTGCTGATTCAAACACGTTTTCATCCAAGCACTGCTGATTCAAACACGTTTTCTTCCAAGCACTGCTGATTCAAACTTGTTTTCTTCGCTGTTTCAAACATGTTTTCTTATAAGCACTGCTGATTCAAAAATGTTTTTTTACAAGCACTGTTGATTCAAACCTGTTTTCTTCCAAGCACGCTGTTTCAAACATGTTTTCTTATAAGCACTGCTGATTCAAACATGTTTTTTTACAAGCACTGTTGATTCAAACACGTTTTCTTACAAGCACTGCTGATTCAAACATGTCTTCTTCCTCGTAAACAAGGGCTGTGAAGTGACAGAAGATGCATCTCCCCCATCAATATTAAGCCACCTGCTTTTGTGGCCGCGTGGCCAAACGCTACTCTCGAGTTGGACTAGACTGTCAGATCGGGGTTCGATCCCTGCTGGGTGCACTGAGGATTTTCCTCTAAATAGTTTTCCACCTTCCCTCCACACAAATCCGGGTGCATTTCCTCTAAATTAAACCTTCCTAATACCTAACCCATAAGTGTAATTAGTACACAGGCATAGCCCAAACGGTTAGGTGCGGTACTAAAATATATATTGGCCATATACCATATTATGTGTGTATATATATGTATATATATAAAACTATTTAAAACCTGTTACATGACTTGATTTCAAATTAGTCGGTTCACTGAAAAATCAAATTTTATTACTCTTTCCTTGTTTGGAAAAACGGAAATTTCTTCTGGATAACATAGGTAATTTGGTCTTGAAAACGGCGTTAATCCTGAAAAAAAAACCAAGTTTCAGTGCAATCTCTGGGATTCAAACCCTTATAACTATACATAAGAGTCAAACATCCACAACGATAACTTTGCCGACCCCAAACATTTATAATCCTCGGTTTAATCATGACCTAAAAAAAAGGTCTGATTCACCAAGGCATAACATTACTTTAATTTAAATAACAACGCATATGAGTATTATTAGCACCGCGTCTTACTACCCGTTCGGGTTATACGCACTTACGCTAATGTGTAATGGTAGGGTGATTGTGAGATTAAATGGAGGACCTACAGTTTAACGTGGAATCCGAACCACGGTGGAGGCCTGGCATTCCCCACATTCACAAGTTGTGATTAGTCTTGTCAGAGGTAAGGGAGGGTTTCGGCAATCGGATAAATTTGTGCCGGGACCGAGGATTGAACCCAGGACCCCTGCACAGAGGTCTGACACCTTACCCCTGGGCCACTAGGTCACCCCCAATAAAAGAATCGAACCCGTAATATTCTGCTGTTTGCCGGGCACTATTTGTGAATGCAACTTCTTCATTTAAAGACTCTAACTCAAAAAAATTTATTTTGTATTTCACCATAAACGTCAATCTTTGCCGAGTAAGTACGATTGTTACAGTTTTAGCTGGAATTGTTTTTGAACTTTTCCTTCTTCTCTACCCCCCACCCTTCCCCCCTCCCTCTTCTATAAGAGTTGAAGAGGTTGCAGATTTATTTGCACTTGTCTGGGAATTGAGTTAGTGTCTGTTATTGTAAACGTGTTGAGTGGTGCGATGATGTCATGCGTGTGGTCCAACCTGAGTATATGTGGGTCATACGTGTTGAAACAATGGCTCGCCAGATGATACATTTTAGCTTGTACGACACAACCAGCTGACCTCCCCGCCGGCCCCCCTTCCCTCTATAAGCGGTTCAATTTTTCTCCGTACTGAATTATTGAAGTTTTACCGGAAAACATTAAAAAAAATTAATAATTTCCTTATTTAACGTGCACTTTCTGGACCGACTGATTATATCAGTACATGGCTTATAAACTAAGCTTTACTATTGTAAATATAAAAGGTTTCATAAATAATTTAACACTAAAAAAAGGTTATACAAAATATATTCAGTAATAAGTGTTTATAAAATATTTACGACTAGGTTGTTTTTTTTTACAAGAAAAATATTAATATAATAAGGTGACCTGGCGGTCTAGGGGTAAGGTGTCAGACTTCTGTGCTGGCGGCCGGGGTTCAATCCTCGGACCCGGCACAGATTTATCTGATTACCAAACCCTTCGTTCACCTCTGACAAGACATCTTGTGAATGTGGGGAATGCCAGGCCTCCACCGTGGTTCGGATTCCACGTTAAACTGTAGGTCCTCCATTTCATCTCACAATCACCCTACTACTACACATTAGCGTAAGTGCGTATAACCCGAACGGGTAGAAAGACGCGATGCTAATAATAATAAAATTAATATAATATCCATTTAAAAACCCTATTGTTTTAGCACTTAAAAGTGCACACAACATTTAAAAGGATTTTGTGACACTTTTAATTAAATAACAAAATCAATTACTAAAAAAATTAAGGAACAAATACTTGGTTTGGAGTTTTCCAAGAAAAAAAGGCCAACATTAATAAAGATAAAGGTACATTATATTATTGATTGGCTTTGTTTTTGAGAAAAAATAAACTAAAAAAAGGGTACATTTAATTAAGAAAGCCCACCCAGTGAAAGAGGAAAAACGTGGGAAGAACTAATGCACATAGGTGACATCTTCTATATTAGAAATAGTCACACACGTTTAGACACAAATTGAACAAAGCCTAAATATTACCAAATTTGTGTTTAAATGTGACTATTTCTACTATTGAAGATAAAAGAAAGAAGTTTGTTACATTTGTGCATTGGATTCGTCCTTTATTTTTCTTCTTTCCCTAGGTGGGCTTTCTTAATTAAATTTACACTTATTAGCTTATTTTTTATTTATATTTATTTTTTATCAATTTCCATTATTATAATCTCAGCCTACTTGTTAAAATTACTCATAAGCCTAATTTTAATAATTCACACTTTTAGCCCACAAGATTTTTTACTTACCCGCCTCGGTGGTGTAGTTGGCTAACGCGCTAGTTTCGTGCTGAGCCAGACTTCCGAGGGCGAGGAGATCGAGGTTCGAATCTCGCTCGGGTGAACTGGGGCTGGTTTTCCCTAAATTGATTTCCACTCACACACTCTCTATTCACGCAATTGCGGGTTCACTTCCTCTATATTCATCCTTCCCGATTCCTTACCTATAAACGTAAATAGTACTCAAGCGTATAACCCGAATGTTTAGCAAGACGCCGTACTAAAAGAAAAGTTTACTCATATTTCTATGACACATTTTATAATTTTTTACTTGCTACCAGTGAATTCTCTTGTGCATTTGTAGACCTGTAGTTTTATGCAGGGCCGGTCTAAGGCAAAGGTTTTGTGTGTGCAAAACTCACATTTGGCGCCCCCTCCCCTATCCCACCCCCCATCTGAAAAGAGTGTGTAGAATGCTGTATATGACCATTTTAAATATAGACCCTATGTATACATATTTTTAGTTGAGGGTTTTTTTAATATCTAAAAAAACTATTGTATTTTATAATAGTCAGATGATGACGTCATTGTATTTTTGTCCTTAACATTATTTCTTTTTTCTTTTATTTTTTAACAAGAAAAAATGTGTTGACTCTTTTGTTTTCTATGATAAAGTTATGTATGCAGTATATAAATATGCAGTGTGGTATAATAACCACAAAAACCTTGATTTTAATAAAGATTCTCTAATTATAATTATATTTTCCTTGATATAAAACTTTTTTTTTTGTGGCCATTATGGCGCCCCCCTGAATTTTTTGTGTATGCAGTTTCACACGCCTTAGACCCGGCCCTGGTTTTTTAAAGCTGACTCACGGTGAACACCGAGTTGTGCATGGCGTGTGTGCCCATTTGACTATTTGAGTCACATAGCCTTCCTTGATCGGACATTCCTGTCCACGTGATAGCAGCGAGGTGTGGCAGGTACACTTGGGACACCTCCGTGTGACTCACTGGTGACTGTGTGGTGACCTTGACAGGCGACAAACTTTCTATCGATAGTTTGTATAAGGGATATTTATTTATCTGGCTATAGCTAATCCACTGTAAGAGTGTACATTAGCTTCTTCCCATGACTTCTTTGGTGCTGACTGACCAGCCGACGGCTTTGAAAAGTTACCAGACCAAATTATGTATCCCTACGCCGAAACATATGATCTGCAAAAACACGTGTTTAGCAGTTGTCACTTCTGACGGTCAAAATTTAGGTATATACCTAAATGTTGACTGTCATAAGTCGGCACCAAAGAAGCCATGGGGCTATTGTGGATGACAGTTAACAGAAGGTTCTTTATTGCGAACATTGTCTGGAAGTTTATTAGAAACGTTTGTTTACACTTTTTTTTTATTGATAGCAAATAATAATTTCCAAAAGAGGTTGTACACTCCATCGAGACTGAAAGGTAGCAACTTCTAATTCACTGAGCCCGCGAGGTATGAAATTCCTCCACACATGAGTGCAGAATAGTTTGCCTAGCTCCGCCCAACATCTAAATTAGAGAAGGCCTTAAGTCGATAAATTATTTCTTGACTGTTGGGAAGGAGGGATGGGGGAGGGGTTATGTCTTTTAGTGATGCCCAAATGGTTTGATTTAATAAATTAATTTTACTTTATTGTTCTGATAATGATAAAATCAATAACTAATATTTAACGACTTAAGGCCTTCTCTAATTTAGATGTTGAGCGTAGCTAGGCAAACTATTCTGCAGTTATGTGTGGAGGAATATCATACCTCGCGGGTTCAGTGAATTACAAGTTGCTACCTTTCATTCTCGACGGAGTGTACATTAGTGACTCAGCCAATGTCTGTCATAAAGGATCTTCTGTTATCTGGTAACCTTCTCTCCCGCCGTAGATTAGCTATATTCACCGTCTAAGCTATGCGCCAACAGATGAAATACGTTCGCAACAAGAAAACCACATTAGGTAGGCAGAAACTAACATCAAAAGTGACAACTGCAGGTCACATGACTTGACGTATGAATACGTAAACGTGGATCTAGTAAGTTTTCTGCAGACCATTTGTAGAGAGAACCTTATATGATTGTTAGAAAATTTACTAGCAATATTTTCTAACACGTGTTAATCTAAAGATTTTTTAAAATAACTTTTCAGATTAACGTTATAATTAACTAGTTTTTAAGCCCGTTCTATCACATGCTGATACCAATATTACCTATCCCAACAAAACCTAGCCTTTAATTTGTAGATGCATGAAAGGTTAAGTTTTGTTAGGTTGGGGTAGCTTGTTATATAAAAGTATTTTTCTTATAATCATAAACATTTAGAAACATAACAAAAATTCATAACTATTACCTTTAGTCAAATCTCAAAGAATACTACTCCAAATAACACACTTTTTACCATTTAATGTGAATACAAACCAACCAAATAAACTCTAAAATTAGTTGAGCGTGTATATTTTGATTTCAATTTGAAATAATCCGCTTCGGTGGTATCATGGCCTAAGGATCTACTCTTGCAATACACTGGACTGCCGATGATGGGGAGATCAAGGTTCGAATCCCGGTTGGCTCTACTGAGGGTGGTTTTTTCCCCCTCTCTTCACTCAAATGTGGTTACACTCCCTCTGAAATTCAACCATTCTCATCCCCGACCCGTTAGCGTAATTAGTACATAGACGTATAACCCGAACGGGTAGTAAAACATGTTTTTATTTTTGTACTTGTTATTTTTTAGTAGATTTAAAATTTGAAAAATTTACGCACTTCTTGAGTGATTCCTCTACAATTTCACCAAATTTCAGCTTTCCTAGCTCATTGAGAAGTACTAAAAATTCTCTCTCTCCCCCTCCCTCTCTCTCACAGCTGACTTTTAACAGTCAACATTTAGGTATATAGCTAAATTTTGACCGGCAAAAGTGACATCTGTTAAACACATGTTTTTACAGATCATATAGTTCGGCGTAGGGATACATAATGCATAATTTGGTCTGGTAATTTTCAAAGCCGTCAGCTGTGAGCTGTCAGTCAGCACCAAAGAAGCCACGGGGCTACTGTATATAGACATACAGGCACCATTATACTTTGATTAATTTAGATAAGTCAAATAAGACAATTCCAGAATGTCAAATTTGATGTTTATGGTCGTAATTAGGGGTGTAGTAAAACGCTATCAATTTTGACCACAAAAAAGTTTGTATTTTCTAAAACATTTCTTCACTCTTCCTATCAAAATAGTAGGTAACTCTCTAACAAAGGCATCCTAGGTCGTGTGTGTGTGGAATGTGTAGCGACTGGCTCATGCGTGACGTGGGCATCCTTCCTGTTCCAGCGACATCCGGCCACCTCTGACTTTGACCGTGCTCCAGTCCTCTATGGTACTTTCATTAGAATGGCCTTTGTTACTGTCATGATTAGTGTTCTCCCCCCAGAAAATGTCCCCAACCAATGGGAGGCAGTGTGATACTTCGCAATATCATAAAAAAAAGTTATATATAAATGTGACTTAAGCTATACAAATAAAATATTAATTGAATAACAATTTAATCCTCCCCCGGTGGTCGCATGGTCTAACGCGCTACTCTCGCATTACATTAGATTGTCGATGACGGAGAAATCAAAATTCGAATATCAGTCGGGTGTGGTAAGGGTGTTTCTCCCAAAATGGTTTTCCACTCTCCCTCCAAGCAAATGCGGATCCACTACCTATAAATATAAATGTCATTAGCCAGGGTGTCTACCATCCGGGAAAATCAGGGAAAACGTGAATCAGCCGGGAATTTGAAGTGATCGGGAAAAAAACTGGAATAAGTCGGGAATTTGGTAAATCACAATAAAAATCCGGGAAAATGATATTTTACTCAAAATATGAAATACGATAATTATTAAATCAGTAAATTATGTCATTTTTTTGTTTGTAGCTGTGTAATATATTTTTAATTAATAGTAAACAATTTTAATATGAATTTAAAAAAATATTCAATTTTTAAAATTTATTATTATTCATAAAAAAGGTTAATAAAAAAATTATGGTGAATAGGGAGGGGATGCGAGCTAGGAGGATGTGACATACTTTTTTAGTCGGGAATTTTAGGAAATGATCAGGGAAAAGGTCGGGGATTTCATTGGTCAAGTTGAGTTGACACCATGATTAGTGTTATTATTAGCACCGCGTCTTACTACCCGTTGGGGTTATACGCACTTACGCTAATGTGTAATAGTAGGGTGATTGTGAGATGAAATGGAGGACCTACAGTTTAACGTGGAATCCGAACCACGGTGGAGGCCTGGCATTCCCCACATTCACAAGATGTCTTGTCAGAGGTGAAGGAAGGGTTTGGTAATCAGTTAAATCTGTGCCGGGACCGAGGATCGAACCCCGGCCGCCAGCATAGAAGTCTGACACCTTACCCTTAGCGTAATTAGTACATAATCGTATAAATCTAACGGGTAGTAAGACGCGCTGCTAAAAAAACATAGGGTGGAGTGGTTTTATATAGACCCCCCCTTCCCCGTGAAAATATGTGTGTAGTTCCCTGACAGGTGGTGTGAGAAGGGTTCTCCCAACCAGAATCTTGCGTTCCATTCGTTGATGGACGTCACTCGGTTCTGTACCCACCAACATTCCTCTCATTAGTCCCACTATCTCGGCTCTCAAGGCCACGTACGATATGCTTGTTGTCCCTTGTCACACCTCGGTTCGTTCGTTGAATTGGACGCCAGCATAATCTAGCGATTATATTTGAAACAGTTGACTAATCAGGGTGTCCGACGAGGTGACCTGGAAATGTCCGGGAAATTCGCTCGGTCAAGGAATTTTAATTATTATTTCGTAATTTTTCACATACTCATTAGAAGACTACACAACTTTTATTCGAAATAGTAAAAATATCATTTTTCTTTCTTCCAGTTAATACTCAATGCTAGTCTAATTTAACACAATTTTGTTCCTGTTGAGTATAATAATCTCAATTCTTAAAGTCATCATGTGAGAGTCATGTCATCTTTTCACCCCTCTACTGCACGTATTTGGCCATGGTTGAGTGATGATTATGCGCATGCGCTCGAATTCTATTACGTTATAGAATGAATAAACTAAAAAGGAATGGGTCTCACAACAATTTTAAACTGTACTGGTGTAAGGTTATCTTTTAATGTCTCAGTACGATCTCATATTATTACATTAAGTTGCGATCTTAATAAAATAATATTTGTAATATATAATGACTGGAAATTGACTCTGGAAAAGCCGGGGAATTTTAAAATATAGTTTAGCTGGACATCCTGTTCTTCTGCTTACCGCTATCCTGTCAAGGTCCATAAAAAAGGTGTGTAAGTTTAATAAGATAGTGAAGTAATGTAATCATCGGAGGGAGGTGTGTAAGTTTAGTAAGATAGTGACGCAATGTAATCAGCAGAGGGAGGTGTGTAAGCTTAATAAGATAGTGAAGTAATGTAATCATCGGAGGGAGGTGTGTAAG
>CABFVX010000026.1:436025-470372 GCA_902151425.1 Timema shepardi
GGGGGGGGGGGGTTAGTGGGATATCCTTGCACACCTCCTAGCTTCTGAAATTATTATTGCAAGTGCGTGGTAGGAAAATAGGGAGAGTTAATTTAGGTTTTTTTCGCTAATTAGTTTTGAAACTCGTGGTGGATTTACTTTTATTAATCATATCTCGATTATGCTAAGGACGGATTGGAGGAGGGGGGCTTCTTTAAATTAGTTTTTGATGGTTCCCATCTTTGTTTACATTAATATAAATTTATTTAAAAAAACTTTATATATAGTTCATCGGGAATTGTATTTTGAGTTTGAGGTTCGCTTTATTTAATTTTTGTATTATTATAACTATCACGTTCTAAATGTGACATATCCTCCAATTTTTTTTTTAGCAACGCATCTTATTACAAGTTCGCGTTACACACACGCGTTCTTACCACGCTAGTGTGCTGGGCATGTACCTGGTCGAATGGGTGAAGACACTCTCGCATCAGATAGATTGGGGTTCAATAATAATAATATTTAGCACCGCGTCTTACTACCCGTTCGGGTTATACCCTTTAAGTACTAATTACTCTAATGGATTATGAATCGGGAAGGTTGAAATAGAGGAAGTGAACCCGAATTTGCGTGGAGGGAGAGTGGAAAACCATTAAGGAAAAACCACCCCCAGTTCGCCCGACCGAGATTCGAACCTCGATCTCCCCGTGCCCAGCAGTAGAGCTCAACACGACAAGCGCGTTAGCCAACTACGCCACCGAGGTGGGTGATTGGGGTTCGAATTCCGTTTGGGTGTATTTTTTAATTTATTTTAGAGATTTAAAGATATGGCTACACGAGCCATACCGCACTTTATTAAACCAAGCATATAATTATTGTAACTAAAAAAGAAGATATTTTTTATATTCTTTATAAAACGAGCTCTATTACAAAATAAGTTTGTATTTTTATTTTTACTTGTATAGGCTTTCAGCTATTTTCATAAAATAATTGTTAGCTAATAATCAAGAAGAATGTTTGTTGTTCAACAAGTTGTTGTATATAATATTGTTTATCTCGTACGTAATGTTGGAAACAATGACTACAGCGTCACACGTGTGAAATAAATGTCTAGTTTTACAAGTGCTGACACAGTGACTGAATAATCACTGGTATAAATCACTGCTCTTTTAAAATCAAGGTCACTGTGATCACAGATATCGTAAAATCACTGTTTCGCTCATCCCTACAGTTCTTAGTGGCTACCATGAAAACAAAGCTGGGAAACTCCCGAACATTTATTTCCGGTGGTAGGTGGCGACACGGACCGCGCTGAGCAATGCTCTAGAAGATTCGTCCCCGCCGGTGCGGTGCTGCTACGTGTAGCCGGTCCTTAATGCGCACTTTCCAAACCAACTGATTATATCAGTACGCGACTCATAAACTAACTTAAATCTAGAACATACACAACATCCAGCCCCTGACCGTTAATTTATCACTGTGAAAGGTGAAACTCACATTTCATCATAGCTAAATTTTTCTGTAATTTCAGGAATCGGACCCGGGACCTTTATCTCAGTAGACAGATATGCTACCGACTGAGATAAGGCGTCGGACCGCATCGGGTGATTTTCCTGAATGGTTTCCCAATTTTCTTTTACACACGCAAATGTGGATACGTTTCTTCTAAATGTAACCTTTCTTCATCCCTGACACGGCATTGTGAATACGTTGACAATTCAAACTCGCGCACGCACAGTCCGCGGGGTGAAGGCAGGGGGAGCGTCTCCCTGTCAGAAGTCTCCCCCCCCAATAGAAGACATCACAGACCGGCACAATATGCCGCCGTCACCCCTCACGTGCCGCCACTGACCCCCCACACGTCTCGTTATTATCGAACTGCGGGCTCTTTCTATAAGCTATAAAACATTTATTTATTTTGAAGGCCAATTTACAAGGCGATACTATTATGAATATAATGCGTTTTAACTTATTATTGGTGACCTGGCGGTATAGGGGTAAGGTGTCAGACTTCTGTGCTGGCGGCCGGGGTTCAATCCTAGGTCCCGGCATAAATTTATCTGATTACCAAACCCTTCCTTCACCTCTGACAAGACATCTTGTGAATGTGGGGAATGCCAGGCCTCCACCGTGGTTCGGATTCCACGTTAAACTGTAGGTCCTCCATTTCATCTCACAATCACCCTACCATTACACATTAGCGTAAGTGCGTATAACCCGAACGGGTAGTAAGACGCGGTAATAATAATAATAATAACTTATTATTTTATACACGATATTATCTCATGTCGCCACAACCGTGAACAAAAAACAAAATGGTGTTATTAATATATTTTTAGTTCTTTCAATAAATTACTAAAACGCCAATTGTACAGCAATCCTTAAGAAAGTATTATTAGAATTGATTGATGACACTTTTTATTGGTGATAAATTATTTCAAAGCAAATAATAATTACGCAGGAAAAGGTTGGCATTAGTCACTTTCAACTGATGTTTGCAATAAAGAACTTTCTGATAGTTGTCACCTACTCTCCCCCCGTGGACGGGGTGTATTAAAAATGTTATCAATGTTTACCTCAAAAGAATATGTTTGTATTTAAAGAAAAAAAACCTTTCTATGAAAATTTGACTATACGCGGGTGTTTCTCGCTGGGGTTCTTCTAAACAAGTCTGTTCAGATTAGGAATCGTTTTCTGAAAGGCCTTTTTCCCTATCAGAAATCTATTATATAGTAGTATATTAGTAGGAATAACGACCTTTCAGAGACTAATTCCTACCGTGAATGGCGTATAGGAGCCCGCGTTGGGACTTTCGGCCGCTGACGGGGCCCTGGTGGAGGCGCGTACAAAACGAAACTTAATCAAACCGGTTTCGCCACATTTTCACTTTTCCTCTTTGACCACAATTCGTTATCTCACCGCCTGGCAATGACTATTTATAGGAGACGTTCATCGGTCAGTAAAGAAAACAACACATTCGATGTACTCTTACTATTATATTATCATCATCACCACTTCTTACTACCCGTTCGGGTTACACGCACTTACGCTAATGTGTAATGGTAGGGTGATTGTGAGATGAAATGGAGGACCTACAGTAACGTGGGATCCGAACCACGGTGGAGGCCTGGCATTACCCACATTCACAAGTTGTGATTAATACACGTCTCGTCAGAGGGGAAGGAAGGGTTTGACAATCAGATAAAGCTGTGCCGAGACCGGGGATTGAACCCGGGACCTACAGTACAGAAGTCCGACACCTTACCCCTAGACCGCCAGGTCACCCTGCTCTTACTATACCTCTCGTAGGTCTACATTGTAAGCACTAAGCAGTTTCTATTTTCTAATGATATTGCTTACCTGTGACGTCATGGTAGGTCCAGATAGTATTTCCCATGTTAATGAATTAACTTTTTGTTCAGCGAGTTTTAAATACGTAATGAATACCATACGCCTTTAAATAATTCTAAAAAATAGTCTTATAGTGATACAAAGCTATTATTTTTTTTATCTTGACGTAATTTTTTTGTAAACGCGTTTTTTAAAAAAAATCCTACACAGCAGGGGTTTCCAACTTGTTTCCGAGGACCACTTATTGAATCCACGAGTCTAAAATCATTATCTGCTGATTTTTTTGGGGGTCAAGTTATGCAAAAATAAAAACAGGTATTTCATGGTGAATTAAATAAAAAGTGTTAACTTAAGCGTCGGGACCCGCTTCGATGGCCACGTGGTCTAACGCGCTATTCTCACAGATTAGACTGCCGAAGAAGGGAAGATCAGGGTTTGATCCCGGTCGGGTGCACTAAGGGTGGTTTTCATAAATGGTTTGCCACTCCCTCGCCTCTACGCAAATGCGGGTGCATTTTAAATTAAACCTTCCTAATCCTGAAACACATTATTAGCGTAATTAGTATATAAGTGTACAACCCGAACGGTTAGTAAGACACGCTTTAAAAAAAGGAGCTTTGTTAAGGCAATTAAAAACAATTAAAACAGGTTCTTGTTTGACTCTGTAGACAACCTGTATGAAATACGTTTTAGGCTGATGACGTGATCATCATTAAGAGAGACATGGTAATGGTGATGCAGGATATCGAACCCTGGCCATACGGGGTCAAGAGTTGAAAGCTGTTACTACAGCGCCTACTCAGCCAATCCTTACCCTTTGTGGCGCTTCCTAATAACTCGGTGTGAGGTTTGTCGGGTTCTATGTTATTTACCCGCCAGGTGCTAAGTAAGTGCAATTTTGAGCTACAGTAGCCCCATGGCTTCTTTGGTGTTGAGTGACAGCTGACGGCTTTGAAAAGTTACCAGACCAAATTATGTATCCCTACGCCGAACCATATGATCTGTAAAAACATGTGTTTAGCAGCTGTCACTTCTGACAGTCAAAATTTAGGTATGTACTTAAGTATTGACTGTCAGCTGTGAGCTGTCAGTCAGCACCAAAGAAACCACGGGGCTACTGTACACGACTTACAAAGTAATTTAAGGCCAATTTTCAAAGAAAGGACATTTTAGAATACATTACAAACAATTTCTTGCATTTTTCTATGTTAGTATCCTTTCAAGATGTGTGATAAGGCTCTTTATGTGAAAATGGACATATATTAACTTGCTTTCACGAATAGGGCATGCATTTTTTACTTTCTATCGAACACACGGAGAGAGAATAGTATTGTGATCGTAAAAAAAAATTGAACTCATAATTTTGTCAACGTTTCATGACCTCCCTGAAACCGAAAAAAGAGAAAAAAATCTACCAGATCGAAATCTCTTCTAACGGGTTTTTATTGAATTTTGTTTCCAGGTATTGTTTAACATTACAACCAAAATTACTATTCTCGTTTTCTCATGAAAATGACTTTAAAGGTACTTAGCATAAGTGGAAATGTCAAATTTTGGGCATATATCTTTAACTATTTCAGAAACCAAATAACTTATCGCTGTAAAGTTGTAGTATTATTATTAACAAAAATATTTTATTTGAAATATATATTTATAAAACCAATAATTAATGAACTATTAGCAAAAAAACATATTTTTTTCATGGAGCACTTAGAAATTGAAATAGTATACTAAGTATGTTCTCTGGTAGACAGATATAGTTCTCTTTTCTCTATGTTTCTGTACCATTGTATATTATTTGTAACGTTTAAAAGAGCTAGCCTGATATATTAATGTTTTTATGCCACCATTAGGGTGACATTTGATATAACGATTGGATTGGGTTCAAGTTTACTGTTCTGTATTATAGTAATTAAAACGGGGTGATGTCTTATTTTATAAATTAAAAGGTCTGGTGTTTTATAGTTATTTTTATTTTAAGTAGATAAACAATGTTTTGCTAAATATTTCACACGTTGTAGATTTTAATAAAAGCCAGACTATTACGTTATATGCATGATAATTCCCGACACGTGAGATTTAGAACACAGATTAAGATGTCATAGACTCTACCTACACGGCTCCTCGTCAGGAAGGAAAGTGAAGAGATGCGTACTCTGAAGGGGTATATCAAGGACATTTCCTTCTCGAAGCTTCCGAAAATAAAAAAAAGGTGTGGTCATCCAGGTGCGTTTCTGTCCACAAAACTGCGTTGTCTTTTTAAACAGAGACGTATAAGGATGTCGCCATACCTTGAAACTTAACAACTTAACACAAATAAATCTTACTACCTGCTCTCATTTAAAATATCGTAATTTTGAATTAAGATGTGAATAACAAATTATTGATGTATAATTCCATATCATTACATATTTAATTTACAACCTTTGATGGAGTGTTTCATGCAACAATGTACGTATTATTTAGTTTCATAAATCTGGAGTTTTTAGTAAATATATCTATTTTAAGATTTAAATAAAATTTGTGTGTTGCACCGTACCATTTTTTTCTTTATACGTACGTAGATAAACGAAACATTTATGTCTAAGCATTAAGCCTATGCGTCAATTTTCAATCAGAGAATAAGAGATTGTTTTTTAAATTTAAAATAATGGTACCCGCATCATTGATGGCGCGGTACAGGGCATTGCTCTCCAAATAGGTTTAGTTGCCGTTTACTGGGAAGTGGAGATTCGAATCTAGGTCAGGTGTGATTAAGGTTTTTTTTTACCTAAATTATTTCCCACTTACCCTCCGCGTGATTTTGGCCACACTTCCTATAAATTCGACCTCCCCTCGTCCGTAACACATCAGCGTAATTAGTACCTATGCGTGTAACCAGAACGGGTAGTAAGACGAAATGCTAAAAAAATAAAATAGAAAGCCTGATTTTAATTTACAACCATATATTTACCTTTCCTTCTTTTCTTATTTCTTAGCACTCGGACCACACCACCCTTGGCCGGGAGTTGGATTGAGAGGGTCTTGTTTTAATGCGTTTGCGTCGGCGTCGCGACGGGAACCGGAAGTGTTTTGAGTGGGGCGGGGGAAGTATTTTAGTCTGTCGGTGGCACAGTAGGTTTCTCTGGCCCTGGTGTGTCTCCTTTTATTCCTAAGTTGCAGGGGGTGGGGGGTCGTCGGCTGGAACACCTCAATCAGCCGACCTCCCCCTTCCAATTCCTCCCCCCCATTATCTGCCGAGTTTACGTTGCCCGCTAGAAATAGACCGGCCTAGTTGCGCGGCTGCTTAAGAACACCGGGCTTCTGTTTTAGCTTTGTAAGTAAATTAATAGAGCTACTTAGGGCTACCGGTAGAGAGTACCCTGGTTTGATCCTTCGTGATAAAACTCTAATTAAGGTACTCTAAATTCAATGCTGCTAATATAGCGGGCTAAAGCGGCCCATTCATAAACGAGTTTGGCTCGCGAGTCCGGATCGGCTCGTCACCAGCTCGCTATTGGCTCGTACGTGGGTGGTGGTGTCCGGCTCGGCTCATCACCAGCTCGCTATTGGCTCGTACGTGGGTGGTGGTGTCCGGCTCGGTTCGTCACCAGCTCGCTATTGGCTCGTACGTGGGTGGTGGTGTCCGGCTCGGCTCGTCACTAGCTCGCTATTGGCTCGTACGTGGGTGGTGGTGTCCGGCTCGGCTCATCACCAGCTCGCTATTGGCTCGTACGTGGGTGGTGGTGTCCGGCTCGGCTCGTCACTAGCTCGCTATTGGCTCGTACGTGGGTGGAGGGGGAGCCAGGCTCTTGTATCTACACTGCAGACAGTGTTTTTTTGTTAGCCAGAGGAACTCATGTCGACCTCCATATCCAAATCATTAATGAGTCCTGAGTTTTTGCCAAAGTTTTTATAGGGGTACTGTCAATTATTGTCGGCTTTGTGGCAAATTCGTAGCCCGGATTATTCTAATAGAGGGAAGCGGGGTGAGGCTTGGGATTCGCTCGTGCAGTTAACGCGCGAGAAATTCACTGATGCTGACTTGGAGTTTGTTTGAAAAATAAATAAAAAGTATACAATATCCGGGCATCGTTCAGGAAAGAACCGCGCCGTGTTTGGGATAGTAAAAGAAGTTGTGTGTCAGGGGACGATGTGTACAAGCCAATGCTGTTGGTAAAGTTGAGAGTTCACTCGCGCTAGTGGTGGAACGCGTGTAGGGAAAATATGACCGAGTCAAGACTCCCACGGGGATGGGGTGCTTTAGTTTGTAGGTGTAGCTGTTAAGGTGCGGCAGAAGGGAGCGCGAGAATCTCTACAGTCTCATAGAATTGAAATTTTTTGGCCAAAATAAATCAAACATTTCTCCAGTAGCAACAAAGCGTTTAGTTTTCTGCACATTCTAATATCAACAGATCTAGAATATCTGCCAAGAGTGTCCTAGAATGTTGTCAACACTTTTTAAATTATTATTATTATTATTATTATTATTATTAGCACCGCGTCTTACTACCCGATCGGGTTATACGCACTTACGCTAATGTGTAATGGATAGGGTGATTGTGAGATAAAATGGAGGATCTACAGTTTAACTGGAATCCGAACCACGGCGGAGGTCTGGCATTCCCCACATTCACAAGATGTATTGTCAGAGGTGAAGGAATGGTTTGGTAATCAGATAAATCTGTGCCGGGAACGAGGATTGAATCCCGGCCACCAGGACAGAAGTCTGACACCTTACCCCTAGACCGCCAGGTCACCCATTTTTTAAAAAATTAGAAAGTTTTGACCAAATTCCAGGACACCCTTGACAAATATTCAAGATCTGTTGGTATTAGCATGTGCAGAAAACACTCTTCGTTGCTACTGGAGAAATATTTGATTTATTTTGGTCAAAAAAATGTAATGCATTAAAAACTAAAATTACTCGCACTCCCTTCGGTCGCACCTTAAGAAAACATTTTAGAAACACGAGAGTACAAGGTTGCCCATATGTTGAAAAGTGTATTGAAAAGGAATTGAGCTATTAAATTTTATGTTAAACACAAAAAGGACATCGGTATAGCGTCTTCGTTAGAAGAGGGTTTGGAGCCCTAAAATGGTCCGAATCCTATCCTAATGATTGTAATATAATATTATTAATAATGATCTTACATCGAGAAAAAATGAAGTATATCTAATATTTTGTTGCTTTATTCGGACCACTAAATCACACCGCAGCACTATTGATTAAATCTGCGTCCCTCACGGCCACGCCCGGATACGCGGGTCATGTTGACATGTGTGGCCTGCATATGTGGATGTTTGTGATATGTCACCTGTTGACAACGTTTTTATCGTCGCGTCTTCATGGAGGTACTGCTTTTTTATTTTTTGTCCGAAAGAGTACGTGTGTGCCATTTTTTTGCAATACTTTACTTCGAAAAATGTTGATGGTCAAAATGATATCTTTTTTTTTAGGTAGAGAGGGTCCGCGGGTCCGATGAAATAAGACGCAGTTTTTATAGCTTACAATTTATTTTCGGTAAAATATATCAAATATTGCTCACATATAAACAAAGGGCTAGTTTCATTTGTCAGAATTAGTACTCCTCCACTGCGGCTTGATACTAAAGACAAATTGAAAGAGCAGTCTCGTTTGTGATCGAGTCAACAAGCGGTATTTCCAGATGAGGCTTAAGGCTGTTACATGTGAAGGGCGTTTAATGCGTTTGGAAATCTCGCATTTTTGAAGAAGTGGTTTTATATTTTTAAATATGGTTTTCACCAAACTGTAGGCAAAAGCTATCAACAGGTCCCTGTCTAGTTATAAAGTTTAAATTAATAAAACATTCAACTACGCTTTGCGTCAATATTTGTACTTCTGAGAATAAATTAAAACGATAGAAACCTAGAACTAGCCATCCTCTATCAAATAAAGTCATGTTTTGATAGGGTCACAAAAGAACAATTTGAAGCAAATGCGGGATTGTTTTTTAAGATTTTATATAAGTTACTAGGCTTTTTTATAAACTTTAAATTTAAGGTTTTACTTTTTTTAACTGATCAAAACTTAAGCCTAAATTTGGTTGAAATCCATTTTAAGAAATAGCAAACCACTTCGTAAATAATCCAGAATGTCGAAAAAGCTGTATCGCTTTCAGTGCTTCCACTTGTAACACCCTTAAGAGACTACAAACAATGGTCGGCGAGCTTTTGATACGCCTGCTTTGTGCGCTTCTGATATGTTCCAAAGCAGGTTCACAAATTCTTCCTGTGAACTTTAAGTAAGTAGCCAGGACTGGGTGTATAGTTGTTGTTTTTTACGACTGACCGCGTCCTCAATATCCCCCGTCGACGGGGAGGGCAGTCGCTCTCGGCGGAAGTGTGAGAGCTCCACTTACGTCCCGTTGTCCTGGTAAATTAAATAACCCGGTGCGAAGCCTTTCTCGTCAAGATGTTGAGTTGATAGTGGGGTGGAAGGCATTCATCTAACAGGATTAGTGGGGCCTCTAGTGTTCTACCACCGTTCTGGAAAGTGTATAACATATTGCCCCCGTCCCTGTGGTTGACAGGGTAGCCACTGTCGGGGAAAAGTCTGTTTTTTTTATCACCGCATTTTACTACCTGTTCAATATATTGGTGCTAATTAGTCTAATGTGTCAGGGATGTACCCAAATTTTCGATGAGGGAGAGTGGAAAACTACTCACTACACCCGACTGAGATTCGAACCTTTGTCTCTCAGTCATTGGCGACCTAGTCTACTGAAAGAGTAGCGTGTTAGACCATGCGACCACCGAAGGGAGTCATTATTTGTGCTGTATACATTTTGAACTTCACATTTCTCAAAGCTTAAATTATAAATATATTATATTTGTCTATAACTAGGAAAATATTTATTTCGCGAAATATTATTTCAAATAAAAGTTGTTAATTTTTTAAAATGTTTTACAACTTTGCAACTGTAGGTTATTTAATAATCTCAAAAATTTGCGGAGATGTGATCCAAAGTTGGAAATTTCCCTGTCATTTTCATGGGATAGTAATATTCGCCAATTTGTTTCTAATGTTAGCCATTTCCCGGATATACGGATTTAGGGAAAATATAATTTTTCTATTTTCAGTTTTAAGGCAGGATGGAAGGTGATGCGACTAAAGCCAGAGTTTTGCAATTTTTATTGCAAAACTTTTTTTTTGCCAAAATAAATAAACTATTACTCCAGTAGAAATATCGAGTTTGATTTTCTACACACGGTGATATCAACAATTGTTGAATATCTGTCAAGGGTTTCCTGGACTTTATTGGCAACTTTCTCTTAATTTAAAAAGTTTCCCGTCTAATGTTAATAGTCTCATGACAGATATTCAACAACTGTTGATGTCGTAACGCGAAGAAAATTAAACTCGATGTTTCTACTGGAGCAATATTTTGATTTATTTGAGCAAATATATATATATATATATATATATGCGCCATAAAACCTGAAATCAACACTGGCCTTTTCTCGCATACCCTTCAATCCCACCTCAAATAAACTACCCTTAATTTTAAGGGTTAGATAGATGATTATTAAAACCCTTCTGGGGGAGGGGAAGTCTTTATTAAAACCCTATATACCAAGTGTTAGCCTGATCGGTAAAATAGTTTCGGCTCTATATCCGATAATAAACGGATGGATGGCATTGCATTGCGAAAACCACTTTTTGTTGTTGTTAAGGGTGTTGTATAATGAAGACATTCAGCAAAATCACGATTTTTTTTTCTAAGTTCATAACCAAGGGGTTTTAGAAGGGAGAAGGGTGGGGACATTTAGTACAATTTCTGACCCAACCGATCATATCGGTACACGATTTACAAACACATCTCACTTACCCAACCCTCCTCTTCATCGTGAACGGTCGTGTGTTGTGTTCGCGGTGCGGTTAAGGCCTCCCGGAAGAGGAAGTAAGCCTGGCTACTCCTACTGGTACAAACATGACATAACTGTCCCGAGCACAATCTGATCAGACCAGTGGCGCCGGTACTACCAACCTTTGTTAACCAAAATCCCGTCTAAAGTGGCGTACACAAGCGAAGACCGATGGGTAATCTGATCCCTCCCCCCAATATCCTCTTCTAGAACACACAGTTTTAATAAAAATTTAAATCTTGTGAGATGGAACTAAAATATTGAGCAGTGAAAGTTTAATGTACAAGCCATCCGCGCACAACACCTGCGAGCCGCACGCGGCCCCTCGCCTCATTATATGTGACCAGCGAGATGTCGACAAAATTTAAAATTTTGTTAGGGGAATCCACTCGGGTCATCAGATTTTTTTGTTTTGCATCGCCCGATTTTCGGATGGAGTTAATTTATCTTAAATGTAACTTAAAAATTGAAGTCAGAATTTTCAGAAGTTTCTCTGCTGGATTCTTATAAAATGGAAGCATTCTAAAAACGGCAACAATATTTTAAAACACTCCTATGAGCAGCAGTTTTCTTTGATGAAACATTTAGATGCAAACATGCGAGTTTGTGTGTCCAATATTGACGTACTGGTTAAAAAACAGAGTTGATTTATAAATGTATTTAAATTAGTTGAAAAAAATGACACCTGGACACGGGAATCAAACCCGGGACCTTAAGCTTAGTGCGTCACTGAGCTATCTAGGGATCGTCCCTTGCTCAGGGTCATTATTCATTCATATTTTATAGGACTCATGGTAAAATTAGGATAAGGCGGAAAAGTTAGCTGGGTGGTTGGTGAAGAGGGACGGGGTTTGGGGGGTGGGAGACCGTCTTATGACCCGCCATTGATCAATTAAAGTAAACGTGGGCCCTGGGTGTTTAAGTTGTGCACCCCTGCGTCAATATCGCAATAGACTGAACTGCCAATGACGCGTAAATTGGGTTCGAATCCCGGTTGGGTCTACTGAGGGACAGGGGGGGTTTCCACACTCACTCCACGCAACCGTGGGTGCACTTACTCTCAAATCAATTTTCCTAATTACACATTAGCGTAATTAGTACTCCGGGTAGTAGGGTTTGGTGCTTAAAATTGTGTAGGAATGAGGAAATGTTCCTCATTTACGTGGAGCGAGAGTAAGCAAAACCTTGAGGAGAAAAACCAGCTCAGTATAACCGGCTAGGATTCAAACCTCGACCTTTACCGGCAAAAAAGACTAGACTAAACAGGATTGATGCCTAAGGGTTCGGCCAGACTGACAAGCGTGCGAGCGAGCGCGTGATTAGAAAATAGCTCTCGATAGTTGTCGACGAGGAGGCAAAGGTTTGAATCTTGACTCAGTGAACTGAAGGTGGTTTTTGACAAGTGATTTATTGTTGTGGTTTTCTCATCCTCTCTCCACGCTAATGGTGATTCTTATTTGTAAAGGCCTACTTTGATAAATTGAAGTAATTTAACATATCAGTTTTACACACACACACACACACACACACATATATATATATATATATATATATATATATATACATGGATGGTTTATGATCTTACCAAACAAATTAGGCCATTAGTAGCAAGTGTGCCAAGCCTATCGATAATAATAAAAATGTCGAAATGAGAAGTTTCCCTAGCACTCAATAGACCGACATACAATAATATTGCTTAGTGCCTGTAAACTAGACTGTACCGACTCGAGCGCGCACGCTTGAAAAGTAGAACCAATTCTTTCAGTCGCTCGCTCCAGTCTGGCCACCTCTCATTACAACAAATGTGTTCTATTTTATATTTTTGTCGCTCGCTCCAGTCTGGCCACCTCTCATTACAACCAATGTGTTCCATTTTATATTTTAGTCGCTCGCTCCAGTCTGGCCACCTCTCATTACAACCAATGTGTTCTATTTTATATTTTAGTCGCTCGCTCCAGTCTGGCCACCTCTCATTACAACCAATGTGTTCTATTTTATATTTTAGTCGCTCGCTCCAGTCTGGCCACCTCTCATTACAACCAATGTGTTCTATTTTATATTTTAGTCGCTCGCTCCAGTCTGGCCACCTCTCATTACAACCAATGTGTTCTATTTTATATTTTAGTCGCTCGCTCCAGTCTGGCCACCTCTCATTACAACCAATGTGTTCTATTTTATATTTTAGTCGCTCGCTCCAGTCTGGCCACCTCTCATTACAACCAATGTGTTCTATTTTATATTTTAGTCGCTCGCTCCAGTCTGGCCACCTCTCATTACAACCAATGTGTTCTATTTTATATTTTAGTCGCTCGCTCCAGTCTGGCCACCTCTCATTACAACCAATGTGTTCTATTTTATATTTTAGTCGCTCGCTCCAGTCTGGCCACCTCTCATTACAACCAATGTGTTCCATTTTATATTTTAGTCGCTCGCTCCAGTCTGGCCACCTCTCATTACAACCAATGTGCTCCATTTTATATTTTAGTCGCTCGCTCCAGTCTGGCCACCTCTCGTTACAACCAATGTGTTCCATTTTATATTTTAGTCGCTCGCTCCAGTATGGCCACCTCTCATTACAACCAATGTGCTCCATTTTATATTTTAGTCGCTCGCTCCAGTCTGGCCACCTCATTACAACCAATGTGTTCCATTTTATATTTTAGTCGCGTGCTCCAATCTGGCCACCTCTCATTACAACCAATGTGCTCCATTTTATATTTTAGTCGTGCGCTCCAGTCTGGCCACCTCTCATTACAACCAATGTGTTCTATTTTATATTTTAGTCGCGTGCTCCAATCTGGCCACCTCTCATTACAACCAATGTGATCTATTTTATATTTTAGTCGCGCGCTCCAGTCTGGCCACTTCTCATTACAACCAATGTGTTCCACTTTATATTTTAGTCGCTCGCTCCAGTCTGGCCACCTCTCATTACAACCAATGTGATCTATTTTATATTCTAGTCGCTCGCCAAGTCCGCATGCCCGCCGTTGCGGACCGGACATTTATTGCGGTCACTTTATTTCTCCATAAAATTATAGTAATATTGAAGCGCATTGATATACTATGACACAAAATAGTAATTCTTAGCTGCTGAAGAGGGAGAGATCGGGGCTAAAATTTCTGTTCTACTGAGGGTTGCTTCTCCTAAATGGTTCCCCACTCTCCTCCACAAATGCCAGTAGATTACCTTTAAAATGATTTCTTATTCATCTCCCTACACCATTAGCTTAATGATCATATATGCATATAACTTGAAGAGGTAGTAAGAAGACGTAGTATTAAAATACATAAAAGTAATTCTGAGATATTTATATTTGAAAAAACACACTAATCATTAGCCTAAATAATTTTACTTTTCTCTTAAATTAATAAAAAAATTGTAAACACTAAGAAATAACCACAAATAATCTTGTTGTTTTATGTATTATTATTATTATCATCATCATCATCACCGCGTCTTACTACCCGTTAGGGTTATACACACTTACGCCAATGTGTAATGTCAGGGTGAGTGTGAGATGAAATGGAGAACCTACAATTTAACGTGGAATCCGAACCACGGTGGACGCCTGGCATTCCCCACATTCTTGTTTTATGTAAGGATATACAGGTACACAATTAAATACTAATTATAACTGTCTTAGTTGTTACATAGCCCGTTATTACTCCGACATTTAATTAGATTTTAATATTCTTATTACAGCTAGGTTGCATCTAGAACGTTACACAATAACGATGACCCCGCCACTCCCCACTTTTTTTAATCTCTAGTCTTTGAATATCACTTAAGCGTTATGGATTTTTAATGAGTTTTTTAAAACTGAACTATGAATGCTTTATTGAGAGATTATGCTCAGTTTTCAGCCAAACTCAGCCTTGTTTCAAAGATAGTTTAGAATACCTTGCTTGTACCTACAAATAATACATTGGTGACCATGTGAGATATTCCCCTTTCGATATAAACCCACCGGTGCAAGCCGGGAATCGAACCCAGGACCTCTAAGTCATTAGGCAGAGGCTCACGAGTTCGGTTTCTACGTACCAAATCATAAAATGGTAGGCAAGTGTGTTCATGGAACACCTTTTTTCAGTCTGGCACCTTAGCTTTTGTCGGTAGCGTGCTTGTCCGCTGAGCTAATAGGTCCCGTGTTTGATTCTTGGCATGGCTGAAAGAATGATCGTTGATGAAATGTGGATTGCCCCATTACAGTGATTAATTATCGACTGGGGGCTGGATGTTGTGTCTGTTGTAGTTTTTAAGTTAGTTCATCAGTCACGTGCTCGTATAATCAGTCGGTTCAGAACGTGCACGTTTATTTAATAAATAAATAAACAAATAAATGAAGTCAATAATTCACCATGGACGGGTATTTTGCGATAGGGTTGATATAATGGACTGCCCGACTCAAAGCTCTCAGTCAAAGCCATCATAAGTACATATATAATGGCGTAGGATTATTTGTCAAAAGCAAATAAGTTGGAGGAGAATAAGCTGCTCTGAAGTTATCTAGCCTATATCGTTTCGCAGGACATTTATGATTGAGAGTTGCAAAGTTTCTGCATTTAGATTGGACTTAATACCATTGCCAGTGTAAGCTCAGGATATTAATTTTATTTTGCGAAACTATCCATCTCATGACGCCATGTTTCAAGTTACAGTCCGATTTTCGTGCATGTAAAAGCTACTTGATCTACTTTCACGTGTCCGTCCATACTTCAGGTCATGTGAGCTACGGCTGTCATTTTAGATAGGCATTTATCAATACCAGTAAAATAACAAAAATAACATATAGTAAAATGTTATCATTGTTGACAGTAAACATATATGTTTGTACTTCCTTAAAGTTCCTTCCTACCAAAATCCTACTATAGTTTAAGATTCGCTGTCATTATTACTAGCACCGCTCGGGTTATACGCGCTTACGCTAATGTGTAATGACAGGGTGATTGTGAGATGAAATGGAGGACCTACAGTTTAACGTGAGATCCGAACCACGGTGAAGGCCTGGCATTCCCCACATTCACAAGTTGTGATTAATACACGCCTTGTCAGAGGTGGAGGAAGGGTTTGGTAATCGGGTAAATCTCCGCCGGGACCGAGGATTGAACCCTTGGATCCCCAGTACACAAGTCTGACACCTTACCCCTAAACCGCCAGACCACCCAAGATTCGCTGTTTTAAGGTGGGGATATATGGGACTCAGGAAAAGGTGTTTTTTTGCAGTTTTTATACCAAAACTTAAAAAAATCCAGTAGAAACATAGTCTAATTTTCATCCCATAATGACGTCAATAGTTCTTGAATATCTGTCAAGGGTGTCCTGGAATTTGTCGACAACTCTTTCTCTTCACTTAAAAAATGTTTCATCTAATGCCGCTATGCTCATGACAAATATTCAACAGCAGTTACTGTTGATATCATCCTGCAAAGAAAATTAAACTCTGTTTCTACAGGAGCAATATTGTATTTATTCTGGCTAAAAGGTTTTGCTATAAGAACTGCAAAAGCACTGGCCTTTTCTCACGTACCCTACCTTAATTTGAAAATCGCGTGATTTTGAGCAAAAATTTTTTTTTTCTTACTACCCCGTCTTAATACTTGTTCAGGTTACACGAATACAATAGTAACTATTATATTGAGGTATGGATGAGGAAGGAAGCATTTTAGAGGTAATCTAACCGCATTTGCGTGAAAATAAAGCGGGAAATCATGTAGAAAAAACTACCCTCAGTAGACCCGACTGGTATTCGAACCCCAATCTCTCCTCCATCAGCATGCCAGTCTAACAATAAAGTTACGCCTTAGATCATGCGATCACTGAAGCAGGTCTAAAATAAACTATTTTCTTTGAAAATATATTGTATTATTTTTAAAAATCTTTTTCTCTCTTGTTTGTGTTGATTGTAGAACTTTCAGGAAGTCATCCCAGAGCGCTCGATAGCAGTGCTACGTGAGCCAAAGATTGTAACGGAGGCTGATCTAATTTTAGATAAATAGTATAAACGTGTGCGAAAATGAATCTGACGGAAATGTGCTTTTTCTGTTTTGTTTGATATTCCCCCTCGCCCTTCTGCTCCACGTCTTATTAACAGTCGGGGCCATCCGCATATTTACACAACTGTTGCGAGTAGAAGGAAAATAGGAAAAATTGTTCTAGAAATGTACCCGCGCTTTAGGGGAGCATTAGACCATTCAGGGGGGTGGGGGTGGGAAGCAGTAGTCCTACACCCGGTCGGGACTGGAACCCCAACACACCGGAAAACTTGTTAATATCATATGTACGTATTTTATACAAAAAACCTGCCAAAATGAATAAAATATTGCCTTAGTAGAGTTGCCACCCAACCGGAGAACCTGTGAATAGAAACTTATATTTTTTTTGTTTCCTAAAATCGGGAAAACAGTTAATTTGGCAAAGTGTGATAAAAATAATGGAATATTTGTGAATTAGAAACATTTAACTAAAAGCTGTGGATAGAAGAGAAAGTGAACAGAATAATTAATATCGCTGGTTCGGAAAATATCTCCTAAAACATTGGTTTGAGCAACTTCTCCGTCAAGCCCAAGTCATATTGTTTTAAACATAATATATTTACACGACTTCTCACTATTCATTTGGAAGGAAAATGAAATTTCATTCCTCAATGCTTCGCTCTGTAATCTGGAAAAAAAATAATTTCTTTGGAGCACCCGGAAAACAGATAATTTTGCAACATAAGACATTATTGGCATTAAAACGTTTTCGGCCGATTAAGACTTTATGGAGTTATGTTTTTTACTATGATGCCGCGTGATGGGCACCAATTGATGTGTTACGCGTCCGCGATGGGCGCTAATTGTTATGTTTTTGGTTTAATAAGCTGATATTTGCTCCATGATCGAGCACTAATTAAAACGATACGGTTTTATATTGTGAGGTTTGCACCGTGATCGTGATATCATTTCTTAACGATAATGTCGACGCGAGCATGTCCTGCTGCGCACTTGTATACGGTTCTGCTATCAGGTTAATTGTAATTCTTACACTTATGAAATAAGTAAGCCCTTTAAATTTGCACACGATTTATTTAGATCATTGCACCTTTGGTGCTGAAGATTTGGTATTAAATGATATTTTTTCTTGTGAAATTACGGATTGCTTTTGTATGATAATACACGTTCCGCTTTCTGAGTACCGTGTGCTATGCTGATTTATGTTACTGATTTTCTCTATATATTCATACGCACAAGCGGCTTATATATTACCTACCCTTTGCCTCTTGGACCCATTGTCGCCAGTGTCAAAACTAACTAATGGAAAGAGTCCTGGTGACAGGCGTTGTGAAGGCTAGTTTGCTCTTGGGTATAGGGAGATAGTGTCACTTGCTTTTTTGGTAAACACTACGGAGTTGATTTTTGAAAGAAAAAGAAAAGTTTTATGGTGTAATCTATTGACATTAATTCTGAAAAGCGCGTGACTCCATGGATGAAATCTTAAATGGATATTTTAAATACAGTTTATTGAAGAAAAATACCTTCATCCAGGATTTTTTAAATATATGAGAGGGATCCAAAACACTATCATTACAGCAGCCCTGATTTGGCATAATTTTACACACACAGTAGAGTAATCTTAACAGTATTTGGAACAATAATGGTTAAGGTCTTTTACTAATTTGACCAACACTTTTTTATCTTCATTTTAAAAGTTACTGGTCAAATGTGTTGATGCTCGTGACAATCATTCATATGATATCTCCCCAAATATTTGAAATATGAAATAACTCGTCATTGCAAAGTTGTAGTGCTATTTAAAAAAAAGTATAAGTACAGTTAATAAAGCGGTAGATGTAAGCTATTAAGTGAAATTAACAAGCACAAAAATGTATAATTTAAATACAATTTTGGCGAAGAAACATAGTGTAAGATACGAACATTTATTTAAAATTATAATGAAACATCACCTAAAATATACATCTCAAACGAGTTGATGAAACGTCTAAAACATAAGTTGACACTTATATATTAATACAAAAATATAAGATAACAATATAGTGTGATGCGAACAATGTTCTTAAGTCCAGGTATGTTGTGAAATAAAAGAATAAAAATTAGGTTAACGTCTGCCAAACAAATTAGATGAAGTGGTTATGTAATGTAAAATAATCTAAGTCTTATCTGTGTCTCTGTCCCATTACTCCTTTTTGATATCCATCACTGGACAAATACTGGATTACTTCATCCCGACATGTTTTGGTACTATGGTACCATAATCATGGATACTACAAATGAAATTAAAGAAGGCATGGCGATAAATAAAGACGAGTTATAAAAGTTATTTCACAATACTTCTTTTATAACTTTAGTTTTTAGGTATCTAATTTGATACCAGTACAGCGTTACAGTAAATATAACTTTCCTTAAAGAAATAGTCATATTTCGGTAGTCACAACAGAAAATCTTAATAGAGGTACTAGAGGGGCTTAAGCTTCAGAACTTACTTTCCAATAAGTAATGCTGTACCTTAGTGAGGGTATATTAGCCCTTAAGTAGGCGGCGACCTTAACTTTAAAAATGTATTATAAACCACGTAATGAAAATTAACTGCCAGGATAATGTAATGAGAACATATATATAATTAGATTGGTATTCATCGGGTATTGAACTAGGATAAATCTTCTTTCAGGTCGACCTCGGTGGTTTAGGGTTAAGTGCTCGCCTCAGGACCCAATGTTTGTGGGTTAAAACGCAGACGGCGTTGAAGGATTTTTCTAGAGCTATATAAATACGTAGCACAACTTCCTTCGGATGGGAAGTAATGCGTTGGTCCCATGTCGATTGTGGTGTCGGGTGACCTGGTGGTCTAGGGGTAAGGTGTCAGACTTCTATGCTGGCGGCCGGGGTTCAATCCTCAGTCCAGGAAAAGATTTATCTGATTACCAAACCCTTCCTTCACCTCTGACAAGACATCTTGTGAATGTGAGGGATGCCAGGCCTCCACCGTGGTTCGGATTCCACGTTAAACTGTANACATCTTGTGAATGTGAGGGATGCCAGGCCTCCACCGTGGTTCGGATTCCACGTTATACTGTAAGTCCCTCATTTCATCTCACAATCACCCTACCATTACACATTAGCGTAAGTGCGTATAACCCGAACGGGTAGTAAGACGCGGTGCTAATAATAATAATAATAATAATAATAATAATTGTGGTGTCTAAAATAACCCTGGAAGATATTGGAAAATACTCTTCCCGGCCAAATTGATAGGCTTTATTGCTCTCGCTCATAAAAAATTATTGTGTGCATGATATATCAAGTAGGTTCAGAAAGTGCAAGTTAAATACCTCATTTAAATGAAAAAAACAACCACTTTCGTCTGATTATTCTGTATAAGGCAGGCAAAGCTAAGTTATTAAATAAACTGGAATAGGAATATTAATTATCATTAACTAAACTAATGGTCTCCACTTAGGCTATGTTGGTTCGCAAGTCGAGTCAACAAACTTACCGATTGTAAAGAAAGAGGGTAGTGATGTGAAAATATCCATTCCTTTGAAACTTTATATAAAAAAATGCTGAGGTACTATTCCATGAAAGACAGGGGGGAGGGATTTTGTTGAGCATAAAATCAATCAGTTCAACAACTTTTAAGGATACGGCCAGAGCGCGCGAGCGACTAAAAACTAAAATATAACACATTGGTTGTAAGAGAGGTGGCCAGACTAGAGCGAGCGACTGAGCGACGCACTCGATAGATAGGACTGGTTATATTTTTCAAGCGCGCCGAAAGTCTAGTTTACAGGCTCTGACAATATTATTTCATGTTGGTTCAGTGAGTGTTAGGAAAACTTTTCAATCTGACTGATATTTGAATTTTTTATAATTATCGATTAATTTACCACACTTGCTGCTAATAAATAAATATATAACTGATATGTTAAAATACTTTAATATTATAATAAAAGTAGGCCTTTACAAATAAGAATCGCCATTAGCGCGCAGAGAGAATGGGAAAACCACAACAATAAACCAATCGTAAAAAACCACCCTCATTTCACTTAGACAAGATTCAAACCTTTGCCTCTTCTTCAACAACAATTATCGAGAGATAATCTACTAATCACGCGATCGCTCGACAGTCTGGTCACGTAGTTGCTCAGTCGCACGCTTGTCAGCATGGCTGAACCCTAAGGTATACATTTACATTCAATATTCTCCGTAAAAAACCATGAGCTGTGAACGATTTGCTTTTGTTGCTCGTTTTTTTTTACCCCATCTCACGTCTTGCCCAAGCTATACACCAAGGGAGTAGAAAGCGTGGAGGGTCCTTAAATGAGGTCCACGTAACTATCTAGTGGGACCCCTCATCACAATTTGACCTTTGATGGGGAGAGAGTGTGTATTGTGATGATTACGTAATGTTGTGTCGCTTTCTGATTGTCTGTTGGCTTTCCCCTCACCCCTCTGACGTCCTTTCCAGCGTTTCAAACTTGTTTGTTCTGGTCGAAACTTGTTTTGTTATGTGTGCTCATTGCTTTTTTTTACGTGTGTGCTAATTGTTTTTTAATTGCTGGGTAGTATTGGAATGGGTGTGGGAGTTTATTTTATTTAGTTTCGTGCAGTCCACGGCGTTGGGTGCTGCTCCCGCGGCATTGCTAATTAGGGAGGGAACACGCATCACGAGCTTCTCCCAACGCCAGCGTAGCGTAGAGCGAACATTGGCTCCCTCTCATAAGAATCTGATGGACTTCCATTCACTCCACCCTCCCTCCCTTCGTCATACCCCTCTTCGTGAGCTTAGTGGGGGTCAGATCGCTCGTGGTGAAAATTTTGATGTCGCAACAACCCTTAGCGGGAGCTATAGATGTTGAAAGAGGGTGCCAATGACCCTGTTGAAGAGTCGTTAACCCGCCACACCCAAGTCCTTTGAAACAACGGGCCGTAGCCCTCTGAGGGTCCCGGTTTTTTAATACCCATTTAGGAGCGAACTTTTCGGAAACAATCCTTATTAAAGTATCTTGTTGTGTTTCAGCGTTCGCAATGTAAGGTATCATGAATTCAAACCTTGCTATCTCTGCCCAAATAAAAGACAGGATAATAAAATTAGTGATTGTACAGGGATGTACCATCATTTGCTTGGGGGTGAAAGTGAAAATATGCCTACCTACCAAAATATAAATTAAAATATATAAGTAGTTTAAAATAGCCAAAGCTATTATTTATGCTTTTAGTGATGATTACTCCAATTATATATCATTGACACCGAGACACGAGATTCGAATCTAGGGCCTGGCTCAACAAACAAATTATCGTGCGTGATATAGGATTCTTTATCTTTTTAACAATCGGCTATAGCAACAATATAATTTGTACGGTTAATTATTAGGTCGGTATACTTAAACATGTTGAAACACAATATTCCCTCGCCCGAGCGTCAAATTGATGTTTACGAGATGGCCATGCTATCTGTTATTGAAACAGAAACTGTGGGGGTTGAAATTAGCTGCTGTTAGACGCCACAGCCATCTTTTGCCCCAAACCTGAACAAAGCTCTTCATGCAAGCTTGAGATACTCGCTGCTTTGGGAAGGGGAGAGTGAGAGCGTATTGTTTGTTACTTGTAGATGTTATTAAAATATGTTTTTAATAGTTAAAGAGTGGTAAACCTACATATCAGACGAGCTATCGCGTCCAACAGTTTACTGCGTCAGGGAATTGCTTCCAACTTTGTTCACCAGAAATAGATGAGCCTCACATTTAGATGATGCGCCCACCGGGATTAGAACCTCGGTATCTTTTTGATGAGTAGTGGGGATTTGAATCCCTTACATCGGTCACCGGGAAGTTTGACGGTGGTGTGGGACTGGGCGAAATGTGTACCAGTATTTGCCCAGGTTTGAAATGTGAAGGTTTGATAATGATCCTTCGCGGCAAGTCGGACCCCATACCGTGCAGCGGAGTGACACCTTCGTGCTCGCCGGGAGAGCTAGCACGATTGATGAATAACGGTAAATGCATGCCGCTCTAAATGGATCGGGCAACCACCGATGCGGAAACAATATTATTGACCAATAAGAAGCCGCCAACTTTACATGGGGCACACCCCGTTGAAGTGACTATAAATAGACCGTGAAATAGTTATATTAGGCCATTATAATTATTAATTGCGACGGATAAACATCATAATGAGTTTCGATGCGCTGGAAAATTGGGATAAATTCAGGTATGTTTCAAAAGCGTTTTGTATATTTTAATGGTAACTATTTTGCTTATTACGTCTTTGGTGTACAGAGGTATTTACTCTTTTGATAAACTGTCAAGACGCACCCCCAAGGCTGGCAGCGCCTGATAGCTTAGGCCCTTAAGGGATTTTTAGCGAGGACAGAATTTGCCTGGCAGATAGTGACTGGTCCATAGGTAATTAGCGTCCTGCCATAGATTTATAGAATTAGCAGTGGTTTTTTCCCACGATAGTAATTAACATGTATTTATTTAATTTCAGATTACCGGGATCCATATGGGCTGGACGCCGGCCTGAGAGACCACGTAGCGCCCGCAGTGGGTTTAGCAGCGTGTGTGCGGGCGCTGACCCTTGAAAGCGGCGGGATGGACCGGATTTCTGGATGTCTTACTCTTTATTATTCGCATTTATGAATAAAAAAGCGACCCGAGCTTTAGGCTGGAAAATAGTAACGGATTTAAATTAAATTATACTATTCATTGAAAATGTTGTTTTATTTAAATATAAAACAAAATTATTTCTACTTATAGAAAACATAATTCTGACCAGTAAAAAGTACTTTCTAAAATCAATATCTATTTTTACCAATTTGTGTTAAGACATGTTTTCCCCAATACCTTATTTAAAGCTAGATTTCTTGAATGATTAGCGTGGCTGTGGTAAACCTGCTTACTTATAAAAATAACATATGGCGTTGGCAGTCAATTTAGAGCAAAAAAGGACGCTCTGCTGAGCAATTATATGGTTTTAAAACGGGAACAATGTATATCTAATATTTCAATGTCTATCCAGTATACATATATTTTTACAGGCATTCAAATATATACCGGCATAATAACTAATCGGGGAAATTATATTGGTGCTTTAGCCGATTATTAAAAAGAGACACAGAGCCCTAAATGTATTTGCGCCTGATAATTTGTTTGTTTGTTGAGACAAGGGTCCCGGGTTCTATTCCCTGGCATGGCCGAAAATGTCGGTTTAACCTTTCATAATGATAAATTAACTGGCCCGGACTGTAGTTGCACCTGTCCTAGAATTCAGATGTATTTATTACACACTCTCTGCGGATGTTGGTATCAGTTAAAGCAATTATGTTTGGTGGAAAATCGTAACATATTATATTAATACCAAAAGTAGTTTGAAATTGAAAAGTTTTATATGTTGTGTGGTATCATTTTAAAGAGAAAAATGTCGCGTAAATTTGCATAAAATAAAATAAAATTGATTAGAACAATTATATTTAATGAGCTTACTTTAAATATAGTTTGACATGTGTTTGAATTCATGCTTGTGTGTTTTAGTTCAAATTGATGGTGGAAAGGGCAGATCTATACCCGGCGGGAGCTGCGCCACCATCACGACAAGGAGACGGTGCCACGCCACCACCACCTCCAGGGCCACCACCACTAGCTGGAGAGTGGGTGAACAAAGTCATCCGCATCCCGGTGCTGAATTTGGCAGCAGCTGGTCCCTCATCAGAACCCCTACCTGGAATTAGTGGCTCGGTAAATCGGGCTGGTGGAGCGTTGTCCCAAGGTGTCCCTCTTCCAATCGTCGAACAGAGAATTAAGCAATTAAAGCTTTTTTTATGTTGGGCGTGAATTGATCATACAATTAGGGACGTCAGAGAGCGATCCTGACGCTCAAACCTGGCTTGAGGAGCATATCAATGCTTTTCTAGGGCGTCTCCAGGATAATGGAGCTAGCGCCGAGGATCACGTAGGTCTACTATTAGTCATTACAGACTCCTCGTCGAGACCTATATTAGTCTCATTTAGGTGGACACATCAGCTTGACTTGCAGGATTTGCTCTCTAATGTGTAATGAGGGTTACAAAGTAATGCTTCGTTCCACACTTCGTCCCCCCTGTGTGTCAATTTACACCACTTTAAAGAGCCCTGTGTGAGGGGTAGTCATAAATGTGATAAACTCACTCCCGCTAGCACATATAGCCGTAACAACAAAGGAATCATTACTATTCAAAATGGCGACAATACACTTGGCATTTCCTGTGCATTGGTTGTCGCCAAGCCTGTCCGTTACGTTAAAAGAGAGCCAGGATGCATGGACGTGAATACCTTAAGACAAATCGAAATGGGCCGTCCTATTCAAAAATATAAAGCAGAAGATTTATGCCGTTATGCCCTAGTGAATCTTTTGAAAGGTGGTGGATAATTGGACTGAAACAATTTCAAACTTACCTCTCCGAATACAAAATCACGGTGTCCAGGGAACGTCGGGGGAGACAGGTCCTATATGAGGGGCCTACTCCTCCTGAACATTCCTTTAAGGGCTACCTTAATTTGTATTTTCACGACGACAAGCAAAACCATTTTGATGTCATAGAATCCTTGACAACCGCATTTAACTGTGGGTACGTTTGCCACGAGTGCCGTGTTCCGTTCAGTAATAATAACAAACACAAGTGCGAGTCCGCGTGCAAAAAGTGCTACGCTAAAGTGGTTTGTAGCGGAGCCCGATATGTGGTCTGTAAAGACTGCGGGCGTTGGTTCAAAAACCAGACATGCTTTGATAACCATAAACGTCCCCTCGGTCTGTGATGTCAAAAAGGTTTGCGAGGTCTGTGGGAATTTTATTCAGTTTGGAAAGAGCGTAATATTTACATAGGTGTTATGAGATTTTTTGTAGAGTATGGGAGACCCATCGTCCTTTTGGTCATTTCTGATATATGAAACAGGCCCCATCAAAGCCGTCACTGGAAAAGAGCAATTTCATGTTTGTATTTTATGATTTGAATGCAGGCAAGAAACGCTTCTTCAAGGTGCGGCTGGCACGTACTTGTACGAACTTAACCTATGTGTCGTGCAGACGTGTTGCAAGGCCTGCGTACATATAGATGCAAATTACCATCACTACACAGAATGTGAGAGCGATAGGACTCGCATATTCAAGGGTGTTACCACAATTGCCCAATTTTTTTGAATTTTTAGAACAAATTAAAGCATCAAAATTTAAGGATATCACCCTCCTAGGCCATAATGCAAAATCTTATGATGGAAATTTTATTTTAAAATAAATGGAGTTAAAAAAAATGGACTCCAGAACTTATAATGAACGGTGGGAAAATCATGTCCATGCGATATGGTCCGCTCCACTTTATTGACTCGCTGAACTTTCTCCCGAATTCGTTGTCCAAGATACCCAAAACGTTTGGCATGGACGAGTTTATGTCCAAGGGACATTTTCCCCCTTTTTTCAATAGAAAAGAAAACGCGGGGTATAGGGGTCCCTTGCCGCCAAAGGAGGACTACGGCTTTGGTGAGATGTCAGTTGAAGGAAAGGAGCACTTTGAGAAGTGGTATGACGCGCTGGTTAAAGAAAATGATGTCTTTGATTTTAAACGCGAGTTGGAACCGTATTGTGTGAAAGATGTAGAGATCCTACGGAAGGCCTGCCTGAAGTTTAAGGGAGATGCTCATGGAGAAAGAAAAGGTGGACCCTTTTAGAGAGGCGTGTACGATCGCTGGAGCGGCCATGTTGGTTTACCTCCGATGTCATCTTAAGGAGAAAACTATCGGTATTATCCCTAACGGTGGCTATCGGTGTGCAGACCAACAGTCGCACGTCTCTGTACAATGGCTCTTCTGGGAGGCCCATCAACGCGGTGTATCTCTTCTTCATGCGGGTAACGGCCGTGAGGAATGTGTGTTAGGGCGACGTGTAGACAGCGTTGTTAAAGCTGGAGATATCATCACCGTCTTCCAGTTCTGGGGCTGTTATTGGCACGGGTGCCCTCTCTGGTACCCTGACAGGACCACCCCTATCAAAAATAGTCTCTTCGAGTCCATGGAAACGCGCTATGAAGTGACCATGGCTTGTTTGGAAAAGTTTAAGAATGCTGGCTACACGGTTGTAGAGATGTGGGAGTGTGTGTTTAATGCGATGAAACGCACAGACAAGGTCTTGAAACAATTTGTACTCCGGCACGAGGTGTATACTAAGGAGCCTCTCACCTCCAGGGATGCATTCTTTGGCGGGCGTACAAATTGTATCAAGCTCTTCAACGAAGCAGACCTTTCTTGTGGAGAGAAGATCAAGTACTTGGATGTGTGTCTATTGTATCCTTACGTTTGCAATTACAAAAAAATATCCCGTCGGCCACCCCAAAATTCACTTGTAACCAAATTGTCCGTCTATAGATCAAGTAGAAGGCATAGCCAAAGTTACAGTGACGCCTCCGTGGGATTTATTCATGCCCGTATTGCCTACACGGATGCACGACAAGCTAATGTTCATCTTGTGCAGGAAATGCGGGGAGGAGAAAAACCAAGGCTCGTGTCAGCACAACGACAAAAAATATCGCTGGCTGGCAGGCAGGCGTCTGGGTGATTGACGAGATCCGGAAAGCCGTTGAGAAAGGCTACACCGTTGAAGCAGTACACGAAGTGTGGGAGTACAATGTATCTGTTTACGACCGTCAGATACGTTCTGAAGGATTGTTTCACGGGTACATTGACATTTTTTTTGAAAATTAAGCAAGAAGTTAGCGGATGGCCAGAGTGGTGTACCTCACAGGAGGAAAAGTTAGCTTATATTCAAAATTATGAGGAAAGGGAAGGGGTAAAACTCGATTTCGACTCTGTTTGTAAAAACCCTGGTCTCCGCACTCTGGCTAAACTTTTTTTAAATTCATTATGGGGAAAGTTTGGGCAAAGACCCGATTTACCACACGTAGCCGTTGTTAACGACTATCAGGGCATCCACAAGTACCTGACGGATCCATACATCACCGTGGACAGCGTCATTGATGTAAATGATGAGGTCATGTTCCTCAATTACAAGGATGCGCGTGACGCGTTGCGCCCTAACCCTAACGTGAGTGTGGTGGTGGCATACTACATGACTGCTATGGCTAGGTTGCACATCCTTGAACAATTGGGGGACCGCGTTTTGTATTATGATACAGATAGCGTTCTATTTACTGAATGCCCCGGCGATTGAAGTTCACCGAACGGAGACTTTTTAGGTGACCTAGCTGATTAACTTCAGGATTACGGTCCGGGAAGCTACATTAGCGTCTTTGTATATGGCGGTTCCAAGAATTACGCGTACCGAGTTTGTGTTGGTGGGGATCCTGCCAAAACAAAAACGGTGTGGATGGTTCGCAGGATCAACATAAACTACGGCAACCGGAGCGATGTTAATTTTGACGTTTTGAAACCGATGGTCACTTAATAGGCTTGCGGAAAGATACATACAGATACCGCACAAAATTGTAAGAAAAGGTCTTGCGACTGTATGTACCGTTTTGCAAACTAAAGTCTACCGCCCCGTGTACACCAAATGTCGGATAACCCATGATTTTAATACTTTGTCGTTTGGGTATCAGAGTTCTTGTAAACGCACTCGCCACGACTTAAAGATGATCATTTAGACGGGCTGAATAATCATCTTTTTCCCCCTTTCACTCTAGACAGTTCCACTGACATACCAATTTTCAAAGATTTGAGATTTTTTTCATATTTTTTTCTGCATGAAAACAAGCATATTTAAAAAAAATTATTTTATGCACCCGGGTTAATTTTATATATTTTTTATTTTCCAGTACAATCCTCCGCCTACCTGATTTTTTTTCTAGTCAATTTGTTGTTTGTATATATTTTAATTCTAATCAATTATAATAAACTCTTTGTATATATTTATTTCATATCTAGTCAAATATAATACACTTATTGTATATATATTTATTTTCTTTTAAATTGAAACCATCTCTATGTATATATCATATTTAGTACCGAGGCCACTATTCCTCCTATGTATAAATATATATATATATTACTTTTTTCATGATTGTAAATAAATATTGTAAAAACTGTTATGTTTGTGTTTTGACGTCTACACCCACACCTCCCTCCTATCCTATACATACAGGTTCATATAGCTTATAAGCTCAGTTTCAAACATTATGGACAAGCTGAAACATCCATTTTCGGCCATCATAAGTGGCCCTTCCGGCTGTGGAAAGTCACATTTTGTAGCAAACTTATTCCGTCACTTGGACACAATGTGTGACGTTAAATTTGATAAAATCACCTGGTATTGTGCTTTATGGCAACTGGGATTCGGAACTAGACGGGGCATGTCCCTGCGACATATTCTGTAAGGGTTTGCCGGAAATGACATCTGTAATGACTCTCCACAGCTGATTATCCTGGTCGACCAAATGCGTGAAGCCAACGAAGTGGTCGTCGATCTTTTCACCAAAGGATGCCACCATCAAAATATTAGCTTCATGTACCTTACACAAAATATATTCCATCAGGGCAAGGGCCAAAAAGACATTTCCTTAAACGCACATTATATAGTGCTTTTTAAAAATCCCCGAGATAAAGCTCAGATTCAACACGTTGCATGATAAGTCTGTCCTGAAATCCCCGTGTTTTACAAGAGGCTTACACTGATGCTACAAGTACTCCTCACGGCTATATATTGTTAAATTTCAAACAAGGTACACCAGAATGGTTCAGATATAGAACCCACACAAATGTCGGGTGCTGCGTGCAACTACCACGCAAAAGCTATAAAAACACCGACACTTCCCGATTACAGATCATTTCATAACCATGAGTCCCAAAGTGCTGAAGCAGGCCAACCACTGAAAAATGCGCAGAAGACAAAGTTACGTGCTCACAAGCAGGTGTTGCGCTAGCTAGTAAACGAGGAGAGTGCTGGAAGAAGAGACAATTACTCGTTCAGAAGGGAGGAGTGTTCTTGCCCCTACTTTTAGCCCCCTTAATTAGTGGGATCTTCGGTTCCTTATTCAACAAGTAAATAATGGAACACACGAAAAAGATATTGGCATCCCCGGAAACATTACACCGTTACGAGCAACACCACCAATAAGTGGCATCGGCAACAAATCTAGTGGTCTCCGAGTTGGACAAGGAAATGGAAAAAATCCTCGCTTCAAAACTTGATGACAAGTCTAAATGGACTTTAATACCAACAAGCGCTATCTGCACTTTAGTCAACACCCCCCGCCATCTGAAAATTCCACCACCACCCCTGAAGTGACTGTATTTCCCATGCCTGCTGTACTTAATACTGTACCAACAAATGCACGTAAAAAAGCTAAACTTTTACTAGAACATCCCGAGGCGGTATCTCTTGGGACTCGAACGGAGAAGTGAGTATTCAAGATACGCCTGTCCGTGCATCCAATATTGTGGATTTAGTCAACGATCTGTTCAGAGCAAGAAGACACAGCGAACCGGCGGGGTGGCGAGAATTTCTCACGGCTCTGCAAAAAATAAACGTTCCGAAAGAATTTATTGTAAATCCGAAACGTTTGGTGCCCATTAAAGATCTGACGCCCGTACCACAACCACTTACACCGTCGCAACGCCCTGAGAAGAAGAAACTGAAGAGGGTGGACGAAAACAGGTGGCTACCGTTCCGAGCTTAATGGACCGTCTAGCTGACATCTACCATGACCTTTCTCATCCTGCTGGGTTTGCAAGGGTGGCGTCGCTCATAAAGGCGTCCAAGAAAGATCCCGATAAGTACGAGAATGGCTTCGTGCGCAGGACGCTTATACCCTACACAAACCGGAGATAAAAAAGTTTCCACGCAACAAGTACGTGGTGTCAAACATTGACGTTCTCTGGCAAGCCGATCTCAACGATATGAGAAGTCTCAGAAAATACAACGACGGGGCAGTGTACTTGCTCACCGTCATCGACGTGTTTAGCAAGATGGCATGGGTGAGAACGCTTCCATCCAAGACGGGGATTGTCGTGAGAGACGCATTTCGGGACATTGTCAAACAAAGCGGCCGTAAACCTATACGTATACAGACGGACAAGGGGACAGATATCACGGCACGTCTAGTCCGGAAATTTCTTAAGCAAGAAGGTGTGCATTACTACACCACACATAATCCAGACGTGAAGGCAAGCATCGTGGAACGATTCAATAGAATTATGAAAGGACGCATGTGGCGCTATACCAAAAATAACACTTTTCGGTATGTGGACGTCCTCCAAGATCTAGTTGACGCTTACAACGGCGCCAAACATTCCAGTATCAAGATGGCGCCCGCCGACGTTTCAAAAACTAATGTGCTTCAAGTCACAGATAATCTGTACGGTAAAAGGCGTCCAAACCTGAAGCCGAAAATAAAAGTCGGTGACACGGTGCGTATTAGCAAATCCAAAATGCTGTTTGAAAAGGACTACGAAAGCAATTGGAGTGAAGAGATTTTCAAAGTCAGCAGCGTCGTGTTGCGACAACCTGTAATGTCAATACAAGACAACAACTCCTTGATGTGTAGAGGTTAATGACTGGTTAATTAGCCCCGTTCGAGGGGGATGAACAACACGGTAATGACCGGCTATGGGGTGGATTCTCGTGTCCAACAAGTGAATGACCGGCAAGCAGAGGAGGGAAGTTAGGGGGAAGGGTTTGTATGAATACGTTTGGCCATCATTCGGCATTCTACAACTGGAGAAGAAGGTTCTCAAAACAGCACAGAGTGAGCCACGGATGCCCGCATGCTCCAACAAATAAACTACATACAAGGCAACAACTCCTTGATGTGTAGAGGTTAATGACTGGTTCATTAGCCCCGGACGAGGGGGATGAACAACACAGTAATGACCGGCTATGGGGTGGATTCTCGTGTCCAAGTGAATGACCGGCAGTCAGAGGAGGGAAGTGAGGGGGAAGGGTTTGTATGAATACGTTTGGCCATCATTCGGTATTCTACAACTGGAGAAGAAGGTTCTCAAAACAGCACAGGGCGAGCCACGGATGCCCGCATGCTCCAACAAATAAACTACATAGTGATGTTGCCCATAAATAAAGTAAAACACCTCTATCCTACCAATTAATTAATTAACAATCATTAATACTTAATCATCAAGAACCAACATGTTCTGGGTTGGTAGGGGGGTTGTAGGGGAAAGAGGGGAGGACATTTCGAAGAGGGCAGGAGGAGGGTTGGGGGCGGTATGGAGTGGGAATAACGGATGAGGACCATCACAATACTATCTCGCGGTGTGACGTAGTGTGCTGGGTCATCACCCTAGCTACTATAAATGTTGGGTCTGCTGAGATTGGTTTTTCCTAAAGGTCTTTACCATTCTACTTCCAAGCAAATGCGGGTAGATTATCTCTAAAATGTTTCCTTCCTCATCCTTAGCCCTTTAGAGCAATTATTAAAAATAGTTACGTACAGCCTGAAAAACCGCTTGAGCCGGAAAGATGTAACTTGGCAGGGAAGTTTTTTTTTAGTTAAAGGTCTATTTTTAATTGGTCAATTCTCAACACTTAATAGAGTGAAGCGGGGGAGGGGTAATACTTCCATGTATTCCAGTACGCTTGAGCTGGAAAGATGAAACTTATTATTAAACAATCCCGTGTGAATAACGGCCTCTTTAGCTAGTATTTAATAAAGCCATGCTTAACAATTTATTGTTTTGTTAAAACTAAGGTCATAGTTATTTTAGAATTTTACTCTTAGTTTACCAAATACACTATGGAAAATATACCTTCAACGTTAAAGTGGAATTGAATATTTGTGTGTATTTGTTTATATATCACGTTTATGATTATGTATATTATGTACAAATACAATACACATAAATCCTAATATATAATCACAATAACATGTATATAGTAGCCATATTAGCATATCAATATTTATATGCACATAATTCAACTTCTAGATTTAATGTTTTTTCTCTCTCCATAGTGAATATATATATATATAACTTTTTCCAATAATAATTAATAATTAGATTATATATTTGATTATATATTTGATGTTGGCCTCGTAATTTGTTCTAAGGCTGATATTTCCTAAATGCTTTTTTAGTCGGCATTCACGCACATACGGGTACACTTCCTATAAAATCATACTTTCTACGCCCGTGCTATCCACGAGTTTCATTTTATTTATTTATTTGAGGTACTTAACTGTAATAAAAAAAACTTAATATAATATAATAATAGTTTTAAAAAGAAAAAAAATATATTTCTTTATCTATATGATTCGTGTTTTTGTTGGGCGCCACCCCTGGTATCTAAGGGGAAAAATAATAATCAAAAAGAACAATACATTTACCTCGGCTATAAACTCAGTGGCACAACGACTCTCAACCTCGAGACCACTGGGCGAACTTAAAACTAAAAAAAAACATGAACAATTTAGATTTAAAACAAAAAATGGATTGTTGAAGAAAAAATGTAATTAGGGCTACAAATAAAAAATAAATGTATATAAAAAACAATTGTTGGCACTTTTGTGAATTTATTGCTGTTTCCTTTTTGTCCACATCCAAATCCTACCTATGGAATTCCGGTTAATTATAATTCTAATTTAATAAAGTATAGTACAGTATTGTTGAGACCAAAAGAAGAGAGAAAAAAAAATATATATATATATATATACAATCAATAAAATTAATAATTAGACATAAAATAACATGTTAAATAATTCTTTGTATTAGTCTGTCCTGCTGAAATAAAAGAGTTCTGGTTTGTTTAGAAAAAAAGAAAAGAAATTATTACAATAATCAAAAGTTGAAGAGTTGGTTTGACCTCACCCATGTATAATTAGTCCATACTGAAAACACTATCTTCATAAATTTTGTTTCACTTGAAATTCTTCCACAATTTAAATGAGCCTAAACATTGTAGCTCTTGCACACTCTCTTAGCTTCCTTTATTTACTAATTTCACTTTAATCTTTCACCTTTTAACCACTATAAAAATAATTTAAATTGGGAGCCCACATTCATTTGGCTCCATCTTGGACCACCAAACCAGCCAGAACTCTTCACTCCTATTCAAAACCTTCTAATCTTTTTCAAATTTAAAAATGTTCTATTCCAAGTCCAAAGAGAAAACAAACTATATATAAATAAAAACGAAAATGAATTGTTGGCTATAGACTAG
>CABFVX010000026.1:476562-490743 GCA_902151425.1 Timema shepardi
GGGGCTGTTCGAACAACTTTTGCGTGTACTGAGCTGTTTTATCCTGATTTACCGCTCTTACTTCGCACAAGTGCGGGTACCTATCTCTGAATTCTACCTTTTCCTTCCCTATTCCATCACTTTAAATATGTGGATAGTCTGGACGGGTAGTAAGCTCAGCACATGTAATACAAAAACTTCCCTTATAAACTATATTTTTTGTGGGGGGATAGTCTAACCCTTGTCCCCTTCATCTTGTCAACATACTTTAGATATTTTTACACACACGAGTTTCATTTGTTTCAGAAATAGGGTTACGGAATGTACAATCCAATTTTAACAAGAGGGGCATTAAAAAAAATACAAACGATGGGTGCACACACTTTCACGCAAATGTGGGTGCACCTCATCTCACTTAAACCTTCCTTATCTCAAACACATTATTACAAATTAGTACATAGGCGTTTAATCCGGACAGGTAGTATGACGCGGTGTAAAAAACGTTTTTTTAATAGGTATGCTGTTGGCTATTGATAGTCCGACACCTTAGCTCAGTCGATAGCGTGTCTGTCTGCTGACCCGGGCTCGATGCCCGGTACGTCCGAAAAATGGATCATTGGTGAAATGTGGGTTTTCCCCCTTTCAGAGCGATGAATTAACGGCTTGGGGCTGGCTGTTGTGTTGTGTCTGTTCTAGGAAGTCGGTAGTGCACGTTAAATAGCTCAAATAAATAAAAAATTAATTTAACTATTGATATTTATTAAGAGAGACATCTCCAGGTCACATGACTTGACGTATCAATACAAGAAAGTAGATTCTAGTAAATTTTATAGCTATCCTCTTCGGTGGCCACGTGGTCTAACGCGATAATCTCGTGTTGGACTAGACTGCCGAAGATGGAGTGACAGGGGTTCCCGGTTGGGTGCACTGAGGTTTTTCTCTGAATGGTTTTCCACTTTCCCCCTACGCAAATGTGGGTTCATTTACTCTAAATTAAACCCTCCTCATTTGTAACCCATTAGTGTAATTATTATTATTATTATTATTATTAGCACCGCGTCTTACTACCCGTTCGGTTTATACGCACTTACGCTAATGTGTAATGGTAGGGTGATTGCGAGATGAAATGGAGGACCTACAGTTTAACGTGGAATCCGAACCACGGTGGAGGCCTGGCATTCCTCACATTCACAAGATGTCTTGTCAGAGGTGAAGGAAGGGTAATTATTACACAGGTGTATAACATGAACAGGTAATAGGACGCGTTGCTAAAAATACTTATAGTTATCAGTTAAGGCTCTTCCTATGAAACTCGGACTGTACATTGTGGCCCCGAGGGAAATCGTTTGTAGGTCGTAACAGTGTGAGGTACAGGTAGCGGCTGTTGTAACAAACAACGCAGTCATCTCTGGGTACTCCGGTAGCGATTCCCCCTCCACCCCCCCCCCACCCCTCTCTCTAGCTAACCTGTTAAAAGCGAGTCTGGTTTAGCTCGAGGGGACCCCTGGGATAGAAAGAAACAGCTCCACTTCCGCCCGCGGGGCTGGCTGGATACCTCGTCGACATCTTTATAAGATATACCCGGCATTTGCCCGCGGCTTCACTCGCTCGCATTTAACATTACATCAACACTTTCTTTAATATAATATGGGAAGGGGGCGAGTGAAACTTAGTGAAGCAGTGTTTTAGGCGCGTAAGAATATTCACGAATAAATACGAATTCGGCCTCAGCCCCTACTTCTTAAAAACGCCTACTCAAATCACTTGTCAGCGTATGTACTCGTAATACCAACCACGAAGATGTAGGGGACGCAAGAAAAAGTACATAAGCGACTGCAGTTTTTTTATATCAAACTTATTTTTGACAAAATAATTCAAATTTTGCTCCATTAGAAACAAAAGAGTTTGATTTTCTTCACACGGTGATATCAACAGTTGTTGAATATCTGTCAAGGGTGTCCTGGAATTTAATGGCAACTTTTTCTCTTCATTTAATATGTTTCTCATCTAATGCCGCTATGCTCATGACAGATATTCAACAACTGTTGATATCACTATGACCCGCCTCGGTGGCGTAGTTGGCTAACGCGCTTGTCGTGTTGAGCTCTACTGCTGAGGACGGGGAGAACGAAGTTCGAATCTTGCTCGGGTGAACTGTGGTTGGTTTTTCCTAAATGGTTTTACACACTCCCTCCACGCAAATGCGGGTTCACTTCCTCTAATTCAACCTTCTCAATTCCTAATCCATTAGAGTTATTAGTACTTAAAGCGTATAACCCGAACGGGTAGTAAGACGCGGTGCTAAATATAAATAAATAAATAAATAAATATCACTATGTGAAGAAAATTAAACTCTTTATTTATACTGGAGAAATATTTTATTTATTTTGGCCAAAAAATGTTTTGCTATAAAAATTAGTCTTTTCTCGCGTACCCGACATCCCCGGGAATGTCGGCCGCCGCTCTACCACTTGAGGTATCCGGTGTTATTTATCCGGGCACACATCCCTTTATCTAACTATCCATAGGCAAATGTTCATCAGAAATACTTTATTTTTACAGCTAAAATTAATTACGAGATCTACTTTCACATATTCATACGTCAAGTCACGTGATCTGCACTTTTGATTATATTCAATATCCATAAAATAACATTAATAACTATCCGAATAAATGGCCGAATGATCTAAGTTAGATTGGCCCTCTGAAGACGGGGAGACCGGGCATTGAATCTTGGTTGAGTCCTTTAAGGGTGGTTTTTCTCCTATATGGTAATACACTCTTCTTGCACGCAACTGTGGGTATATCACCTCTAAAATGTTTCAATCTTCATCCTTACCCCATTAGAGTAATCATCTTAAGTGCGTATAGCCCGAACAGGTGGTAAGACGTCATAAAAATAACCAGCATAGATAAAGTAAAATGTTCTCAATATGTCAGCAAATATTTTTAATTTTCTAAAAGGCCCTTTTTATGGAAATTTGGTTCGCCTTGTTACCTATAGCACTCAATATCTTTAAGGTGCGGCAGAAGGGAGCACAAGTATATTTCAGTTTTTATAGAATATACATTTGTTGGCAAAAAATAAATCAAATATTTCTGCAGTAGCAACATAGAGTTTAGTTTTCTGCACATGCTGATATCAACAGATCTTTAATATCTGTCAAGGGTGTCTTGGAATGTTGTCAAAACATTTTCTTTTTATTTAAAAGGTTTTGCCAACATTCCAGGACACCCTTGACAGATATTCAAGATCTGTTGATACTAGCATGTGCAGAAAACTATACCCTACGTTGCTACTGGAGAAATATTTGATTTATTTTGGTCAAAACAATTTGATGCTATAAAAACTGTAAAACTACCTTTCGGCGTTATTAGCACAATTTAATGGCGGAGTATTTGTTTATTTGAGTTTTGTTATCGCAGGTGAGAAAAAGATTAAAAAAGAAATTTTCTTAAACCAAGCTTGCGAGTTTGATAAATTAAAGTATTTTTTATTATTATTCTTCGTCATAAAAATGGCAATAAGAGATAAGTTTGTTTGACAGAAACATTCAACTATCAATGTAAAGAAATGTCTACAATTTAATTGCATATTAGTAATTAAAATTTATAGGGGACCTGCTAATTTAAAAAAAATAAGTTTTGTGAGTTAGGGGCAGGTAGAGGGGGAGACTAGTTTTCCCCTCTCGCTCCACTTCCCCTCCTCTTACACCAGACTCCCAATCAGAAAGGCTCCCAATCAGAAGCAGAGAGGCAATATGCTTGCGTCAGACTCTGGGGGAAATTTGTTTTTGAGTGTGTGGCCCATCTGCTTGCCAGACGGGCGCGGTGCTTCATAACCTTTACGACGCGCACGCGTCGGAATGAGAGCGTCTGTCTGTCTCTCTCTGATGAGCTCGCATTCCTCTTGATTAATTCTCTTATTCCCTTCTCTTTTCTCTTTCGCCAGATTGATATTTTTTTACTATTTATTTTTAAATCGTAATTATGTCATACTCGGCTGAATCTTTTGATGTCTCGATGACTGTCTCTAGGATAAAACTTCAAATAGACATGTTTTGTTTTGCCACTCTACCACTGTACTGTACTGTACTGTACTGTACTGTACTTTATCCATTGTAAAAATTACGAGCTAAAAATTCTTTAGTAAAAAAAATTATCTGAAAATTATATAGTAAAAACAATATGAGTTGTAAAATTCTTTATCTCAAAACAAAACAAAAAAAACACTTAAAACTCTAACGCAAAAAATAAAAAGTTGAAAACTCTGTGGCAAAATAAATAAATTACGAATTGAAAAAATTCTAGTCGAAAAAAACTAAAGTACAAAAAATTGCGAGTTGAAATTTTAAAAATTATTTTCTGATTTTATTTGTACTATTTTTATACTTAAATGTGGATCCGAAGGGTAGGTTTGAGCGTTTGTAACCTCACCCCTATATTTATGTTGAAAAACTATAACTACTATAACATCTATAGGTACTTTACTCAACGATTTAACTTAGCATACGGTTTTTGCTGTGAGTGTATACATAGCAGATGGCGACAATTTTGAATGTGCTTGTACTTATTTAGCTGGAAGCGTCAAGTTTGAATGTGCGGTCAACTTATTGGAGGAAAATGGAGAACAAAATGACCCATTACAATTTTAACCTAAAAAAAAATTAATACGAATGATATAACGGGTCATATAATGTAATTTATTCATTTTTATACATTGTTTCAAAAAATATTTTTTTCTGAATAAAGCAATTCATTGTTTCTTATGGTGGTGTTGAGTGTGTCCCAGTTTAATACATTAATTAGAGGTGGGGTTGGGGGGGGGATTTATCCCCCTCTCCGCCTCGTTAACGACACCCATGATTTGGATCGTACACAAACATTATTTTAAGAAAGATTTTGTAGGTGACCTGGTAGTCTAGGGGTAAGGTGTCGGACTTCTGTGCTGTGGGTCTGGGGTTCAATCCTCGGTCCCGGCACAGCTTTATCTGATTACCAAACCCTTCCTTCACCTCTGACAAGACATCTTGTGAATGTGGGGAATGCCAGGCCTCCAACGTGGTTCGGATTCCACGTTAAACTGTAGGTCCTCCATTTCATCTCACAATCACCCTACCATTACACATTAGCGTAAGTGCGTATAACCCGAACGGGTAGTAATACGCGGTGCTAATAATAATAATAATAATAAAAATAATAAGAAGAAGAATAAGAAAGATTTGATAACTCAAGTGAGGGCATGTGTTATGAATTCTCGCCGTTGTTTCAACTGTTAAAGGAACAAAGACAATATTCTATGACGCATCATTGCCACGTTTTGATATTTCCCTTATCCCCTCAAAAGGATAGGGGTCTTATCAGTCGTACGCCCTGAAGGGGCAATGGGCTATCCCCTATCCCCCCTTCATTCGATGCCCGGATCGCAAATAGTTTTCTACTAAAAAAATAATGTAACGGTGCTCCTCACAGACTCTCTCTCACTCTTATTTTAATATAGAAATACACTGACTAAAAACTCGTCAAAGGAAATCATGTACATTGTTGCGAAAACACTCCCAACAAAGAGATTAAATAAAATAATATACACCGTTACAGAAACATTGTTAAAAAAAATTAGGAACATCTCTGTACACCAAAGGGATCGAAAGATTATTATTATTATTAGCACCGCGTCTTACTAACCATTCGGGTTGTACGCACTTACGTTAATGTGTAATGGTAGGGTGATTGTGAGATGAAATGGAGGACCTACAGTTTAACGTGGAATCCGAAACCACGGTGGAGGCCTGGCATTCCTCACATTCACAAGATTCTATTTTAGAGTTTCGATTTTAAGACCAGATTTACGACTTGAAAATACTAAAGGTGTACCATTACACGCATTTAAAGCACCTCTAAAATTACCAACTGGAAAAAAAAAGTACGGAAATGATAGCTTTGATATATTGAATGTAATGCTACTTATGGACAATGTTCATCTCCTTCCGACATGCGACTGCGCTTGCGTGTGTTATCGTAGACAATATTATGGGTGCGTGTCCGTCAAGCGGATGCGACAGGTTGTAGACCGGGCTTTACAGTTCATAGAAATAGTCTGGCAGCTAGAAAATTTACCAAGATCTATTTTCATGTCAGTATAGATACATGGTGGCTACAGACAGGGAAAACAGGGAAAACCTGGAAAGGTCATGGAAATTTTGGATGACAGGGAAAACAGGGAAATGTCAGGGAATTTAACTAAAAATAAGGAAAAGTCAGGGAATTAAAAAAAAATATTTTTAAAATATCCCATTTATTTCACAACTTAACACTAAAACTTAAGTTAATAATACCTAAATAAAATAACATTATAATCTTTAAAATAACTGATAAAATTGTTTATGTTTAATAGATAAAAACTTTTTTTTAATATATGATCAATAATAACAAAAGTCATCATCCACCACTAAAACTGGAAAAAAGTAGTCAGGGAAAATTGAAAAATGTTGCCTGGAAAACCTGGAAAAGTCAGGGAATTTTGTAAAATATGTCTTGTAGCCACCCTGAGATATGATCAATAAATTAAATATCATATTCTGAAAATTGAAAAATGACACGGGAATCGAACCCGGGACCTTCGGCTTAGTACGCCAATGCTCTTACCACTGAGCTATCCAGGATTCGCCCCGTGCCCATGGTCATCCTTCACTCTTCACTCATAGACTAAGGCAAAGTCTATGACGGACTAATTATAAAAATGGTGGATTAATGGTATCGATAAAAAATATATGGCTTGAGCCAGTGGCAGCCACCTTAGAGATGATAGTGCCAACATTTTCGGATAGAGGGTGTCATGAGGTTAGCTCAACAAACCCTCCGACTGTTAATATCATTTTTCTAGACCGGAGCAGCCACCTATTTACTCTAGTAGCTCCTCATTTGTCCTCACAGGGCTGAGTTGACCCCGTTATAAACCCGCTGCTTCACAAAAAAAAAAAAATCTAGAAGCGCCAGGGAATCGAATCTGATACCTTTAAATCTATAGCCTGGAATTCAGACCCCTAGAACACAAAATGGTGGTCTTGGTATCATTACTGATCACAAAAAATTATGTTGGTGTTAGGTATTTAACAATTTATTTACCGCCAACATCTTATTTGTCATACTCGTCCGTATTGAATTAAACTCTTTTAATCTTGTATTCGACCCCTCGGAATCACTGAGGTTCGTGTGTTCAAACGAGATTCGGATGTCAACCCCTCTTCCCCCCCCCACCCCCCCTTTCAATCAACCTGAACCGCCGGATATTTTGTACAATGTGAGATTGATTGACTAGGCTATACCCTAATTTTGGTAGCAAACCCGTCAAGAAACACTACTACTATAAAGCAAAGCAGTATTCAGATAGTTTTTATTTATAGCATATGGCATTACTGACCGTGAACCCGCCTCGGTGGCGTAGTTAGCTAACGCGCTAGTCGTGTTGAGTTCGACTGCCTAGGACAGGGAGATCGAGGTTCGAATCTCGGTCGGGTGAACTGGGTGGTTTTCCCTAAATGGGTTTCCACACTCTCTCCACGCAAATAAGGGTTCACTTCCTCTAAATTCAACCTTTCCACTTCCTAATCCATTTGCGTAATTAGTACCTAAGCGTATAACCCGAACGGGTAGTAAGACGCGGTGCTAAAAAAATATACTGACTATGAGGGACATGACATCCATTTCTGCCGAAGACTGTAGACTATTAGCACCGAACGTTGGCCAGGGTACACCTATAGAGGGTGTATACACGTATCAGCAACGAGATGATAGCGAATATGAGGTGACCTGGTGGTCTAGAGGTAAGGCGTCGGACTTCTGTGCTGGGGGTCCAGGGTTCAATCCTCGGTTCCGGAACAGATTTATCTGATTACCAAACCCTTCCTTCATCTCTGACAAGACATATATTAACCACAACTTGTCCAGGGTTCAATCCTCGGTTCCGGAACAGATTTATCTGATTACCAAACCCTTCCTTCATCTCTGACAAGACATATATTAACCACAACTTGTCCAGGGTTCAATCCTCGGTTCCGGAACAGATTTATCTGATTACCAAACCCTTCCTTCATCTCTGACAAGACATATATTAACCACAACTTGTGAATGTGAGGAATGCCAGGCCTCCGCCGTGGTTCTGATTCCACGTTAAACTGTAGGTCCTCCATTTCATCTCACAATCACCCTACCATTACACATTAGCTTAAGTGCGTACAACCCGAACGGGTAGTAAGACGCGGTAATAATAATAGTGAATATGGAGGTGTGAGCCAGTGGGAGCCTTAAACATAACTTAAGCCTAATGTACCAAACCCTGGCGACCTTTGGGATAGTTCCCCTTAAGAGAAAAATACCCAATGTACCAACAGGGAATTGAAACCCGTGACCCCGTAGGTTCGTAGCAGGTGCAGTGACCACTAGTCTACACCACTGGGCCGGATTTAAGGTAGAGTAAAATACCTCCCAGAACGCACCTCTTCCGCCACACTCGCAGTATATAAATACGGCCCCTAGATCCACGTGGACACGGACCTTTGTAGTCCGTATCGTACATTTGGCGACACCTGGCAACTCTGTAGCCGATAGTACATGATCCGACTCAGGTGTACGTTGCATATTTTTGTAAGCCGGCGGTGTGTTGCGAGGAGCTTATCAGCGCATGTAGGTCATGCTACGCCAGGTCTCAGCCGGTCCGCAACCTGCGGTCCAAAGCCTTTAGGTAGGCCCGCGCTTGGGGACGCTTGACGTCCAGAAAAAAACGTCTCTGAAGTTAGAAGTGTTTTTACAGAATCATTAATTTAAAGACCCGCCTCGGTGGACCGCGCGGTCTAACGCGTAACTCTCGTGTTGGACTAGATTGCCGATGACGGGGATATCGAGGTTCGAGTCTCTGTTGGGTGTACTGAAGAGTGGTTTTACCAACGCTTTTTTCCACTCTCCCTCCACGCAAATTTCGGTACACTTATTATAAAATATAACTTTCAAACAATCCCTAAAACCATTAGCGTAATTAGTACATAAGCAAACCCGACCATGTAGTAAGACGCGATGCTAAAAAAAATATTAAAATAGTTGAAAAAAATTATTCCTGTAGACGAGAATAGAACGCGGGACTTGTGGCTAAGCGCGTCACTCTACCACTGAGCTATCAAGGATCCGTTCCGTACTCGGGGTAGAGCATTGACGCGTCAAGCCAAAGGTCCCGGTATTGATTCCCGTGTCTGGGCGTTATTTTTATACTAATTTTAAATTAATTGAAATGTGGCTCCGTCGCTATAATTAGTATAATGATTTTACAACCTATGTGTTGATATACATTAGATTCTTTAATGTTTTAAAGAGTCCTTTTCACCCCACTGATATCACCTGACTCAGGCAATACAGCTCGAACCAAACGTCGCGTGGTGGTGATGCTTTCTGTATTATACTTTAGAAAACATTGGAATTAAGAACAGTGAAACTGTTTGCCATTACAAAAAATTAAACAATTGACAAGAAAGTAATTAAAAATGAAAGTATATTTGAACTTAAAAAAAATGCAAGTTTAATATAATATGTAGGTCTACATTAACCCCATGGCTTCTTTGGTGTTGACTGACAGCTTTGAAAATTTTATTATTATTTTATATTTATCATTATTAGCACCGCGTCTTACTACCCGTTCGGGTTATACGCACTTACGCTAATGTGTAATGGTAGGCTGATTGTGAGATGAAATGGAGGACCTACAGTTTAACTTGGAATCCGAACCACGGCGGAGGCAAGATGTCTTGTCAGAGGTAAAGGAAGGGTTTGGTAATCAGATAAATCTTTGCCGGGACCGAGGATTGAACCCCGGCCGCCAGCACAGAAGTCTGACACCTTACCCCTAGACCGCCAGGTCACCTTTTAAAAGTTACCAGACCAAATTATGTATTCCTACGTCGAACCATATGATCTTCAAAAACACGTGTTTAGCAACTGTCACTTCTGACAGTCAAAGGTATTTATTATACCTAAATGTTAACTGTCAGAAGTCAGCTGTGAGCTGTCAGTCAGCACCAAAGAAGCCATGGGGCTACTGTAACTTGTATTATGCGCCAACAACTTTTGGGGGTACAAAGTTATTTTGTCTGATTTTACGTACCCCGTGGTGGGCTCAAATTGTTATAACCCTGCGATGGGCTACACCCATAGTAGTCATTTACTTTGGTGTTATAGCCCAGTGATTTTCGTATGAATTATTGAATTTACTAAAACTGATAGCGATTGAAATGTCCCATTACTCTTCTGAGACGCGTTCAACAGGTAGTTGAATATAAATTATTATTTCATTAAATGGTGATCTGGTGGTCTAGGGGTAAGGTGTCGGACTTCTGTGCTGGGGGTCCAGGGCCAGGGTTCAATCCTAGGTCTTGGCACAGATTTATCTGATTACCAAACCCTTCCTTCACCTCTGACAAGACATCTTGTGAATGTGGGGAATGCCAGGCCTCCACCGTGGTTCGGATTCCACGTTAAAATGTAGTTCCTCCATTTCATCTCACGATCACCCTACCATTACACATTAGCGTAAGTGCGTATAGCCCGAACGGGTAGTAAGACGCGATGCTAATAATAATAATAATAATAATATTTCATTAAAACCCCATTTAATGTACAGTTCTTTATTTAAATTTTATTATGAAGATATTTAATTGTATTTACGTAATTTGGGGTACCACCAAGATAATAATGAATATTTGGTGTATCAGTACATTTTTAAAGGTGCGCGGGTATATAACAACATAAACTGCTCGGCTGCCTGGACTCGAATAAATATTGATAGCCTTCCAACCACTGGCTACTTCTGTTTTACGTTTGGTTAGTCTTGGTCGTAATATATTTATAAGATTTGATACGTCCTTATTTATATTATGACTTTAATTTGCTTGTTTGGTTAGGTTTTTCACGTCGTACCACCGGTGGTACGCAAACCACAATTTGAATAATACTTTTTAATTTCATGTTTAAGTTATCTGTGCATTTTTCGAACCGACTGATTATTTCAGCACACGAGAATTTCCACGAGCGAGAGCGAAAGGGCCTACCAATTTTGCCGGGAAATATATATATATATATATATATATATATATTTTACATACCTTTCAGGGTACCTTTACATGCCACAATAATTATTGTCATGGAACCTACGGCTTCACTTTCCCTTCGAAGGAAGTCGTGCTACGGATTTTCATCGGCCAAGGAAAACCCGTCGAGCCCCCAACTGGGTTTGAACCCACGAACATCAGGTTTTGAGACGAGCACTTTACCCCAAGGCCCACCGAGTTAAATACTATTCCTGACCAAGGGCCGAGGCCTTTGTTGAGTGAAGAGGATGACGCTTCTCTTGGCTGTCACCAGATTGGTGGTTGATGTTGTCGGGGGTCACTCAAGTGGTTAGTGTGCCACCATATGAGAGTGGCCTATGTCAAGAGGCCTGGAAGTGTGCATTGGAATGTGTCGGGGGGGTGATGGGGTGGGAGGCACCTCCGTGGATCGATTGAGGCTTGTACCTCTTTGTGAAGCCAGACATGTGTCTCTGAACTAGGACGAGCCATATAGTCTGGTCACAAAAATAACACTTTTAGAGCTGATGACGTTAAAAAAGAGGGTTGCCTATCGAGGTGTTGTGATTCGTCCAGAAAACACGCATCGTTTTTGGAAGGGGGTTCAGTGGTCGGATGGTCTAAGGAGTAACTCTAGGGTTTTCTTAGCACCGCGTCTTACTACTCGTTCGGATTATATGCCTAAGTACCAATTACGGCAATGGGTTAGGAATTGGGAGGGTTTATATAGAGGAAGTGAACCTGCATTTGCGTGGAGGGACAGTGGAAAACCATTTAGGGAACACCCCCTCCCCCAATTCACCAGAGCGATATTCAATCTCCCTGTCCTCAGCAGTCTAGTTCAACACGAAACTCGCGCGTTAGATAACTACGCTACCGAGGTGGGTGTCACTCTAGTGTTAGACTGGCCTGATGACGGGGAGATCAGGGATTGAATCCCGGTTGTGTATACTGAGGGTGTTTCTTTTCCATATTTGGTTTCCCTCTCTCCATCCACGCAAATACGGGTACATTATCCTTAAAATGCATCCTCTCTTTGACTTATCCCGTTAAAGTAATTATTATATAGGTGTATAACCTGAACGGGTGGTAAGACGCGGTGATAAAAAAATAAAATAAAGAATCAAGGCATATCAATGAATGTAAATATAACCTGGAAAAAACACACTAACAAAATATTTCTGATAAAACCTTACGCTGCTCTCTACCCTAAAAAGGGTTAAAAACTTTCTTCCTATTTCTCTTAAAGTCAAACTCGCCCATTGTTTGATATTACCATTTATTTTTACTACTACGATATTTTTTATTGTGAGCTTAATGAAGAGCTTGCACAAAGACTACAGCGACAATCTTGATTACAAGGAACCAAGGTTACGATTAAATGTACGGCGGGTACTTTACTCCCTCACTCCTCTAGAGCTATGCTTTTAGAAATGGTGCCTCCTTTATGGCGATCCGACTGTACTTCCGGGGGACCTAAAAAAAAAGCTTTGATTTGGATGTCTGCCAGCCGCATCTTTAGGAGGAAACGCTTCGCCATTTATTTAATTCCGCTGCAAAATGTAAACATAATTACCATCAACTCTTTTTTATAACACACGTCTTTATCAAGTTTATATAAGTGAGTTTGAGGTTCGAATCTCTGTCGAATTCAACATGTTGGTAAATTCACAATCTTTTTAGACCGAAGTCATAGCTAGGCCTATCTCAGGTTCCGTGGAGTAATTCTAGAATATTCTTTATTTGTTTTTACACCATAAAATATCATCAGTAATTAGGATTGCCATTTTTTTTTTTCAAATCTGGATAAAGAACATTTACCAAAGGGTCAGCCAGAACATTTGATGTTTTGTACTTTTATATTTGTAAAAGTTAACTGTCGTTATTGAATAATATTAGTGTAAACATTTCTATGAAGGCTCTAACATGTATTTTTTATGGTGCAAGGGCTCCTTCGGTTTAAAAAGTTTGGGAACCCCTGCTCTAAACTACTCTCCCATTTCCTACCCTTTAAAATGAGACGTTAATAACCCTATAATGAATGCAAGAATACAAATACCCGCTTCAGTGACCGAATGTTCTAATGCCTCAATCTCGTGTTAAACTGACCTGCTGGACAGAGTTCGAATCCCGGTTGAATCTACTGAGGGTGTTTATTTTTTTATAAATGGTTTTCCAGTCTCCTTACATACAATTGCGGGTAGATTACCTCTAGATTGCTCCCTGGCTATTTAGTCATACTACATTTCTGCCGCATACATTAAATTACTTTACCTTAACATTGGCGAGAGAAAAACAGTTTTGTAGGTGATCTGGTGGTCTAGGGGGGTAAGTTGTTTCACTTCTGTGCTGGGGGTCCGGAGTTCGATCCTCGGTCCCGTCGCAGATTTATCTGATTACCCAAACCCTTCCTTTAACCTCTGACAAGTCTTGTATTAATCACAACTTGTGAATGTGTGGAATGCCAGGCCCCCCACCGTGGTTCGGATCCCACGTTAAACTGTAGGTCCTCCATTTCATCTCGCAATCACCCTACCATTACACATTAGCGTGAGTGTGTGATAACCCGAACGGGTAGTAAGACGCGGTGCTAATAATAATAATAATAATAATAGTACAACCCGCCTCGGTGGCGTAGTTGGCTAACGCGCTAGTCGTGTTTAGCTCCACTGCTGAGGACGGGGAGATCGAGGTTCGAATCTCGGTCGGGTGAACTGGGGGTGTTTTTCCCTAAATGGTTTGCCACTCTCCCTCCACGCAAATGCGGGTTCACTTCCTCTAATTTAACCTTCCCAATTCCTAATCCATTAGAGTAATTGGTACTTAAATGCGTATAACCCGAACGGGTAGTAAGACGCGGTGCTAAATATTATTATTATTAATAATAATAATACACTTTTTACAGTTGTGCGATAGCAAACGATGTTATTACTGTCGAATGACCTTAAAAGCTAATCTGGGAAGGCCAATTTTTCTACTTCCATGGCCGTGTATATTAAACTGTTTAAACGTTTCTTTTAGCACGTCCCGCGCTCTATTTCTTCCATATTTTGTTTGCCTTACTAGTTAAATAAACTTTTTTTGGGAGGTTGAG
>CABFVX010000026.1:516238-602158 GCA_902151425.1 Timema shepardi
CACCGCGTCTTACTACCCGTTCGGGTTATACCCACTTACGCTAATGTGTAATGGTAGGGTGATTGTGAGATGAAATGAAGGACCTACAGTTTAACGTGGAATCCGAACCACGGTGGAGGCCTGGCATTCCTCACATTCACAAAATGTCTTGTCAGAGGTGAAGGAAGGGTTTGGTAATCAGATAAATCTGTGCCGGGACCGAGGATTGAATCCCGGCCGCCAGCACAGAAGTCTGACACCTTACCCCTAGACCGCCAGGTCACCCTATAATATATATATACACACAAAAAATTATCAAATAGTGTTTTTAGAGGATGGGTCTGGGTTAGGAATGTGGGGAGACCAAATGAGCTAGCAAAATAAGGAGTACAAGTGAAATGAGGGAAATCCACATTACACACATTTTTCAAGACAACTTTTATATATCAGACCTCAAAAAGACTTCAACGAGTACTTATTTGAATATTTTGTTAGCACCCTGTTTTACTGCTTGTTACGCTAATGAGCTGGAGACGAGGAAGGTTGAATTTATAGGAAGTATACCCGTATTTGCGTTGAGAGAGTGAAAAACCACCCTGAGTACACCCGGGTGTTATTCGAATCCCAACTTCCCCCGTAATGCCATTCCAGGCAAGACAATCTTGATATTCACAGGGTTCATCTAGAAAACCAAGAAAATCGGAAAAGCAGAGATTTTGTGTTTGGAAGAAAGCGACGAATCAAGGGGAATTTTGTAAAAAAAATTAATAGAAAAAATACTACAATATTTGTTAATTCGGGACATTTAATTGAAGGCTTAAAATAGGTGTCTAGAGACGAAAGAGTGGATTGAATAATTAAACGTGCCGATTCAAACACGTCTTATTGCCCCTTAAACGTGCCGATTCAAACACGTCTTATTGCCCCTTAAACAATGTTTGTGAAGCGACTTATGTCTAAATAATATCAGTGGTCAAATAGATCATAAGTTACATTACTTCACAGTAAGTTTGATGAAAGATGACATGTTATTACTTCAATCAAAACTGACTGGAAAAAATGGGATTTCCTTCTGTAAAACACAAGAGTATTTGGTATTTAGAAAATATTAGCAACCCTGGGCTCATCGACTCCAGACAAGGGGGCGCTTTTGACGACTCTATACACCTTGTGAGTTTCTGATTTACTCAAAATAAGGTACACAAACTCGGCCTGTGCGCTTTCAATAGCCAAGCTACAAAGTTATGTTGTTTTGATCTGTCTGGCCGTGATTCCTGTCTGACGTCACTCTAGTCGGCACGGCCGGTGTTGTGTCAGCGGCTGGAATGCGATGACGTAGCATTAGTTGACAATACATACTCGCAAGAAGTTACATACTTGTAATTGTTACGTGCTGAGTATGCTCAACTACACTCGGTTTCAGATAGAAACGAACCAACATTTTTTTTACAGCTATAAAAGTTAGTAAACTTTGGCATTATAGAAATACATCCAATCTGTCTTATTAATTATAAAGTAAAGTAAATATAAAAAGTTATCAAAAGTTTCCATTAATACTTATTATACTGTAAATTACATCTTACAGACCTAATTACGTCGTACCCTTACAGTATAGTCAAGAAACTGTGTATGGATAAAAAAAAACTCTATTCTTAATCCATCCTCACCAACTTTCTCCACACTTCCCCATCCTTGCATACTCCCTTCGCTTCAGCAACATTATCTATTATTCTTATAAATTCTATAAATGTTTCTCTTTTCCACACATTCATCTACAACATTTATCCACGTCTTACATGGCCTACAATTTCCTTTCGTTCCACACGCACTACCTTCATGTATTTGTTTAGTCACTCGATCCACAATCATCCTCTCAACATGCCCCAAACAAACGTAAGACACTTCTTTCCCATGGAACTATTGGATTCCCTTTTCAAATCGCACACCATCAGCACCCATTCATTACTGGTATTTTAGTAGGCCTATATTATTATTATTATTACAGTCCGAATCTTCTTTAATGATCAACTAATGATGCATCATTAAATATGCCCTAACATCGTTTTATTGTTCCATTTACTATTAGTGAGTTCTACAATGCCCCATTAAACCTTCCAAACCTTTAAAAAAAAGCCACACAAGTCTAGACGATTGCAAATAAAACAATACATTATTGCTAATTAATAAAGTGACTAATTAACGGCATTGACATAACCAGAGTATAAAGGGAGGGAACTAACCCCTCATCCATCTTGGATACAAATTTAACACATCTGTAACGATATGTGTCATTGTGTCTATTATAAGAATAATATACTAAACATTTAACATTTTTATAACGGAAATTTTGACTAGAGTTAAAATATCAATACCTAATCTACTCTCCCTCACACATACATTTTTACCTATGCCACTTAAGGTGGGCATGTGGGGAACGGAAGAAAAGCTCAGTCTTTTTACATTATTATTATTATTAGCACCGCGTCTTACTACCCGTTCGGGTTATACGCACTTACTCTAATGTGTAATGGTAGGGTGACTGTGAGATGAAATGAAGGACCTACAGTTTAACGTGGAATCCGAACCACGGTGGAGGCCTGGCATTCCCCACATTCACAAGATGTATTGTCAGAGGTGAAGGAAGGGTTTGGCAATCAGATAAATCTGTGCCGGGACCGAGGATTGAACCCCGGCCGCCAGCACAGAAGTTTGACACCTTACCCCTAGACCGCCAGGTCACCAGTCTTTTTACAGTTTTTATAACATACACTTTGTTTCATTTCATAAACTTTGTTGTTCAATACTAATCGAATATATCTCGAGCATAACCATAGTTTAGTTACCTTCACAACATGTTAATAATAATAGCATCGCGTCTTACTACCCATTCGGTTTATAGGCTTTTTTAAGTACTAATTACTCTAATGGATTAAGAATTGGGAAGGTTTTATTAGAGGAAGTGAACCCGCATTTGCATGGAGGGAGAGTGGAAAACCATTTAGGAAAAGCCACCCTCAGTTCACCCGACCGAGATTTGAACCTCGGATCTCCCCGTCCTCAGCAGTCGAGCTCAACACAAGCGCGTTAGCCAACTACGCCACCGAGGCGGGTCACAATATGTTGATGTCAACAGTTGTTAAATATGTCATGAGCGTTTCGGCACTAGATGAAGAGAAAAAGTGGTCACTTAAATTCCAGGCCACCCTTGACACAAGATATTCAAGAACTCTCAAGGTCACAAAGGGTGCATCCAGGTTATTTCTTGAAAATTGAATCGTAAATTTGAAAGTATTCTAAAAATTAATTAGAAAAATAAAACAAATTAAAACCGTACATGCTTACTGTTTAAAAAAAAATTAAATTATATGTTAAAATAAAACAAAAGCATTGACAGTAATTGACACGCGAAGCGATTGGCTAGTGAGATATTTATTACCTAACAATACAACTTGTAGTGACAAAAACATAGATTCGATTAGTTTAACGTTTTAATCATTATTGTTAATGCTAACTAAACAATTTCTCTTGTAGGTTTGGGAGGGCCGGGGTAAAGGGGTTTGTCTGGAAAGGGGGGGGGGGGCATGAGAAAAAGTGAATTAAAAAAAAATTGTTGTGGTTAATTTGGGACATTTCAATACAAGCTTTGAGTACTACAGTAGCCCCATGACTTCTTTGGTGCTGATTGACAGCTTTAAAAAGCTACCAGACCAAATTACGTATCCCTACGCCGAACCATATGATCTGCCAAAACATGTGTTTAGCAGCTGTCACTTCTGACAGTCAAAAATTAGGTATATACCTAAATGTTTAATGTCAGAAGTCAGCTGTGAGCTGTCAATCAGCACCAAATAAGCCATGGGGCTACTTTAGTTTTCATTTGTATATAAGAAAAAGTGAAATGAAAAACTAAGCATGCGGATTCTAACTTAGGTCTTTTACCCTTCTCACCCCCTTGGGCATGTCCCCACCGTGGTTCGGATTCCACGTTAAACTGTAGGTCCTCCATTTCATCTCACAATCACCCTATCATCATACATTAGTGTAAGTGTGTATAACCCGAACAGGTAGTAAGACGCGGTGCTAATAATAATAATAATAGTAATAATATTCGTCAGGAGCTGGGAATGCACTCGGCCCTTGGGCTGGTTAGTGCTGTCCGCACCATCTGGTAGAGATCTCATGTAATAGGGGAGTTGAGGAACCATGGCGGTTCCCTGGTCCTTCCATACTGAATTTCTATGAGCGAGAATGAAAGGACTTACCAATTATGATAGGAAAAGTATTTTTGTACATACCTCCCAAAGTTTGTTTAGAAGCCACATGGGACTGACGGCTTTACTTCCCCTCTGAATTTTGTAACACAAGATTTTTATTGCTTAAAAAAAACAGCTGATCTCAGTTGGGTTTGAACCACAAACTTTAAACATTAGGTCCTGAACCTAGCACTTACCCCAAAATCACCGGGGTCAACTCCTTATTACTCTCTAAATTATCCGAAATAAGTGGAAATTTCATTCTTAAAAACCGGCTAAACACAGGTAATTTTGTATTAAACCAAAAAGTGGCAATCCCTTTTTTTCAGTATATTTTGTAATTTTCAGATACTGTCCTGCTGTAGGTATAAATACAATTTGATATAAACAACATTAATGTGTCTGGTCTTCCCTTTCTTAAAAGTGTCCTGCTGAAATGTCTTATCACAACTAATATTGTTGATATTTTTTTGTTGTTGCAGACATTCCCGACATTCCAGAGAACATTAAGAACCTGCGTGCCTTGCAGGTGGCAGATTTCAGCAGCAACCCCATTCCCAGGTTAGTGGATATGTTCCAGATAAACTGCTTCTCTGAGTTTCCCCTATCACAGGGGTAAGTGCGCCACCAATCAGGGGCTGAATCAGGTTTTTCGTGAGGGCGTTGGAGGGGTGAGTTTCCTCTCTGGAAATTCTGACGAGATATTTCAAAATTTGAGAGTAATTTAAAAATTTATTAAATGTGAAGGAAAAAAACCTCATACATGTTCATCATTTATTATTTTTGTTAATTTTTGTCAATTAAGCTATTTGTGTAAAAATGTAAATCAATTATTGACGGTGATTGACACGCGAAGCAACTGGTTGGTGAGATATTACATAGCAATACTAATAGTAGTAACAAATTTACTGCAATAAAATGCTCAAATACAAATTATTTCATTGGATGAGTCTTTAGGATAGTGAATTAAAAAAAAAGTAATTGTCAACCAAAATTACACATATCTGCTTCGGTGTCCGCATGGTCTAAGGTGTCGTTTTAGTGTTAAAGTAGACTACCGATGACAGGGAGATTGGGGTTCTAATCCCGGTCGGGTTTAGTGAGGGTTTTTTCCCTGAACATTATTTTCCACACTCCTTCCATGCAAAAAATGTTCACTACACTTCCTCTAAAAAAATTCAGCCTTACTCATCCTTATCTCATTAGCGTAATTAGTACATATGCATATAATCTAGACAGGTATTAGGACTCTTTACTGATATTAAATTATTATTTTCTTACAAATATTGGTCTTAAAAATAAAAAAGTATAAAATTAAAATAATATATTTATCATAAATTGTTATAATATTCTAAGTTTTTATTTTGAAGCCATAGTTGGTACATGTTTACCAATTTTTACTCCACCCAAATGTGCTTCTGAATCGAGAATTCACAACTCTTCAACCCGCCTCGGTGGCGTAGTTGGCTAACGTGCTAGTCGTGTTGAGAGCTCAACCGCTGAGGACGGGGAGATCGAGGTTCGAATCTCGGTCGGGTGAACTGGGGGTGGTTTTTACTAAATTGTTTTCCACTCCCCCTCCACGCAAAAGCGGGTTCACTTACTCTATTTCATCCTTCCAAATTCCTAATCCATTAGTGTAATTAGTACTTAAAGCATATAACCCGAACGGGTAGTAAGACGCGGTGCTAAATAATAATAATAATAATAATAATAACTCTGCTCACAAGATAAAAAAATAGTTTTTAATAACTTCTTAAAACATATTATCTATCGGTTGTTTATCCTGTAAGTTAGCAGAGCAACCTGCTTTGTTCCATAATTACACTTCTTATTAGATAGTCACAGTGTAGTTTGTGGAGCTGAGATTGCTAACTTTCAGGGTGAACAGATTGTAGAACTAATAAATAGATTATAGTTTCTCAACTTTTTTTTTCCCTCATGACTCTGCTTCTGATCCATATTCATCTCTCTGACCCCTTTTCCCCCCACTAAAACCAACTTATAATTTTTAGCACCGTGTTTTATTACATTTTTCAGGCACTAATTATGTTAATGTGTTAGGCATGAGGAAGTGTACCCGCAATTGCCTGGAGGTTTAGTTGAAAGCCATTTAGGAAAAATCATCCTCAGTTCACCTGACCGGGATTCTAACCACAATATCCTTGTCATTGGCAGTCTAGTCTATTGCGAGAGTTACGACTCAGACCATTAATCGACCCAAAGTGGGTGTATTCACTGTTAGTTGGAAAATAAGTTACTTTACTATCAGCACTGTTTGTATATTCTAATAATCTTTACGCTATTTATAATAAAAAAATCATTGTATTGTAGAAGCATAAGGTATTTTTTGATAACTTTATTCAAATTAAAGGGGCCTACTGTGGTCCCCAAATTAACTTTTTTATTCATATCTCTTGCAAAAAGTATGTTGGGTTCCCTGGGGAGGCAGATTATGGCCCGCATAGAAAAAATACTCCCATTAAGAACTACAGATTAGTTGAATGCATAGGCCAAATTTTAAACAGATACTATGACTTTGTATTCAAAAGGTTGACATGGATCGTTATATGCATTAAAAGTTCTCCTAAACTCTCAATTAAAAAAACAGTAAAGAAATTAAAGCTTCTATACATTCTATATGCCCCATTTTCAAAGTAAATTCCAGGGCACACCACTACACAGAGGTTACTAATTAAATTTCTCCGAAGTCTAATTTAATAATTTTATACACCCCTGCAGTCTGATGTAATTTGTAAGAAGTTGTTTGTGACCTCAAGCTAAAAAATTTAGTTACACACGGTGAAGCTGAAAAACAAATTAAAGAAGGAAATATTTGCTTTAGGCATATTAAATAAAAAAATGAATAAATTAAAATACTGAAACACAAATTAAAATTCCAGTGTCTTCTTATTTATAAAAAAACCACTACCAGCTTATTGGAAATTAATATTACTGGCAACGTTTTAATATATTAAAAAATAATTTCTGTTTGTGGCGCATTTTTTTTTTTTTACATTTGTTGAATTAGATATTCATAAAATAACATCAACATTAAATGCTGGAACGTATTTTAGTTTTTATTATCTCCTCTACAAATACATAGCTTTATTTTTTAAACATGTTACACTAACTGTAAATCATTCGATTCAATCATATGACCGCCATACATCCCTAACCACAGAAATATTCCATATTGGTGGGCTATTTTAGTCCAGCATAAGCTCATGTCATTTTATTAATGTGGGAGTATTGGGACACGAGAAAGGGTTGGTTAGTGTTTTGCACCTTTTTATAGCAAAACAATTTTTGGTCAAAAGAAATAAAACATATCTCTATATTAGCATCATTTATTTTAACTTTCTTCACATGTTGAAACCAACAGTTGTTGAATATCTGTCACAAGTATAGCTGCATTAGATGACAAACTTTTTAAATGAAGAGAAAAAGTTGTCTTAAAATTCCAGGACAGCCTTGACAGATATTCAACAACTGTTGAGGTCACCTCGTGAAGAAAACTAAACTCTTGTGCTTCTACAAGGAAAATATTTGATTTATTTTGCTGAAAAAGTACTCTCTCTATAAAAAGTGCACTGCAAAATTACTGACCTCAACTCGCAATCCGTACCATTCCATTTTGATATATGAAAATAATACCTTTGAGTAACCTTTAGTAGTTTAAGGTATCATGGTAGAGTAATGAGCCACATTGCAGATATTGAGAAATTCAGCGGATTTAAGAAGTTATTTCATATTGTTTAGTATAGTTTTCAACTAAATCTAGGCAACAATTATCAGCATGTTTCTAACTAATCAAGTTCGAATTTTGATTTTAGAGTTTTTTATAAATTTAGTATGCTTGATGTGAAAATCGGTTCTTCCAAGTGTAAAGCAAAAAGCTTAAAACCTAGATCTAGAGTTCCTCTATCAAATAAAGTCAAGTTTTGATATGGTTACAACAGAAAATATTAAGATACTGTGGGTTTGTTTTTTTTGGGTTTTATGTAAGCAATCACACATTAAAATAAATAATCAAACTTTTTAACAGGTCAGGACTTTCACCTACATCTTGGTGGAAACAATATTTTTAAAATATCCAACCATTTCATAAATAATCCAAGATTTCTAAACTTCTTCACCATTCTCATTGCTCTCCCATGTAGCACCCTTAAGCATACCCTTGCTCCCTTCCTCGGCCAGACGACGCCTGTCACTTTCAGGTCTATGTTGAGCGGGTGGGTGGGCTTGTGGAAGGGGGGGGGGGAGGGTAATATGCATGCCTCGTGTTGACAGGCTCTTTATTATTCATGTAGCAGCCCCATCTGGTGGCTGGGACCTGACAGGGTGTGGTAGTGACTGTCACATGGTTATAGATCCCCAGGGGATTACTTTCGCAACACGCGCCCATTTCACACCTTGCTAGAAAACTTTCCGATAAACAATCAAAATTAAATTAATTTTGTAAACCTAGTTTATTATATTGCTCTCATTTTTTTAATGACAGATTTGTAAAAAAAAAATTTACGCAAGTGATTTATCGTGTATGCACTTGTCACAAATGCCACAAAATTGTATTGTCTACTTTTTGTTTTGTTTCACCCTTTTTCAAAATTTGATTTTCTTTTGTAAACTTTGTTCCACACTCCACAGCAAGATTTATGATGGAAATTTTTATTTTTAAAAATAACTTAAGGCTATTTATTAATCAACCTTAAATATGCTGCACCCTTTGTATTTCTTTGTTATGGTTTGGGCTGTATCCAGGAGCTACTCAAATTAGGAAATCCAAACAATTCTTACATTTTCAAACATTTATTCAAATACAAGATTATTTATTGCTAAGATGTGACACGTATATTATTTCTAATTCTTGGTTGTATGTTCAGACATAAAATTACTAACAGCTTCAGTTTACGGATGATATATATATGGTAACTTCACCATAGTTTGCCTGGAGATAGAGTGAAAAATATCTCGATTGGTAAAACCAATCCAAGTCTGAATTGATTGGTATCAAACCAAAGCTTGGTCGGTTGGATTACCTTTTTGTGCAATAGGTTGACCACACATCTGGAAAATCAGGGAAATACAAACCATGTTTAGTGCCTGATAAAGAAAAAAACCGAAGAAAATACATGGAATTAAAAAAAAACAGGAATATTTGTAAGTTTATAATGTTAACATTAGAATGGACCTGAAAGAGATAGGGTGTAATGAGGTGGACTGGATAGAACTAGCACAATATAGGGATAGGTGGTGTGCTGATGCCATAGAGTAAATAAATAATAATTATGTTGTGATGTTCCAGGCTACCCCCTGGATTCGTCCAGTTGCGGAGTCTTACAGTGCTGGGGCTCAACGACATGTCACTCACCAATCTACCTCCAGATTTCGGCAGGTCAGAGGAGAACTAACATACACTTAACTGTCATGGGTCGGCATTCCTAAGACACGTTTTTCTTGTTCTTATTCTTTGTATTACAATGTTCCTAAACCATTAACATAATTAATATATTTTAGCATTTTATTAAATTAGAAAGCTTTTTTTTCCATGTTTATTTTTTATGCCATGGTCAATAATCTTATCCTTTGAGGTGAGCTTGAATTGAATATATTGTTTAGGAGTGGGGGTGGATGCAGTCCTAACATGTTGTCCACCAGCACAATCCTTGGAGACTAAAGTCCTGTTCAAAATCTGCGATGCTCAGGACAAATATTTTAGAAATGTTGAGTTAATTTGTAAAAATAACGAGGCGTATGGGTGTACTCGAAAATTTGAGTTTGAGTCAAGTTTTATTAGCTGCTTGACTTGAAAGATTTTTACAAAACTCAAAAAATATTAGTACTTATTCAAAAAAAATTAAATTTTCCTTGAATATACCTAGTTTAATTAATTTTATTCAATTTTAAGATATCATTTTCTAGCACACATAATCCTTCAATAATATCTAACTAAAAAAAAGTACAATATTATTTAATCTATTTAAAAATTCAAATTTGTGTGATTATAAGTTTGTTCACAAACACAAAAACTTACATTAAAAATTATGTCAGTACTTATATACGTTTTATGCATGGATCTATTACAGAAATTCAACTTGACATATTTCTTGTATGTATAGGTCTATTGCTCTATATTGCTGTATATTGCTCTAACTAAAAAAAAACTCGTTTTCATTCAAACTCGACTCAAAGTGAAAAATGCAAACCCCCACATCCCTAAATTAAACTTATTGTTTCTAATGAAGCAATAATTTATTTTGGCCAAAAATGTTTTTACTATAAAACCTGCAAAATAAAACTCCTAAATTTCCCTAGTATTCCTTTTCTCCCACCTTAAAAATAAATGTACAGGTTTGATTGATTGTTAGTTTTTATTGTATGTTTACTATTACCGTGTGGGTGGTCCACTCGTTTTCGTTTCAGTTTGACCAGCTTGCAGTCACTGGAACTCCGAGAGAATCTCCTCAAAACTCTTCCCGAGTCTCTCTCCCAACTCTCCAAACTGGAGAGGCTGGATCTCGGAGACAACGAGATAGAAGAACTGGTGAGAATAATTTTCACAACTTAGGAGATGTTAGAATAGCGGAACATAAATAATTCATAAATGACAGAAAGCAAGTGCAAGCAAGCAAGTTACTGAGAGGAGCTGGCCAGCCTTAAGGTAATAAACACACTGGAGGAGGTAAATATAAATTACAACATAATTTATTAATCACCATCAACAATTGTTTCTAGCCCTTAGCTGGGTCATTTTAGTAAAATGCCTCCATCTTCCAATATATTTCCACCATTCTTCCTCCTTGAATAGTTCCCATTCTTCTCCTCTTACTTGCACACTTTCTGTTATCTGTTCCTCCCATCTCTTTCTTGGCTGCCCTTGCCATTTTTCTCCTACATAATTAATCTCCAACATTTTTTTCCGGCATTCTCTTCTTCTCCGTCCTAATTACATGGCCCACACCATCTACTATCTCATGTACTCCCTAAACCTGAACTCTTACCCAAATAACTGGTTTCCTAATCTTGTTTCTCCTCTTGACAGCTAAAATGCTCCTCACAAACTTCATTCCCATGGCCTCTACTTTCCTAGTCCTTCTTACATTCAATGGATCTTCATTATAAAGAACATCATCCTACTTTCAACACATTTGGACATTTTGTGGCTAAAGAAGTGGAAAGACCTAGCAGCCAAGATCCGGATGTCATCTTTAAAACAGAAAAATATTTGCAGACTTTTTTCATTAACAATAACTATTCATGTTTTTTGATCGAACATTTTGTTTTTTGTTGCCTTAGTTAAATTGTAAACTATATTTAAAAGATAAACATTTCATTATTTTCTAGAAAACCATAGTAATTATGGTTTTTTTTTAAATAAAAAAAATTCTCCTCCTATCCGAACATGTCCCAGTCCCATGAATGACGGTTGTTCGGGTCTCACTGTGTGTGAAAAACAAATAAATCAAAGTGAAGCCGGTGTTAAGTTAGACAAGTCTACCTGAAGTGTGTTCTTGACATACAATTACTCTAAGGGTAACATATATACATTACAAACTCAATCGAAGCTAAATCTGTTTCCTTGTGTTTCAGCCGCATTATGTGGGAAACCTTCCGTCGCTACAAGAACTGTGGCTGGACCACAATCAACTGCAACATCTACCTCCGGTAAGTTCTAGTCTGTCTTTGAAAGGTCAGTGTGTCTTACTTGAATTTCCCACTGTCTTAATTTGTACCTGGACTGTGGAGTTGGTATGCCATGCCTCTGACTACGACTATTTCAGAAATGGCTAAAGTATAATAATTAATATCTATGAAATAAAGTCCATTGAGCAAACAACGAAACTACAACTACTTTCTAAGGAAAATTGTACAATAGCATTGACATATTTAAGTGTTTGTAAATATGTGTTAGTATTTTTACTTTTATTTGTGGTCTATTATTTTTATAATATTCTATCGTTTTATTTACAATGTATTAATTAGTAATAAAAAAATAATGTAATAAAATGCTGCAATACAGATAACTTCATAGGAAGCTTTTTTTACTGTGTGAATTTATATTCGAATACATTAGTTAATATTAATTACAAATATTGGTCCTAAAGAATTAAGAAAAGTATAAAACTAAAATGATATATTGTTATACTATTTTAAGTTTATATTTTGAAGCCTGAGTCTGTACATTTTTACTGACTCCGACTCCACCCGAAATTCCTTCCGACTTGGACCCCACATCCCTGATTTTTTTATATACATTTAAATCTAATATGGTTCTAATATGTCTAAAATTTAAACATAAATCGTGTTCTCTAGTCCAATTCAGGTATAAAGTAACCTTTTTTGACATTTATAAAATCTACTAAAATAACCTTGTTAGATTCATACATCAAGTCATGTTATCGGCAGCTGTCACGTTTGATAAATATTAACAATGCCTATAAAATAACACTAATGATATATTAAAATGTTAAATGAAATTTTTTGTTGGCAAAGTATATATACACCATTTGAGGAATTCAACTTTATTTGGATTAGTAAAATTTACATTCCGAGTTGTTACAATTTATTAACTCACTTTTTTAGTTTCAGTTTACAAACTTTTTTTTAAGAAATCTGGCTTCTGTTAAGGAATTAATCAATTGGTAAAATTTTGCATTTTTCAAATAAATAGTATCAACTTTTTTTTAATGCTCACTGTTGAGTGTTTTATCTTTTTTGCTACTCAGGAAGTTGGTAACCTAAAGAAGTTGGCATGTCTGGACATCTCTGAGAACCGTTTGGAAGACCTCCCCAACGAGATTGGTGGTCTGGAGAGTCTGACAGATCTCCATTTGTCCCAGAATGTGATTGAGACGCTCCCCGACGGAATCGGGCTCCTACACAAGCTCACTATCCTCAAGGTGGATCAGAATAGATTGGCCATCCTCAACACCAACATTGGCACGTGAGTCGGCAAAACCTTAATAACGCTCATATTTTATTACTAGGGTTGTGTGAATGCAAGGGAGGCCAAGAAAGAGATGGGAGGAGCAAATAACAGAAAGTGTTCAAGTTAGAGGAGAATAATGGACGGAATTAAATGGGAAACAGTGGTAGAAGAAGAGAGGAAGATGGAGACATTTTACTAAACTGACCTGGCCACAGGCTGGAAACAGTTGATGATGATGATGATGGTTGTGCGAGTACTCGGAAATTCGAGTCAAAGTCGAATCGTAGTAGTTGTTGATATGCCACACTTACATTTTTCCAAGAATAAAATAATTTAGGCCATATTCAAGAATGAAAAGAGTGAGAACTGCTCGGAAGAAATGTTGTCATCTGATGAGTGAAACATGAGAACAGTGCCAATTAAGCTTCTACCTCACTTCTTACTCACTCTTTAAAGATAATGCATCAGAACTATCAATTTTTTTGGGTTCTGACCCGCCTTAGTGGCGTAGTTGGCTAACGCGCTTGTCGTGTTGAGCTCTATTGCTGAGGACGGGGAGATCGAGGTTCGAATCTCGGTAGGGTGAACTGGGGGTGGTTTTTCCTAAATGGTTTTCCACTCTCCTTCCACGCAAATGCGGGTTCCCTTCCTGTAATTCAACCTTCCAAATTCCTAATCCATTAGAGTAATTAGTACTTAAAGCGTATAACCCGAACGGGTAGTAAGACGCGGTGCTAAATATTATTATTGTTATTATTTTGGGTTCTGTATGTATATCTGCTTCCACATACTCTTTTTTTTAATCTACATCCTGGTGGGAAGATTCCTACTGGCCATTTTTTTATGAATAAACAAAAAAACTTTGAAATTTAATTTTTTTAATGTTTACAATTAGCCACTTCAAAATTTAAAAAATAGTTTGTGACAATATAGTGCGATTTTAAAAATTATCTTGGAATTTGTGATTTTTGTTTGAATGTTATATTGATTAATAAAACTCACCAAATAATAACCTTAATTCATCAAACATGAGAAATTCTAGCTTTAATTTGCTGCTACGTCAGTGTTAGGCAACGCCGTTAATAATGGATGAATATTGCAAGCGCTGTAATCTGTGTGTTATAGTTGCGAGTGCCTTCAAGAGCTGATCCTGACTGAGAACTTCCTGATGGAACTACCGGTGTCCATAGGGAACCTGGTGAAGCTGACCAATCTCAACGTTGACCGCAACAACTTGCAGAGTCTGCCTGTGGAAATTGGTAGGTTTGAAACTTTGCAGCAGTGCATACATTATTCACAGTTTAGTTGAGGGAATATTAGACCCGGGAGTTGCAAACTTGCAAGGAATGGTTTTTATGGTAAACTTCTTTTGTATCATAGCTTCACAAAAGACAATTTCCTACAAGATACTGAAACGTCGGCTCTTAAAAAAAGAAGGCACTTTTTTTTCTTGTTTACAATTTGTAATCCAAATACATATTATATATATAATTATTTATTTTAAACACATACTAGCCCCCCACCCCCTTGCCCCTATTAAGAAAATTGCTAAGATTACCTCCTTGTCCAGTGAAAAAATTATAAAACATGAACTAACCCTACTTTTCTTTGTTAAAATCATGTTGTCTTTTTTCCCTTTTATATGTTGCTATCATTCTTTCCTCTACCTTCTTTCATATATAAAATGTTGTTTGAATACATGTTGTTGTTTTTCCTTTCCAGGCCGGTTGAGTCAACTTGGTGTCCTCTCTTTAAGGGACAACAAGCTTCAATACTTGCCTCCGGATGTTGGCCTCTGCAAGGAACTGCATGTACTCGATGTTTCTGGGAACAGGTATGTTTGCACTAGAGGAATTATTTTAAATAGTAAACTACACATCTTGAGTAGATTTTGATAGTAATTTTGGCTAGGAGGGATAATTTAGGTTGACTTATCATAGCTACTTTTAATATTTCTCAAGAATGTTGAGCCATATATTTTTTATATGTTATTTGTGTCTCTCTTAATATAATAGCGGAGTTTGTCTGAACATTTAAAACAATTTGTAAATGTGTAGGTCAAAAGAAGTGTGAAAAGTGAATGAATAAGAGAAGAAATGAAGAGAGAAGTGTGTTTGTCCCTTTCTAGGCCAAACCTAACTACCTTTAATGTTGGTTTCCTTCCCTCTCATTTACTTTAAATTATTGTACAGTGTTTCTACACTCTTTTCATAAATTAGTGTTTTTTTTTTTTTGTTTCAGGCTGCAATACCTGCCCCTGTCTTTGGCCAACTTGAACTTAAAGGCCGTGTGGCTTTCAGAGAACCAGGCGCAACCCATGCTCAAATTCCAGACGGACCTGGATGAGGAGACAGGAGAGGAGGTCCTCACGTGCTTCCTCTTGCCGCAACTAGAGTACAGGCCGGAGACTAACACAGGTAAGTACATACCTCCTATAGAACATGTCTGTTACAGGTCGGCCAGGAACAAATCTGTTATTAGGCAAGAATGCGGGGAAAGGGGGCGGGGGGAAGCAATTGTCCAGGTGATCAGTTTTTGTTACAATCCAATATTATGAAGTTGACTCGAGAAAGCTACGCCAGCCATGTCTTCTCTCGTTAAGACTTCCATCTAGCCTCTTTAAAGCAGGAATGTCACACTCGTCTGATAATAAGGGTCGCATTGATAATTGGAAATACTGAGGGTGCTACATAAAAAAAAAGCAATAAGAAAAGAATTTGTAATAAATAAAATGATAGCATAGTTAGGAAAATATTAGATCACAAATAAAAGTAAAAAAAAACTTAATCACATATTTACACACACTTCAATATTTTTATGCCATTATAGCATCTTCCTTGTTATTGAAATATTTAAGTGTGTGTAAATATGTGTTAGTATTTTTACTTTCATTTGTGCTCTATTATTTGATAACTATTCTATCATTTTATTTATTGCAAATGGTTTTTGCTCAGTGCACTTTATTTCATACTAAAGAAAAGAATAAAACCCTAGATAAAACAATCTACGCTCTAGTAATTATGACTGTTCAAAGCATGCCTACACTTGACTATTAGTGTTTCCACACTTATTGGACCCCCTTTAATGTACCAGAAAAAATAACTAGTTGTTATTTATTTAAAAAAACAAGTCACATTGTTCAACAGCTTTGTTACAAGAATAGTTTACATTTATACAATAACTAGCACACTTGGTATAATCCATTCGCATAAACAGATTCGGATTCACTCGTCTTGAAAATATGTTTTGTCATTTTAACGAGTGCTATTAACTGACCTTAGTTTAAAAATTACAATGATTGGCTTTGATGGCCGCATGATCTAGGGCATCAATCCCACGATAGATTTTTCGACCGATGACGGGGATATTGAGTTTCGAATCCTCTTAGGATGAACTGAGCATAGTTTTTCCTTTCTTCCTCCACACAAATGAGGGTACACTTTTTTAAATTCAACTTCTCCCATCCCAAAAATATTACCATAATTATCACATAGGTGTTTAATTTGAACGGGCAATATTGATTTAACTTTAGTTGTACTCTTAGATAATAACTTTTGAAATAATACAATACATATTTACTTTAAGTTTGTTTATAATTTTTATGTTTCTAAATATTAACAAGTAGAAATGTTTTCAAGAAATATTATTTCTTCTAAGACTGACTATCTTAGGTTAGAAACAAACATTTAGTATCAAAAAAGGTGTAAGGGTTTGTGGCTTTAACTAATAGTATTTTTTTTATCTAATTACAATTGTTTTACTTTAGCGAAACAACTAATATATAAACTCTCTTAATACTTATTCATTGAAAGGTTGCAGTAGACTTAAAATAATCCGTGGGACATCTTTTGGTTTAATTCGGAACTTTCATGGAAGAAGATACTTACAGCAAAGCGGTATGGTTGGACATAAAAGCGAATAAACACATTATGTCTCTTAGAACGAAAAGAACACAGTTCACACTGTACATTGCTGTCTTGCAAAGAAAACTGGTCTAATCCTTCGACCTAGGTTTTATTCTGTTGGAATGCATCAGAGGGGAATTGTGAAACATGCACCTTAACTTCCTAAAAAAGGGGCGACAAAAAAATAAGTCTTAAATCCATTTTTAAATGCATATATATATTTCTTAAATATCAAGCGAAGTTGCAACACCACGTCTCATCTCCAAATGCGAGTTGGCAATAATAATACTTGTGACCCTCGATTTATCACCTCATACAATTATGATCTCCAAGTAAAACCTTTTTGTGATCATTAAGCTGCTCTATCCCGAGGGAAGCTACACAAAATGTCATGTTTGAGTCTCTGACAGCTACTTAAGGTTGATATATCAAACGATAGAGGTTCAGGCTTCACAAAGCTACGCGTTACTGCAACCTTATGATGAACAAGACCTAGTGATGTGGCCAGGAAGAGTTTTAGAGTTGTGGTGTGCCGACTAACCCACGTTATTTTAGTTCCAGCTGCTGTTTGGCTCTCGATCAGCCCTCACCTACTCAGTATTGTATTTTGATTTATTAGTATTTTATTTCCTTTCCTCTCCTTTGTGTTTGTTTTCACTTTAAAGCATGATGGATTTGGTTATTTGTACGCTTTCGCATATTTTCCTTTCTATGTTGTCTCATTTTTGCTTTTTTTTTGTTTTTAAGTAATACATATAAGTGTTTTGTTTCACTAGCGCATGCAAATTTGCACAAGTTTAAAATGATGACATGTTGTGAAACATTTTATCATATTTTCTACTCAAGCATGTTTTATTTTGGTAATGTATGAAACTACTTTCTTTCAAATCAAGTTGTTTTAAATCAAATTTATCAGCTATGTAAACAAATTTTGGGTTGCACACTTTGAAAAGTCAGCCGAAATCAAAGGTACTGCCATTCGCTATGACAACCACAATTTTCTTTTTGCTCTTTGAAAATTTTTGAAACAAATTAAAATATTTAGCCAAATGTCAAACAGCACAGAAACTCTAACCAAATGAATATCTTTACTTTTGTAACATTTCAAACTCGTTAGGACTTTTTTTAACCTACTTTTTTAACTGCGAAGTTGATTCTGATAAAATATTTTGTTTTCTTATGTTCATTTACACCTACTGCTTATTGTTGGCCATTTTTTACGAGGCCTTAAAAATTTTAAGTCTCCTTTTTGACTTTAATCTAGATTAAACTTTAAAAAGTCAAAACCTCCTTCTTTAATCTAGATTAAATTTTAAAAAGTCAATACCTGCTTCTTTAATCTATATTAAATTTTAAAAAGTCAAAACCTGCTTCGATAGTCAAATGGTCTCAGGCATCACTTTCGCAATAGACTGAACTCCGACTATGGGAAAATACAATTTTGAATCCCAGCTGAGACAACTGATGGTGGTTTTCCCTAAATGCTTTTCCATTTTTCTTCCACACAAATGCAGATACACTTCCTCTAAATTCAATCTTCCTCATCTCTAACACATTATCGTAATTAATACATGTATGAATAACCTGAAAGGGTAGTAAAAAGCTGTGGAGAAAAAATGTCAAGTAGACGCTAACGATCTTTAGGTGTCGATGCACCACAAAATACTAATTAGGTTTTATTCTTATGCTTGTTTATACAAATCTAATGCTTCCTATAAGCCATCTAAACTTATAAAGCTTATATTTTCATCTCAACACCATTCACCATTTATATCTGGCTTCATTTATAATTTAAGGAAGCTTATTATTATTATTATATTATTATCATAAACTTATCTTACTAAACATTTCTAATCTATTAGGCAATAATTCATTTAATTTAAAGAAGTGAAAATTAAACAAAATCAATCTTTTACGCCATCTTCTACTTTTTTTTTTTGCATTTTTTGAGTTTCACTTTAACTTCACTTTACATGTCAGATTATCTTCTCACACCTCTAAAGAAGTTTATGCTGATCAAGATATTTTAGAACAATACTTATTTTAATAATCATTTAAAATAGCTACTGGTGGTCGGGCAGCAAATATTTGTATCGAGCAGGCATTACAAAATTACACTCAGGCACGGGTAGATTTGAGTGGGCATTTCATTTTGCAAACAATTTTGTTACAAGCCTATAACTTTTCAAATTATAAGTTTAACAGTCTAATTTAATAAAAAAAAAAGAATTAACTTTGTTACAGGCCTATTACATTTTAATTTACAAGTTAAAAGAGTCACAAAATACAAAATGGCCGTTTCCTATTTTAATGTTCATTTAAAGCGTACTTTTATATTTATATCCTAACAAATCTGGCAGATGATAATAAATTCAAGAAATGTAAAGAAAACTAATTTGTATTAAGTTTTTGCAACTATCGGGCCTAAAAATTTCAGTCTGAAAATGTTGAATTTGTTATGTTCTTGGCATTGACAGAGAAAATTAAATCCTAGGAATCTTGATTTTGCTATGTTGTAGACTTGTAACTTGTGAAAAATGTTATCGTAGTTTTGTTGAAAGCAAATATAATGATGTATGAATTAATAAAATATAATCCCTTTTTTTAATATCAGTTGAATTGAAATAATTCCACTATGATTATGAGCTAGACACTATTTTTTCAAAGTTTGAATTAGAGGTTAGTGCTAACATGGTATTATATACTTACCAAGTTCTTGAGATTTCCAATTGAAACACGCACATAAAAAAGACTCGCTTGACATTCTGGGACTTTGATAGGCCCGATTTATTGCCCGAAATTTCGGCTGCCCACCACCTCTAAAAACAGCATACCCAACTAAAATGCTGTGGCTGACTTTTTCTGCTAACATTAGTTTACAAAATCTTATATATTTTGTTTATTTACAAAGAAATAACTTGAATATTACTAAGCACTAATTATTAATTCCTATCTAATCTAATTACTAATAATTTAATATGTTGGAAATATAACCATTTTTACTTTTTTTTATATTATTGTTTTCTCCCCATTTGATTAATGTATTTTAGTTTAGCTTTTTTTTACCAATTTATTTATAATTCCTTTTGCATGAGCATCCATTTCTCTCTCAAAAAAAAGTACACAAAATTTTATTTTAGTATTGAAAAAAAAAAAAAGTGATTTTAATATCTTACTTTTAAAGGTACAAAACATATTTACACTAGAAATAGGTTATGATTCTTGAATTTGAAAATGTTTTGACTAGGGATATCAAACTCGATTCTGTGATATCCTGATATTCTGGATTCCTACTGATACAAAAAGAATTGAGAATCGATATTAATACTACGATGCTCAATACTTTGAATCTTGAAGGTATCAACAACCAAGCAAAACGACAAAATTCAGAATTGGTAGTAATCAATTATTTCTCATATTAGTTTATTTGCTATTATTTGCCAAATATTTTGTATCAATTAACGACCCTAGATGGTAACTTTAAAAGACTATCACAGTTTTCAAAAGTTATTTATTATACCTTTTTTAAATTATTTTATAAATGTTTGATTTGGTGAGGCTTTATTTGTAGTTAAATATAAATACATGCTTGTTATTGTAACTCCTAATTATTTGATTAATTTTCTATAAAATGTTTTTACTTGGTAAAAGGAATCTTTTTCTTTAATGTATTTATTACCATATGCTTCTTTTTTGCTATATTATGAAGTTTAATAATTTTTTTTATATGAGATTGGGATGCTTGGAAAAATAATTAAATAGGAAATGTTCAAGAAAAGATATAGAAAAATCTTGGTTAAACTTAAGAATCATAATAGAGAATTGTAATTTAAAAAAAACAGGTAATCTCTGACATCTCTAGTATTGAATTTTAAAACTAGAAGACTGTGTCAATATGGAGGAGAGGTTGNTGGAGAGGCTCATGTTCCAAACAGACCCGACCAGTGGCTAGAAACTGATCATAATGATGATGCATTTTTAATCAAAATCTTGGTAGACATGCTATGCCTAGTTGTTTATGACTTTTCTGCATCCTGAAGAACCTTTTAGAGGGTTAGAAAACATATTTTAGAATAGAACCATAACCATCTGTCGTAAGTGTGAATCGCAGAACAGATCCTATGGTTTATATAAGCATAAAAGTAGATCTAGTGACTTGTTGAACTGCCAGTAAAAAAATATTTTCATCTGATGAATCAACCAACAAGGGGTGTGCGAAATACACTTTTCTACTTCAAAATAGGGATGGACTCTTGAATCCTTAAGGATATTTGAGGATTCAAGAAAATTTCAAATTAATATATATATATAAAAAAAGTAAATTGTTCTTAAGCACCATATGGCAATAATTGAACATAAATTAAGTAGTCTAGCTTTCTGTTGGTGTAGCTTCATAATTTTAAAGAAAGGGTAAATGTTTTTCCTTATTGAAGTTAAAGCTGATTTTTTTTTAAAAGCCAAGTCAAAGTTTCATAGTTTCGCACACCCCTAGAATGAACTGTTCTTGCCCGATAATTATTATCTGGATCGGTGATAGCATTGCTTAAGGTATCACTCTTGCATTATTCAAACCTTGACGTTTCTGTATTTACAAAACCAGACAATATGTGGGTGTTACCTTTGCTTGTGTTCCTATTAGTGGTTATCCTATAATATAATCTAGAGTAACACTGCCACTTTGACTGAGAAACAGAGTTTTCTAAAGATGTTTGATGCTTGTTAGAGGAAAACCTTAGAGTAAAGGATAAATTAGAATACAGTAGTCTCCGATTGTCCGACTTTCCGTTTTATCCTACATATCCATGTAACGAGTTATTGATGTCATGTTATTAATATGCTGCCCTGGCGAGAAAGAGAAGCAAAGTGCTGAAACAAACTTCAATCACTTCATTTTTTTTAAACAGTAGCTTTTTGTGTTTTGCATACTAAATAATAAAAGTTGCATTTAATTAATTTAAAATCCTTTGTTCTGCTTACATGAATAAAATAATAGTTTTTCAATTTATTTCATAGTTATTAATTTATTCTTTAGAGTAATTGCTAAAGAATAAACTTATTTCAAACCTATTCTGCACTTCAACTTAATGTTGATTGGTTTAGTTCGAGCCTCTCCTCTTGTTCCCGAGATATCCAACCTTTCGGTTAGCTTACCACTTGTTTGTCCTGTTAAGGATGGACAATCGGTACTACTGTTTTTTTTAAATATATATCTACTACTTGCTTCGGTTGTCGAATGGTCTAACATGCTACTCTTGCAATAGACTGGACTGTTGATGACCAGGAGATAGAGGTTTGAGTACTGCTCGGGTGTATTGAGTTTTCTTCCCCTTCTCCAAAGGTTTTTACACAAGTCTTTGATTAATCTCCATGTTATAGGATGCATTTGGCTTGAAATAAATATATGATAAAGTGAAAACTATGCTTTTTATATGTATATAAACTACAGTATTGGTGGTGGAAATATTGCTTTGTGTGAATATACACTTTTTTTAAAAATGTTTTTTAGAGGAGCTGTTTTATGTTAATATTAACCAAAGTGTGTGTTAAATTTTGTATCATTAAGTTGGGATGGAAGAGGATGCATGGGTCGTATTTTTGAAGTGTTTATAACAACAAAAAATTAAATTTGCTATGGCCGGTCGCCTCACCGGCTCATTGAGGAAGAAAACGCACATCAAAATAATCACGAGAGGTTCTATTCTTTATCTGACTAATTTAATAACAATAAATGGTATATATGATTAGTTAAAAACTATCAGATTTATATTTAAACATGACTAGGGGTAAATTACCCTTAATACTTGATAAGCCTAAACCATGCAATGGGCCTATTTCGTGTTACATCCTCTGACAAAGTGTCGGAGACAACTGAAATGCTACTAAGTGAGTTTGTCCCTGTCTTTAACATGTAATTAAATAAAAATGATAAAATTGTAGGAAAATGTAAAAAACCTACATTACTAACACTTCAAGGCGTTAAAATATTTAAGTGTGTGTAAATGTGTTAAGTGTTTTTATTTTAATTTTTATTAATGTCACATTTAATTTACATTTTTATCATATTCATTTAATTACATATTATATTTTGCTTATTGCTCTTTATTTCATGTTATACAACTTATGATTTTTGTTCTCCTAAAGTAATAAATTAAACATAGTTGGTAGGCCTACTGTTAAAACCATGCTTTCTTGCTACATCCAAGGATTGAGAAGCTTTATAGTAATACAACAACAGTTAATGATTCTGAACCACATAGTCATTATGTTTACTTTTCTATGTTCATTATATGTAATCATGATTATGACTATTAATTGAGCGTTCATTAATGGTGACTGATGTTTCTTCTGTTGGCTTGAAATTTCAAGGTTAAAGCATTACACTGGTTTATTGATTGCACGCCGTTTGAAGCTGTATGAATTGTGTGCTAAGTTTAAATTCAACTATGTTTATTCATTCAAGAAATATATTACTAGTGATGGCTTGGTTAAAAAATTTTACTCCTTCAAATGTTGGTTCTATTATTTAAGTTCTCTGTTACAAAATTTCACAATTCACAAAAATTAATCAAAGGACATTTAATTTTCTCCAATAGGTGTAACTATTTAAAAGTAAATTACCTATTTTTAAATTTAAAATAATTATAAACTTTCATCTTTTTTATAACGCATTTGTTATAACAGTCATACATTCAGTTAAATGTTGAATTACTGGTCTGGGGCCTGGTTGTTGAGTTTGTTCTATAAATATGATGGGGCCGAACCACCATTAAGCAGTATTAGAGCTCTAAAACAAATTCCAGTTCACAAATCAGATTTTTTTTTTTAATTTTGTATCTCAAATTTTTTAAAATCCTCAAATCCCCTTAAGGATTCAGGGATTTTAGAGACCCATTCCTAGTATTAAAATATTTATAAACTTTACAGACATGAAATGAGAACCGTTTGATTCTTCACTTTTTCATTGGTAATCTGTCGGCTGGGTATTATGCCTGTAGTTTGTGAGCCATATACTGAAATAATCGGTCTGCTCAGAAAATGCAAGTTAAAATACCCCTGGTTAAAAAAAATTCCAAGCAAATGTGACTGAAGTTCTAAAACAGGCGGAGCAAAATTTAAAATGGACTCAATTATATGTGCGTTCTAAGTAGGTTGTTTTGTGTATACATTTGTATCAAACAAGAATTAAAAAAGTAATCCCAGAGTTCTTGGTTCGATTCCTGTGTCCAGATATCATTTCTCATCTTTATTTAAATGAGTTCCTGTGAATGGCTGTCATCTATTACCTTTGATAATTTTCGCTAATTGTGAATAGTTTTTTTCCATTTAATATTTGTAACATTTAAAATTTTTCATAGTCCATTAAAGCTGATCTTACTTGATGAGTTATGCTATATACACTTTACCAAGCATCTACTATGAATACTATAAATATAAAAAGTAACGTTTTACAACTTTTTCTATCATGAATTAATCCATATTAATAGGCACGCAGGTTAAGGGCTGGTTTCATTGTCAAACCTATTACGTCTCAAGTACTGCTCAATACCAAATATAGGTGACCTGGTGGTCTAGGGGTAAGGTGTCAGACTTCTATGCGGGCAGCTGGGGTTCAATCCTCGGTCGCGGCAAAGATTTATCTGATTTCCAAACCCTTCCTTCACCTCTGACAAGACATCTTGTGAATGTGGGGAATGCCAGGCCTCCACCGTGGTTTGGATTCCACGTTAAACTGTAGGTCCTCCATCTCATCTCACAATCACCCTACCATTACACATTAGCGTAAGTGTGTATAACCCAAACGGGTAGTAAGACGCAGTGCTAATAATAATAATAATAATAATAATAATAATAATAATACCAAATATAAGAAGACACCTACCTACCTAAGCTCGAATTTAATGATCTAGCTTCGCTTTTGGTCTATATAGGCGTTACCCTGTATTTGACATCAAGCCACACTTGACACTTACTAAGTTTGACTTTGAAACTGACCCCAAGGTATCAAGCTAATCCAGTTTATTTCCTGCTAGTGATGTGAAATCTAGTGTTTGAATTCCTGTTTAGGTGAACATTGAGCAGCTTTTCCACAAGTGGTTTCTCGCCCTACCTCTATGCAAACCTCAGTAAATTTCCTTTAAATGCTACATTCCTCATCCTTGGTCTAGTTGTCAAAGTTCTTGGCTACAGACCTATGGGTCCCGGGGTTCAATCCCAGGTTCTTCATTAAAAAATAATCTTTTTAAGCAGTGTGCCTGGAACGAGGTTAAACTCATCCACATGCGGATTATAGCAGAGCTATTTTAAATAAATAAATAAATAGCTGCTCATGTCTATAAAACTGAGATTAATGGCCTGAGGGTTCGTTGTGCTGACCACATGATACCCTCTAGCTATAAATTTTTTGTCACTATCATCACTAAAGGCGGTGGATGCCAGTCGGTAAAGCTTGGTTGCGAGCTGCTACCATGGAGTTTTTGCTATATTTAAATTATTTACTTCACAATGTATATAAACTTATAACTCGGCTCATAAGTGTCTCGTGGGCTGAAAAACTGGGGGTGAATAATACAATCAACGGTGTGAGTATATTTTTCTCCAGAATGAAAAAAGATATAGGTTGAGTAAGGGTGCAACTTTTGACTTCACTTCAAACAATTCCTGTTTCAGCCACTACAAAACTTAGAATAAAACCTAATCTATTTTCAATCTCTATCATAATGTGATGTTATATACTCTTTGTTTTCACTGAACTATGACAATCTTACCTTTCATTGTTCCAAAATGATCTCGTTGGCTCTGGAAATTTTAGTGGTAGTTGGTTGAGCTGATTAAATTGGTTTGTGACATTGAGGTTTAAAGCAAGGTAAATATATAATTCAGTTTGAGAAATCTTTATATTTTCTTTTGTTTTGCTTTGAATCGAGAAAGTGGCCCATGCTCAACCTCTCAGTCGAATTAGAGCAACTGTAATAAGTGTATATTGTGCCATGGGCTTGAGAATTGGAAGGGGGGAGTGAGGTTTTTTTTTTGGCCTTCCATGAGCCACTTATGAGTCTGCTTTTATGGAATTTAATTACTTCTGTAAAAATGTATATATAAAAATATTGCTTCGCATGGTGTTAATGCAATTGTTTCTAAAGTGAACGCTTTATTTTTATGGACGCTCTCTTTCTCTATTTTGCTATATGCTTGTTGGAATGTTTTGTTTTGTGTGTGTGCGCTCCTTTCCCCCCTCTTTTCTTTCTCTTTCTGTTTTAGACGCTTTTTATGATGGGCGGTTGTATCGTTGTGGTATTAAGTTTAGTGGCGAGGGTTTGAACGAGGCCTATCAGCAGCAGGTTGGCGGGACCCCTGCTAACCTTGCGTGTGTCTCGCCGGCAGATAACAAGCACGAGGAGAGCGACGACGAGGGCTGGGAGGAGCGGGAAGCGTCCAGGACGCACTCTGTCAAGTTCACCGATGACGTCGACTCGGACGTTGGAAAGGAGGTGAGCTTTCCATTGCATTTATCAATTTTTAAATATAATTTTCTCTACTTTTTTTTTTGTGTATCATATTTACCCATCCACTCAGGCTATCCGCGTATTGACACCAATGGGGCAGGGAAGAGGGCCATGTAATTTAGAAGAAATAAACCTGCATTTGCTTAGAGGGAGAGGTTAAAACTATATAAAGAAAACCACCCCCACTACACTCAACCAGGATTCAAACACCGATCTCCCTTCACCGACAAATCAGACAAGACAAGTTTAGTTTGTTTGCCCACTTACATAGGTTTCCTGGTTATAGCTTTTTTTATCCAAGCACTTGGTATCTTTCCCTAATTCTTTTCACTGATTTAATTACTACTTTCATATTTTAAATGATTTTTATCATGGGGAATAATCTTTGAGGACAAACACAATATTAGCTTGCTCGGTGCAAATAAAAACACATTTCACATTTTACACTGTTGCCTCTGGGCACATGTAACTGTGTGTTGTTAAAACACACCTGACCCGCCTCGGTGGCATAGTTGGCTAACGCGCTTGTCGTGTTGAGCTCGACTGCTGAGGACGGGGAGATCGAGGTTCGAATCTCGGTCGGGTGAACTGGGGGTGGTTTTTCCTAAATGGTTTTCCACTCTCCCTCCACACAAATGCGGGTTCACTTCCTCTAATTCAACCTTCCCAATTCCTAATCCATTAGAGTAATTAATACTTAAAGCAGATAATCTGAATGGGTAGTAAGATGCGGTGCTAAATATTAATATATAAAACACACCTGAAAAACGTGGACAAGTTGGGAAGTTTTACATGACTGGGTAAGTCATTGGAATTTTCAGATATTTTTATTATATTGTTCGATCTACGGTATAGAAGAAGTACAAGTTTGAACTTTTATTACAAATATTATTTTTATAAGAACAAGACATGTTTGACCCGCTTCAGTGGCTAAATGAGCGAAAGCATCACTCTCGTGTTAGATTGGTCGATGATGGGGAGATCGAAGTTCAAATCCCGGTCGGGTTTACTGAGGGTGGTTTTTCCTGAATAGTTTCCCACTCTCCTTCCACTCAAATGCAGGAATATTACCTAAAATGCGGCCTTCCTTATCCCTACCCCATTAGAGTAACTATCACATAAAGTACATTTACCGCCCAAGTTTTCTTGGATGACAGCTCAAAACATTCCTAGAAATAGTTCCTATGCCAACAGCGGACTTTTGTCACTTTGGATAACTGTAATGAAAATATTTGTTAACATATGAATGTGATAATAATAAAATAAAGAATATTAAATTTTCTTTCTAATCTCGAATTCTTAAAATTATATTTGAGATACTGTTTTGAGATATTTTTTTTATGAATCTAGAGTTTATCGAAAACCAAAGGATTCGAGCATCAAATCTCTAGTATAACCTTAATGGCTAGTAAGCTGTGGCATACAAAAAACAGAGAGAGGATGTACTCAATTTTTTTTTACCAAATGGTCTACAAAAATTAGCTTTCTTTACTAAGAGCTATTTTACAAACTGCAATTTTGCATATAAAATACTTAACTTTTTTTGTCTGAAAACCACGATAACTTAAGAAAATTTCAAAGTTGGAAAGCCTATATTTGAACAAATCCCTACAAATATATATGTATCAAAACATTTTATTATCTATAGTAGAAATAATTATTGTTAATTGAGTTTGTCAGTCTTACTCTGATGTACTTGAAAACAAAACTTTCAAAAGCCAAACTTCTTTAATACAGACATGTGATGTATAAATGTTTATGTTATTTAAATGGCTGCCATTAAAGTTCTCATCTAATAGATTACAGCTGTTTGCCATCTAATCAAGATCTTATTAATTTTTTTACTAGCAGTTTAGAAAGACACGCTAAATAAGTGTGGCTCTCATTTTCAACGCGTGCATTGTATATAGGCAATCATCTTTTTATGACTGTGAAATGTTGAACGAGGAAGGGCTTTTATAAATGTGTGCCCGATCATTTATAACAGTTGGGAGGTAGAGTGAGCTTCGTTTAGTCGGACTGACAATGAGTCACCATCTGGTTCACTTTCTGTCGCTACTACAGGTCAACAAAAAAGTGTAATTTTTTGTTTGTTAAAGGGATTGTCTTTTAAAGACGCACAAACTAAAGACTAAAAAAAATAATCTTAAATGAAGTATTATTTATTGATAAATTATTTTGTGTTTTGATGAAACATTTATTTTCTTACTTTTTCATGTTTTTAGTTTGACATATTGATTCATGAGTAATATGTAGGTGAAACCATAGCTCTAAATAGTGATCATACAAAGAAGACAGTGTACGGGACGAGAATTCCTGGTCTAATTGACCCTACTTAACCTTGAGATCAGATTACGCCCACTATGCCTCTTAACCTTGTCTCACACTTGTAATCAACTACTGCTAGGGACTAATGTCAGTGAATGTTTACTGACTGACCCATACGTGTGTTACCTTCCGACACTCGTTCGCGAGACTATCAGACAACGATGTGTTCGAAAAAGGTGTGTTATAAGTTTTTAATTTAGTTTCACAATTTTTAATATTCTTTAAATTATTTAGAACAGAGTCCTAGACTAAATCATGGTTTTAATTATCATGAATAACCAGGACAATTATCTGAGTAGTATTGTAGTAGTATAGTTTTGTGCGCTTTGTTGGACTGCATACACTCTTGTTTTGAGACACTCAACAATGCAGTAAGTTCCAAAACTTTAAAAAGGGCAAAAATAGTTTTGTACTTGGTTGATGGTCCTCTACGTTTTATCTATCCATATTACTGTATCTTATTAAATATTGAGATTTGGTGGTTAGTATTTTACCTGATAAATGCTAAGAATAATTTAAATACTATTTGAAGACTGGAAAGTGTGTGACTGATCAATTTGTTAGTGATTATGAAAGCATTGATTCTGAATTTTTAAATAATGAAACTGAACAGGAATTCAGGAACTATATTCTAGTGAAAGTGAAAGATCGGAACAAGTAGAAATGGCAGCAGACATTGATAAGGCGAGTGTGAATATGAGTGATTCATATAAATATATTTATGCAGAAGCGCCAGGTTTGAAGTAAGGCCCCTTTCTAATTCCAAGCCAATTATTTATTTTAGACTTTATTTTATTATAGCCCTGCCTAAAGTTGATGCTCACTGAAACAGCTATGCATAACCCAATTTTAGTGTAAAATCTCAAGTTAGTTTTGTTGTTGTTGTAAACTTTGTTATTTACTCAAATTTTTTTATGTTCTTTTCAGTGGTTTATTCTGTTTCAAGCTATTTAAATTTTCATAGCTTAAAAATTAATGTTAAATGAAACAGTATTTTTTTTAAATATCTTGGCTAGTGATTTTTTTACTATATTTTAAAATTATAAATGTATATGTATGATTATATAATCAGTTTGGCAAGCATGTTAGCTAGTTTATGTAAAAATTTGTGTGCAAAAAGTTCAAAGACTAATGAGTTATTAAAATTTTAACAAAATCTTGTATTTTTCAGCAAAATATCTTTGCATGTTTAGCACATTTTTTTTTTGTAATTTCTCTTGTCACTCAAAGATTTAAAAGATTTCTGGCCAAAGGTCACTTTTACCATTATTGCTTTTCCAGAACTGTTGAGATTACTATGTGTATAAAATTAAACTAAAAGTACCTACTCGAGTAATATTTGATTTGCTTTGGCAAAATAATTATTTTGGTTATAAAACCTGCAAAAATACCAAACTTGCGTTCCCGCCTTAGTTACAATATTTGTAACAATTTTTAACCAACCACTAAATAATGTTCTTATATTTTGGGTTTTTTGAGTAATGGATCGTAAATAAAAAGATGTACATTCTTTGCAGGGAGCAAGCAAAGTTTTATTTGAAAGTGGTTTTTTGTTTTGTTACAGACGCCATTTGTCCGACAGAACACCCCTCACCCCAAGGAGCTCAAGGCGAAGGCTCACAAGCTGTTTGGCAAGGGTAAACCCGGCGATAGCAAGATCACGCAATTGGATGAGATGGTGAGGAGGGCTATGTTTGATTCAAGTGTATAGTTGATTGTTGATTACCTATTTCAAATATTTAACAACAATATTGCAATAACAATATTAAAATGGAAACTGGGAAAACGATATGTTAGGGAAATGGATGGTATTAATTAATCAGTAAGTTGTTAGCGTCTTGTTTTTTTGTCAAGAAATATAGGTCAGAATATACAAAACAATAGTTACGCCGGCTAGTTCTGAAACATGGTATCTTACCTTGCACGACAAAGAGAAATGTATCCATGTATATTTGTAAGAAGGTTCAGAAAAGGTGGATAGAAACAAATAAATACCTTTCTTGTTCCTTTTTACAAATATAACAAAAAAAAAGTTGTATAGCCTAATTTTCATAGGAAGAACCTTAATTGAGAGCTAGAAAAGTTACTAGATCTATCTTTCTGTATTCATATTATGTCAAGTCATATCTGCAGCTGCCACTTTATATGTATATTATCAATATCTATAAATTAACACTAATAAAATAGCAAAGTGTTATCATTCTATGGCCTAAAAAGTGTGTTTGTGTTTTCTAAAAGTTCTTTCAAAATGAAAATCGAACCGAACACACTTAAGAAGTGGTTACCTGCATTTCCCTCTAATATAGAACAACATACGCAGAAACGATTTAAAGATTTTTTTCCATCAGATGTTCTCTCTTACAACAGGTCCATTCCTTTTGTCAGTGAACTTAGACCGCCAAAGTGCCTTGTACCTCCTTCAGCTCCCAGAATTTTCTTCTTTCCTTCAAATCATATAATATTTGAATCCTTGTTCCTCTTTACCTTAACCTTTCCTCCTATGAGATCATGCAGAAGACAATTCCTCCTAAGGATGTGTCTTCTAATATTTGAATCCTCCTCCTTCCTAAGTTCCTCTTTACCTTAACCTTTCCTTCTATGATGTCATGCAGAAGACAGTTCCTCCTAAGGATGTGTCTGATCCAGTTTGCTCTGTACCGAAGAATCACACCAAAAATTGTTTTTTCTCACCCACTCTTTTTAGAACTTCTTTATTTGTCCACCAGATCATCTCATTTCTTCTCCAGCACTATACCTTAAAGCTTTCCAAGTATTTATTTTTCATCTGCCTAAGAGAAAAAGTTTTTGCTCCATACAGCGCAATGGTCCAAATTTGGCATTATTTCTTCATTTTCTTAAAAAACTGATAGAACAATCTGAATTTTTTTTAATAAATAACAATCTGGTGATTTTTCTTGTAGAACCTTGTAAAGGGGGTTAATGTTGCTAGCCCAGCTATTAAAACTGATGTGGTTAACATTCCTGACCCTAACAGAGGACTGTCATAGAATTTTGTTTCTGTAATCGTCTTGTAGGATGAGAGTGCGAGTAGCAGCAGACAGCAGAGTGAGGAGGCTCAGCCAGAGGTCCCCAGCGAGCAAAGTTCACACTCCGAGACTCCGACCTTGAAGGAGCCTCCATCTACTTTGCTCCCAGCCGTTAGACAGGTCAGAGTTGTGTTGACAATCATTTTGATGTCACTTATAACCTTTTTAAATACAGATTAAAATGTGCTAATGCAATGTTTTCTTTATTCAAATGATTTAAATACCATCTTTATCTAGGACACAATACTCAACACTAGACCAACACATTAACTATAATAGTTTTAGTTATTATTATTTGAGCTGTTTAAATAAAGTTGGACCGAATCCAAATCTTGGAAAAAATTACAAACATAAGAGGAAATATTATTAACACAATAGAATAATATAAAATACAAATAGTAACTAAGTGTTAAATTACTGGTCTGGGGCCTGGTTGTTAAGTTCATCCTCTAATTATGTTTGGGATAAACAACCAATAAATATCAGTATAAAGCTCAACCATATACCAATTCACAATTTTAATATATTTAAAAAAAATCTTGAATTTAATATTTTCTTCAAATCCTAGATTCTCAAATATCCTATATTTGTTCTTTCATAAAGGACACACACAGTAAATGATTTAAAAAAGGGATGTGAATATAAAATATAGCTTTTTTTTTTTGAAAATAATGTTTCACTTAACCAGTTAGCTATAAAATATTCTTAGTAAATTATAAAATAATTAGAAGAATTATTACAGTCTGATTTAAAAATATAACAGTTATTATATTTGTATCTTTAATCTGTTTAGCTAGTAATGTAAAGATAAATTGCACCGTGATCCATAAGAAAGTATTTTTGGAAGCTTTTGATAACTATTCAATTAGTAAATAAAATAAAGTATATTTATACAATGCCAAATTTTAGTGACTTTTAATCACTGTTGGTGGTTGAAAGCACTTGGGCTTAAAGTGGCTTTTAGTCAATGTTGTGGTTTGAAGGCATTTTTAAAACTACACATTGTTTTTAATTTTCGGGAATATTCTGTTTTCATATTAACATCATCATCTTAATAAACTGTTTCCAGCCCATTGCCGGGTCATATTAATAAAATGTCTTCATCGTCCCCTAACCTTCTACCATTCTTCCTCCTTAAATCGCTTTCATTCCTCCCTTCTCACTTGTTACTGCTCCTCCCATTTCTTTTTTGGTCTCCCTTGCACTCTTTTTCCTACACACTTTATCTCCATTATGCTATTTGGTATCCTCTCCTTTTCCATTTTCATAACACATCCATACCATTTCAGTCTTTCTTTCTCTACTATCACCTGTATACACAAAACACAAAAACTTTTTTTTGGTCGTTATTTCTTTGTAAAAGTTGAAAAGTAACTTGTCACATAATTCATATTTAAAAAGGTTTGAGTTGTCAATTTCACAAAATAAAGAATAATTCCATATATTATATTAGACATTAATAAAGCTACAATCAAATTTAAAGAGGGTTTGATCAAAATAATGTTGTTTCTGATTAAAAGTTCATACAAATATGTCTCTAACTATATGTGTTTGGCAGGCGGTGCCCCAGGCAGTTTCTATTGCACCTGTACCTGTCATAACCACTCCAGAACCGGCACATATCGTGGAGAGGGATACGAGTGAATCAAACAGTGAGCAGAGTGATATGGAGTTGGATCAAGATCAGGTAAATCATCGTTAGACATTTCTTAGTTAAATGTGAACAAATTTCAACTCCCCACCTTGGTTTCCACTCAACAAGAGTCTTTTGATTTAAGGGCTTACTCCCAAACTCGACATCTGTTTTTAATAAAAATTGATAGTGTTTGGTTAAAGGTACAGTCCAATTTTAATATATAAAATTAAACCATAATTTTTGTGGCTAAAATTGATAACATCTTACTGTATTAATATTGTTATTTTATAGGTATTGATAAGATATATCAAAAGTGACCCCAACAAATCACATGACCTGATATATGGATACATGAAAGTAGAGTTTGTTACATTTATAGGGCTCAGATAAGGCCATCCCTATGAACATTTGATTGTATAAGCTATTCTACACTATTCAAATAAATTGAAAAATGACACCTGGACACAGGATTCGAACCCAGGACCTTTGGCTTAGCATGATCAGGGTTATTCTTCACTTATATTTTAAGGCAGTCAATGATAAAATATGAATGAAGATTTATTCTGAACACAGAATGAGCCCTGGATAGCTCACTGGTAGAGCGTTGGCATGCTAATCAAATAGTCCAGGGTTCGATTCCCATGTCCAAGTGTCATTTCGAAGATGACTCGGTTATGTCTCGTCTCTGTAGTTAGAATCATTCATCCCAGAAGCTTCACCTTCGTATATAATTAATTGTATTGTGTGGCTTTCGTCCATATTCTGCACTAGATTTTACTTGTTGGGGGTTAGTTTTGTTTTTAAAAACTTTCTTTAAATAAAGCGGTAGATGGGTATAAGGGGCAGGGATCCCACTTATCTCCCCTCAACTTGTGGTGCACCAAAGGTTGGTGTGTCCTGTGCATGGAATACGAATACAGGTAAGATTAAATATCCACCTACCCACCCTCGTCATTTTGACCTACCAATATTGAATATACTTTAAATTTATGCAACAAGTAATACCTTATAACAAAATTACACCCTATCACTTCATCGCCATAGATCCAGTATGAGTTGTATGTAACTTTGAAACAGCTGTGCATGAATGGGTTTGGTGTTGGATTCACATCGCATGTGGTACACCTTAGTAACTCCAAAACTTGAGCCCTGGTACATTTGTAGCTTGACAAGCTTGCACATTACACAAAGGGCTAGTCATCTTAATTAAATTAAAAATTAAATTAGTAAACATTTTTGACAACAATTTTATGTTTCAAGTCATGAAGTTGAAATAAAGCATCGGGTCCCAATCTCTTTCTCTCTGTTGCATTGTGCTAGATATATTGATTACAATTCTAGAGTTGTCTGGTTTGGATCTTAAGTGGTGACTAAGAGGCTCCCTCCCCCTTACTTCCCCGACTCTTCATCTCCTAATCAGGGGTGTTGAGAACAGCTGGTTAGTTGACTGGTTTGAACCGATGTGGTGGGTAAAGAGGAATATTCTTACTCATAGCTTTATCAGGCAGTTTTACGGTCAAGGGTCATCAATATAACCGTCGTCATAGTATCCATTCATAAAACATTGAGGACTGTATTTATAGCTTATTATCGGTAGTGTGGACCACTCTCCCACTAGAGGGATAGCAAGCAGTTAAGATCAATTGGATTGACCTACATCCGAATAGTGATTATTTTTATCCTCATGGATCTCTTAAATAAATAGTTATGGCTTTAAAAATTAAAGTATTTAAATAATCAAACACTTATTTTGTTGAGATGATCAATATTCACTTTGTCTTTTTAATGATTTTTAACTTATTTTTTTAAAGAATGGGTGTTATTAAATCCTAGCTGTTTCACTTTGTAAGCTCACAGCTATACCACCATTTTTTGTTTTGTTACCTCTAAGTGAAGCTCTTAGTTTTTTATGAGCAAAACTTAAAGTGTATTATTAATTTCAACCTCACTGAGACTCAAACCAAAGTCTCTAAGGCATGAGTTGGCGGCAACCTTTGTGGGCCCTATTAGACTTATAAACATAATAAAGTTTCCGCGATCACCCATCTTTTTCCACTTTTAATTTTCTTCATTTTTTTATCCATACATATTATCTTAATCCTTAGAGTCAACCTTTTTCAAACACTTGCTGGCCCACCATTCTAGCAAAAATAAATATACTGTTAATTTTCAAACCAACCCATTTCATGTTCTTTTTTTTTACTGAATATAACATATTATGGCTATTTTGGTCACAGTCGAATATTATTTGAAAGCAGGGTTCTTGAATAGGTCCACCAAAGCTTTGACTCCAACTGCTCTATTTTCTACTGTTCAATTCAAACTTCTTTCAGAAATGGCTAAAGTATAGTAATTAGTGATAACAAATTTACTGCAATAAAACTCTCCAATAGAGATGACTTTATGAAAAACTTATTTGACATTGTGAATTAAATGCGAATAAATTGGTGGAATTAAAATTTAGAAATTTTTCTTAAAAAGCTTAAAGATTTGTCATTAAGTTTCTAAGGGTAAGCACCTGTGCCACTAACTATTGGTTAAATAAAATCTATTTTTCTGCAAGGATGTACTATAAAGACATGTCAATTTGCATAAGAGTCAACTTAATCCAGTAAAGAATTAATTTTTATTTTTATAGCACCTATGGCTTAAAGTTATTGCTAAATTTGAGAAATATACTGGAAATCTTAGTGAGGAAAAATTACACTATTCTCTGACACCAACAAGTAAGTGCTATAAAACATACTTATGATAATGATTACAAATTCGGACCTTAAAATAATATACGGAAAGAATTACAGGGGAGGTGAATAGAAATATATAAACGGGAACAAACACAGTATTGCTTTCACAAAGAAAAGAACAACACATTTCACACTTGACATAGCGTCTATTAAACAAAGCGGTATCGGCTGCCTCTTGAAGAAAATTAATTTTTGCCACCCACTTCCCAAACCTAGGTTTCATTATATCGGAACTCATCAGAAGGTAGTGTGAGAAGCGCAACATAACTTCCTAAAAAGAGAAAACCATAAAAGGAACAAAAGAATGTTGGTACACTTTATTTATGAACATGTAAAAGGAATGAATAAGATAAAGGACAAACGTAGAAAATGAACATTGGATGTGAATATATAATACATCTCATTAAGGAAAATCTTGTTTTCACTTTTTGGGGTACTTATATCCCGTTTGTAGATTTGAAACTAACTGTTTCAATGTTGGTGATTTTTTGCATTGACATGTTTCTTTGTGATGTGGAATGAATTCACCGTAACAAAAAGTTGAATGTCATTTTTTAAGTGTGTTGGTGTTTGTTTTTTAAGTTTCCCTCACAACTTTAGCACGCCAGGTAAGTTTATTTTATGAAAATTAAATTACCCAGGGCTTCAGCAAATTTGTACTAGGTGTTTTGTTTAGTTAGCTCAAGATTTAAAATATATACATATATTTGGTACAAGGGCTCAAGTTTTCGTTTGTATTACCGTCTCATAGCTTCCCTCAAATGGTTTTTGGACATTTCATAACAAATTCTTCCAAACTTTCTTATTTCCTAAAATGAGCAATTATTGATATTCTCCAAACTATACATATTAGTTACACTTTTACCGCTCATTATTTCCAGAATAATTTCGTCTTTGGTACGAGTAGTGTTGTGGTCAAAGTGCATTATTCTTTCAATTCTTATAAACTATAAACACTTTATCAGTGCTTTGTGTATCTACCATACTATGTGACACTTTTGTAAATCTTTAATAATAAACCTTCTTTGTTTATGTTTAAAATAGTTAATATTGAGCGATGGGTTTTAAGTTAATGGGCCATAAATTGACATTTAGTATTTTACCCTTTTTAATTTTGATATTGTTCTTATTTTATGCAGACAATTTATTATGTAGTATATTATTGCTATAAGTATGTTTAAAACAAGAAGGGCCGAATTTTCTAATCTAAAGTGTATGATACATGATATCTTTACACATTTTATATTTAAAATAATATATATTAACGGTTTTCTTTTGATGGTTCATGTCTAGATAGTTCAAAGCTTCATATAGTTTGAGGTAAAGATGTGTCTGATACGTTATCTTTACATAGAATGAATAATGCGTGGTCATGCGGCAAAAACACCACAAATAATAATAAAAAAACACTTGAAAGGGTTTTTTTTAGATTCTAATATAAGGTATATATGATTATATTTATGAAATTAATTTTGTATTATGTAATTTATAAACATATATTAATAATGTATCAAACTTTAAACCATGTAGGTATTTTCTTTTGTCCCGGCTAATTGGTGTAGTTCGTGTTTTTGATAGTTCAAGATGGGCCCCGATCCCGTTGAATTCAAACAATTGAGATTCTAACTGAACTTGAGCTTGTAGCCATGTTAAGCTTTTAGACCCCTCCTCCAAACACCCCCTCCCCTCCCCACACTTTGGTAGAAATACCCCTTCCTCATACGTTGTGATGGCTCAGGAGGAGAAGCACGTAGGGTTCGAGGTGGAGGACGAAGAAGAGGTGGTGGTCCGGCCCAACAGGCTCCACCGCCGGGACACCCCCCACCACCTCAAGAACAAGAGAATAAACGCGCAGTTGGACCAGAACAAGGTTGCCTCCATCATTGCGCAGGTAGGGGCTCCATTGCTAGACTCTCCTCATCTTCATGTGCTTTTGTGTGAATGGCCGAACACCCTCTTGGGGACCAATTGACAGATCGCTTGCTGTGTCCCCCGAATACTGATTGCTATTCGTGATTTAACAGCTTTAGATAATAGATACAGGATCAGTTTATTTTAAATCTTTAATCCCATTTTATTATTCCTATCACACGGTGACCACAACCCGGAAAAAGCCAGGTCATTTTTCTATGACAGAAAATTTAATCAAAAATAAGGAAAAGTCAGGGGATTTTAAATACCCAACTATTTCTGCACCTAAACATTGAAACAAAAGTGAGAAAATTTGTTTGACATACGTTAACAAAATACATCACCTGGATATGCTAGTCTTAATATGAGATGGCTGTGCATAGCTTGCTATGTAACACATTTACACAAAACCACAGATAATACCTAAAACATTAAATACTAGAAAACGAATAATGTTTATGTTTAGCAGCCGTTGGAATTGTTTCTGAAAATTTGTGATCAATGTAATAAATAGTCAAATTTCCATTAACCATTAAAACCTGTAAAAGGGTTAAGTCAGGGAATTTTTTTAAAATATTTGGATGAACGAAGTAAAGTTAAAAAAAGTAATAAACAATTTTTGCCACCCTATAATATATTTTTTTATTGGTGATTTATTCTAAAGATAGTTATAGGCCCAAACTAACAATAAAATCATGATCCTCTAATTTACTACTTTCCTGATTAATATTATTTCTATTTATTTAATAATGATTTAAGATTAGTTTTTGATAAAATCAAAACTGAGCGAGGAAAATCTTACAAGCATTGTAGTGCCAAACTCTTATCATAACATATTGTGAAAATTTAGATTCAGCTCTGGGTCTTGTAGGTAAAATGTAGTTTCGAATTGGAAAAAATAGAGTTCGACCCGTCTTTATCCAAGACCACAAGGTTTCTTGATTTTATCTAGCCGAGTGGTTCCTGTCTTGATAATCCCGAAACCAGTTACCCAGTTCTTGTTCAGTAATTTGTGAGTTGTTTCTTCAGTTAATCTTATTCCGCCAAGGGAAAATATATCGGACTCGACCGTGGAAATTTAACAGCCCTGCTCCTGGTCTCTTAACTTCCTATAATAATTTTTTTGAAGCTTTACTATCCCTGTAATCTAGAACCCCTCCACTCGCTTTGGTACACTCAGTTTTTGTGTCTTAGGCATTTCTCGATCTACAAGCAATGATTGTATGTGTTTACTCCAATAGTGAAACTGCCCATTTCATGATTTGGGCACATTTCTGCTCATTCCATGAACATTCTTCGCTTGAGCATTTCATGAACTGGGCAAAAATTGCATTAACTGTTGCCCATTTAATGAACTGTAACTTATTGTACTCTCTCCTACAATCTTAACTGAAATTCCTTTTTATATAATATAAACTAACCTAACTTTTCATTCTTAAACGATTAAAAGCGTTGCACAGTTCATAAACTGAACTTTTTTTTTTCCTAGTTTGGGAAATGGTCAAGAGGAGAGGCCATTTCACGGAATGAACAGAAATCCGACCGATTTATGAGCTGGGCAAATTCACGAATAGGGTGTAACATATGCATTACTTATTGAACTCAACGATTTTATTGACATTATTAGTTAAATACCAAGACACGTATATGTTGTGCTTGCTGCTTTTATTTTTTGAATGCTAATCATAATTAAAGTACTGCCGGTTCTAGATGTCTTCTTGGGTTCAGGTAAGTTGGTTATCATTTTAGCTTAGGTCTATCACTAATTTATTTTCAAAGGCTAAGCACTTTACTACTCCCAAATTAAAATAGAATACTATCCTATGCACTATTATTAATATCAATGTTTACACTGAACGGTAGCAAGCTTAGCTTGATAGGTCACACTACGTATGGTGCAGCTAATGAGATAGGTCAATGGTGTTGTCACTCAAGGTAAGACCATTTAGGGTAGATGGAGTGTATGCAATAATTTTTTATTTTATATTCAATGTTGTAAATTTAGACTTAAGCATGTGGGTTACCAAACACCTTGAAAACCGCGACAAAAATTGAATTTTTCGTGGATAGAAAAAAAACCGGGGAGAAATACAGGGGGTTTCGGAAGAAAAAACAAAACAAATAAAAGTAAATGAATATTTGAGAGAAATTAGCATGCAAACACATGTTTCATCGGCTCTTCTCCTTTCTGAAAAATTAAGTTGTGGAACAACTGTATGTATTTCCCTATTACACCCAAATAATACTGGCATATGTTCCAAACAGACGCAGCCATTGGCTGGAAGCTGTTCATGATGATGATTATAATAATAATAGTGTTATAAACAACAGTTAAAGTCCATTCACCGTAGGAATTGTTTTCTGAAAGGTCTTTTTCCCTACCAGAAATCTATTATATAGTAGGATATTAATAGGATAAAAAGACCTTTCAGAGAGTAATTCCTATCGTGAATGGAGTATACATGTTGTCACACTAGTCACTTTTATTCCTCTATATTTCAATCTAAGTTGTCTTGAAAGTAGGGATTTTTTCTAAAAGACCTGGCAAACACAGTGAATATTAATAGTGAGCAACCTTGATTAAAGTACTTGAAATAATAGTTTATATTTTGATGAGCTACATCATAAAATGTATTTGTGGAAGTTTTCGCTGTGTTGCCACCACCCAATAAATGTGCAAAGCCAGATTATCGAGTCTGGGTTACTAATAGGTGTGTGTTTTTATGGGGGCTTTTTTTTGCATGTTATGGTGGTGACTTTCTCCTACATAGATTTGACACTGTGAAAGACATACCATCACGAAGGTCAGTTGTCAAGTCATTTAAACAGTTAACGAACTAGAGAACCTGCATGTGATACCTTCAATATAGACACAACTAACAGGACAGGAAATGCGAAGAAGTATTGTGTAGCATGGTGAAATTTGGCTTTATGTTGTAAATTTTGCTTAAGGGTTCATTTGGTGTGATAATTTTTTTTTTAATGTATGCTTGTATCTAGAATTTGAATCATTACAACTACAAATAATTAAATACTTTTCTATAGTTTTTGTGGCTTTTTATTTTACACTGTTTCCAAACTGTGGCCTGGGTCAGTTTTTTTTATTCATGCCATATATTTTTCCACTACTGGCTGGCTAGGAGTTCGTAGCTTCATATGCCTTATAATCTAACTTAAGACTAGAACAGGCACAACATCCAGTCCCCGGCTGTCAATTTATCAATGTGAAAGGGTAAACCCATTATTTTCATCAATGATAAATTTTCGACCACGCCGGGAATCAAATCTGGGAGCCTTAGCTCAGTGGGCAAGCACGCTACCGACTGAGCTAGGGTTTGTGACATATATTAAGTAAAATATTATAGGCATATTGCTATTAAAATGATTTGATAAGTTTCAAATATAAAAGTTTATATTCATTTGGGGAACTTAATGTCCTTTTTCTGACCAACAGACTATATTAGCACAAAAGTAAATGCCATTAGTTCGACACTTTAACTTAATTAGTGCATAGTGATCATCTTAGGGTCTTGGATTTGATTCCTGGCATGGTCAAAATAGGACTTCTTCTTCCACTGTAATGATATTTTATTTTGGCTTCAAGAGTATTTAACAAACACTTTCTGAACCAACTGATTAAAATGAGTGTGAAAAGATAACGTTTTAATTGTGAAGCACGGTCCAAGCAAATTTTGAAGTGTACCAAGTAAAAACCTAAGTCGAGAATCATGTTTTTGTTGTTGTTATATTTTATAGCACTAATTTTATTTTTAGTTATTGTCCATGTCAAAGCAAAGTAGATTTGGGCTTTGACTTCAACATTTTGAAACTTTGCACACAGTCACTGATTAAATGGACACACAACTTACAAACTAACAGATACAGCACCAAATACCTTGGTCATAGACTTATAACGGTGGAAGAATATTTTTTTAGCACCACGTCTTACTACCCGTTCGAGTTATATGATGTGATAGAATACACTTAAAACTTTTAAAGTGATGAATTCTGATGAATTGATGGCTGTTGGATGGTTTACAAACGAAGTTGATGTTAAACTAGACTTAGTAATAGTACTAAACACCAGAAAAACAATCTAACTCTACAAATAAATGTTTAAAAAAATTATTAGGTGTTGAAGCAACAAGGGCCAACACTTAAAAAATAACATTATTTGCTCACTTTGTCATTAAAGTCACTTGACAATCAAAATTGTACTGCGTAATTCTAACACATACTTAATTATAAGCTATAAATAGTGATTCACTGGTTTCAAATCATTACAGTTTATATGCCATAAGTTGGGGTTACACTTGCTAGTTTACGCTTTTTACATACTATTGATAAGGTAAAGTAGTCCATGTATGAGGCTGAAATTTAGTATAACTAGACATTTAAATGAAGTGTACACAAGGAAATATTTATTAATAATAATACTACTGACCGCCTCTGTGGTCTAGAGGTTTGAGTTTCTGGCTATAGATCCAGAGTCCTGGGTTTGGTCCCCGGCGCTTAAAAAAATCTATCTGAAAAGCATTTGGTCTGGAATGGGTTCAAACTCGGCCTCGTGAGGACAAATGAGGAGCTACTTGAATAAAGAAGTAGCCACTCTGGTTTAGAAAACTGAGATTAATGGCTGGAGGGTTCACTGTGCCGACCACATGACACCCTCTATTCACAAATTTTGGCACTGGCATCGCTAAAGGCAGTGACCGCTTGGTCGATATCTCCCTTACAGGCTCACAACATGAAGCTATCATTAATATTAATATCTTAAATATCTCATTATGTACACCTTTATGAATGTATAACTATACTAAATTTCATCCCCAAACATTAACTACTTTATCTTAAAACTAGTACCCAAAAAGCATAAAATAGAACGATTGACCCCTTATAACTCGTCAACTGTAAGGATTTTAAATCATTCAATCAATATTTATAGCCCTATGACTTATATACTTGATAAAATTGTGCAGTAACACTTTTATTGACGAATTACCGTAATCGACCTTAGCTTGTCAGGTCACATGACCTTATTCTGCTTCGATGCATTTGAGTCAGTTTGTTCCATCCTTCCTTCTTTTGAAGGTCAATGCGTTTCACTTTATTATCCTCATACCTTTCACCTTAACTAAGGTCACTATACATCTTTCTTTTAAGAGACACATTTTTTAAAAAGAATATTCATAATAAAAACTAAAATGTTTATAAGATAAAACACAGTGTACCGGAATGGAATGTTGGTTTGTTGACATGACCTGGTTGTACAGTTACGTTATTACTTCTATCATAATTCAAGTTGAGTGATGGAAAGTTTGTTGACCCGGGGGACCCATGCACAAGATAGCATCCGCTCCAAGTAAGACACACTTTAGAACCTGTCTTACGGCCGATTAACAAGGTATTTGATACACAGCTACCCTTGAACCAGGCATCACATTAAAGTGCGGTTTTCTCTATTTGTTTGACAACAGTAAAATTGGTATCAATGAAGTAGTTTTTTTTAAATAATTAATTTTAATTTTCATCTTAATGTTTTAAATATTCTAAAATTATTGATTAAAAATACAAGCTTTTATAGTGGTTAAGTATCATATTGTTTAAATTGAAAAATAACATCTGGGCACAGGCATCAAACCCAGGACCTTTGGTTGAGTATGCCAATGCACTTACTTTAAAATGGTTTCACTGGTCTAATTTCTACTGTGTTCTAAAAGTAGAATGCAGAAAACCGCACCACGATGTTATATCTGGTTTGAGTTTTATCAACTACCTATACCCTGATTTTGGTTGGAAGAACGCTAGAAAAAAATACAAACCCATTTTTTTGCGTCCAACATTAATAACATTTTATTATTATTATTATTAAGTATTGATAATATCTAACAAAAATGACATCTGCAGATAACATGATTTGATGTATGAGTAAATAAAAATTATTTTAGTTACTTTAGTAACTACCAGATACAGTTATTCCTACCAAAATCTGCCTATAAGTTGCACGTTCACAGAGTGAGACAGGATCAAGTTTTAGTTAAGTTGATGTTGAAACTACTATACCTGATGATGCAACCTGCCACACAAATATGTACACAGGACCACTCAAATATTTCGCTCTGTTAAGAACACATAGTTAAAGATGACATTTGTCATAAACACTTCCCCTCCTCACCTTTTAAAGTTGTTGAGCAATCGGAACTGTTTAGAAACGCAGGAAGGCATTTACAGTCCAACCAGTTGAGGAGTCTTGTTGTTTACACACATCCTGCTGTTCGGCGTGTATGGCAGGATGACCTTGGCAGGTTGCCCAGGTAAACTAACTCTTTACCTGGTGATGACATCACCTTCCTGCTCAAGGTCATCCTTGACTCAACGGCCCACTTTAAAGAGCATCTGTTGTCAGTTTCATCTGATACTCACGGCACTGTGGACCAAGATGAAGAAGGAGCATTTGCTCGAGTCTAGTAAATACAAAGTGTGTATTATAATTTTTTTAAGGAATGTGAAATGGGGGGAGGGGGAAGGGGGGAGTGAAGTGTTAAAAAAATATGCTTTTTAAAATATTACACTTAAATATCTAAACTAGCATTTCATCAATTAATCGTAGTAAAATAATGTGATATGTTGTTAGTGCCTTCTTGTTCTTGATCAAACTTCACGTGTCAAAATAATAAACAACAGTTTTACAACTCAACCACATGCTTGGTTGTAACTATAAAATTATTAATCTTTTTGGTTCTTCAAGTGTCAAATAAATCACACAAAATTAGAGGTGTTGGTTCTATTTTTCTGATTGATTGTTCAACTTGAAGAGAGGCACACGTCCACTAATTAATCACTCGACTAAATGTTTTCATGATTTAATCTGAATTTTTATAATTTGAGCATTATATAACCACATGAATTATAAACTACCTTAACTTAGGAACATCACTCAATAATGTTAAGAATTTGAGTTTTTGCAAATTAAAACAAACCTATCTTCGTGTATAGATTTCCTACACACTACTTTTTATAAAACCAAGAATCTCTTAGAGCTCTAGAAAGACCTTGATACAAATATTGAATAGGCTCTATTGTATGTTTGATGGATTTAATAATTTTCGTAAAGTATTGGTAATTAATGAAAATTAATTATTTAAACCGTGCTTGATTTTTAAATCCCTTGGAAGGGGAAGTTAAATATAAGTTTGTTCAGGAAAGGATTTAGTAATGTTGTATTGTTAATTGTTGTATAAGATTGTTGGTCTTTTGAACATTTGGGGGATTTTGGCTTCTCTCTGAAATTTATTATTCTTAGACTCAATCATGATGGCTATAAAGACAAGGAAAATTTGCAAAAATCAGGGATTTTTTTATGTCGTTGAAAACCATATGAACTTGGTTCTAAATAACACTTTTTGAATGTGTTATGGTAGTATTCAGTTATTTCTTTCTCCAAAGGAAGAACGTTTTGTTTTGGATTCTCAAGCCGGATCTTTTTATATTTATTTTGTTAACACGTTAATTACTTTTTTTTTCATTTTTATCTCAATTTATATTTTTAATATTTAAAATAAATTGTTTAAATTATTTAACATGCTCACTTTCTGAACACCACTTGTAAACAAACTTAATTCTAGAATCCCCAGCTGTCAATTCATCACTGTGAAGAGGGGAAACCCAGTTTTCACTCATGTCTAGAATCAAACCCATGACCCTCAGCTCGGTAGGCAGAAAAGCTACTGACTGGTCTCAGATGTCTTGACTATATTTTTAAGAATTCGGCATCATCAATAGCTGAAACACCTACATTACCGTTATTTGCACAGATATTTTTAGTTTGCTTTAGTGACATAGTAAACTAAAATTCTTCATTTCATAACCCTGTGTTGCCTTGATAAAACCAAAGGATCTAATTAAGAATGTAATTTAAATACTTTTGATGTAATTGAGACAGGAATATCAATTGTTTGATCATGTTGTCTGATGATGTGTTAATCAACAACATTGGATCATTTGTATATTTGATTTGTTAACCCCAAAAGAACATGTGTGAAATATTTAGGTAACATGTTTATTTTTATTAAATCTTCTTTTTTTCCCCCTTGAACATTTAAAAAGGATATTTGTTCATGTCTAGTGTTAAAATTTAATTCTTATAGAATGATTTCTAATTAATATAGAAAAGAAAAATGAATCATTTATTATCATATACATAACTCATCAAATGGTAGTGATAAAATGTTGTTTGAAAAAAAAAAAAACTATCGCTAAAGCCAGAATTCTTATTTGTAATTAAAAAGAGGGAAAATAAGGGCTAAATATTTAATTGCTGATGACATCTATAAGATTGTTTAAATCCTAATTTTTACTAGAATGTTTGTAAATAAATGGTTGCTCCCACCTACCCCGAACCCACATGCCCTCTGTGAAGCGAATAAAACCGAGGTATTTAAGGTGTGTCAGAAGGGAACACGAGTTAATATCCCGGTTTTTACAATAAAAGCTTTTTTTTTTTTTTGCCAAAATAAATAAAATTACTCCAAACTCCAGAAGATACATTTGGTTAAATTTTCTACACAAAATATTCTCAACAGTTCTTGAATATTTTTCATAGACATCACAAAATTTCAATAATTTTTCTCTTCATCCAAAAAAAGTTTTTGTTCAGACTCGCATTTCCTTAAATCCTGCCTTAAAGCTAATCCTCCATTTTTCCCTTGGTATTTTAATGGTACAAAACTTTTAGTATATGAACCAACAGACAATTAAGGCTGACATGTTTTTGGATGAGCTAGTATCTCGCATGCTTCATGCCTGAGTCATGTCGCAGCGAGATAGTAAATATATTGTGTTATCAGCTGTGTTATCAGTGGAGTAAGTGATGATAATGTTGCTCATATGTTGCAGGCCATACACAAGAAGAGAGAGGATGAAGTTGATAAGGGAGGTTTCTATCACACCCCACCCGAGTCTATCAGTGGACAGAGTCAAGGTAGTAATGTCGTCTTGTGGTGGACACAAACACGCATGCATGCTCCTGTTTATACCTACGTGCATGATCACTTTTAGTGAAAGTATTGAGTGGTCTTAACATATTTTAGTGTGTGTTATTGAATCTATCTTTTATAAAATGTGTTGTAGAAAAAGATAATTGCGTTGTTTGTTGGTGTAATCTATTTTTTTTTTTCAATAATTATTTTTAAATCAGCTTTATAATTTCAAAAGAACACCTAATAAGGTAGTAAAAGATTTTTATTTCTAAATCAAAAATAATGTTTACATTATATTCAATATTTACTTTCTGATTTAATAATTAACTATTATCACATCAAGATAATAGCTTTGATAGGTAACATAATGGCTGCCTTTTACTTAGTGTGGTGTTTCTTAAAGTGATAAATCTTCTAGAATATTGTTTGTGTACACACAATCACACTAAGAAAGCAATATGAAGAAATTTCTTAGAAGTTTGGATCGCAGATCAAATAAGAAACGGCGGGAACCTCCTAAAGATGTTTCTAAGGAAAAGAAGGCAGAGCCAGAAATAAAACAAGTGCCCAAAGCAGAAGAAATTCCATTCGATAATGACTTTGTGTTGCGTAAGGAAAGTTCAGTGTCGACTAATGACAGCATACTATCGTCAAACTTGAGTGAAACATTTGCAGTGAAAGAGGAGCGATCTTCTGTTGAAAGGAGTCTTACATCAACAGAAGACGAGCAAAGTAAGCTAAAAGAAAGGGTAAGTTTAAGTGAAAGACCACTCAGTCAGGGGTATGTTCAAGAGGGTGGACATGGTGACGACAGCCTGTCACTGAGGGACTATCAAAGTACGCAGACACTTACTGATGGCTCCCGCAATGGAACTCGAATCGATTATTCTGAGCTTTATGACAAAGATTCTTCCTACAGAGGCAGTAGAAATCTGCATGGATATGCTACCCAGTATCCTGAAGCAAGAGTTACTCACCTTAATGATGTCGTAGAAGCAGATGTCCATACAAGTCATATGAGGATTGATAAACAAAGCCTGGAATACCCTTCAGCTAATGAAGCTCCTGTTTATATGACAAATAATGAAGAGTACTACACAGAAAATAAATCAAGCTACACACCTTCTCGTGAAGAGTACTATGAAGAAAATAAAAATAATAATATTCATCGAGTGCGAGAGTTGTACAAGCAGCCCAGTGTGGAATCTGACAAGAATTTCCCACCTTATGATGAAAGAATATACTACCTACACACTAGAAGAGAAGCACGCAGGTTATCTCAGGATAGTTCACACGATGCGTACAGGACATCATATGCAGCACCAGAAATGTACCATCCTCCGCCTGACGACAGAAGATATCACTCGCAAAGTATAGGTGAGCGTAACAAAGCCCCACGAAGCATGCCTCAAGAAAGGCGTAAACCACCTGAAGTCATGTTGGCAAGAAGCTCCCCCCAATATAAGGATGGCAGGTATCCTAAGGAGCTTAACAAAACCTCAAGAGGCATGCCTCAAGAAAGGTACAAACCACCTGAAGTCATGCCTGTAAGAGGTTACCCTCAATACAAAGATGTCAAGCACTCTGGGGTGCGTAGGTTGCATAAAGGGGCCAACACAATGTCCGAGAGAGACCTGAGGATGCCAAGCAGTGGCAGGCCGAAAGCAAAAAATGATTACCGCCAACTGACTCAGAGGATGCATTCGAGGTCTGAGAGAGACCTGACACGATATAAAGAGAACACCCCCACCTACTCGCAGAGCGGAAGCGGGTATTCCCCTGACAAGAGAGCTGAGAGGCGGCTTTCTGGAGCAAGAGATGGTATCCTAGTGAAACCGAACAGTTCTTCCATCATGAAAGAAGGTTCCTCCAAGACGGGGACGATATCTAAGAAAGTTCGTATCTGGCAGCATGGTGAGTTGAAAACAGGTTAATAGGTTAATTTAGTATTATGTACTTTATACTAACGCCTTCCCTCACCCTTTTAATGATATGTTACACTGGTACTAACTCTTCCCTAAATCCTTCATTTGGTTTCTTTAGTTAATTAACAACCCACCCGTATTGGTGGTCTTAACTCGTCACTTTCATGTTTATTGCCAGTTACGGAGAGATCGGGGATCAAATTCTGGCCGGGTGTGATTGCAAGAGGGGAAGGGGAGTATGTTATTAAACAGTTTTACACTCTCCCTTCATACAAATAAGTGTACATTTACTCTAAAACTCTACCTCCCTCATCCCTATTCTATCAGAGTAATGTGTGTGTGTAGCTCAAATTACTCAAATATTATTTTTAAAAAAAGGTTCATTATTATTATTATTATTATTTATTAACAATATCATCATCATCATCAATATCATCATTATCAACTAAAACCGCTACTGATACACAGTGAAAAAAATTAAATAAATTAATGTCTTACTAAAAATATTTTGTAATGGATAAAAGAATTTTAGCAATCAAAGAATGGATACTAGATATTTAAATATATATATCTACACTTTTAAAGAGTCTCAGTCTTATAATTTCTTTAAATTAGTTTAGGGCATTAAAAGTTTATTCACATGGCTAGGATTCGGACTTTGACCTCCTCTGTCAATGGTAACCCTGTATAATGAGAGTCTAAGTGTCTTGGACCGTGTGACCATAACTACGTATTTCACCACAATATCAACTACAAACATTTAAATTAAGCTTATCTCAACCCTAATTTGAAAACAAATAACTATTGACATAAATAAGATTATTTTGTTGTCATCATTTTAAAAGATATATTAAAATCTTATTTGGTTATCCTCCCCCACCCCTTTTCGGTAATTCTTTACTATCCCCATTTTTACTTCTCCTAGTTTTATTACTTCCACCGCCCTCGTACAGCTATTAAAATTCATCCCTCTCACTCTCTTAACTTGAGCTCAAATAATGTTTTCGCATACAGGTATTTCCAAGCTAACATTGAATTAGTAAAACAAAAGAATAATGCTCTTGTCATCCTGGCATGTTTCAGACATGGAGTCAAATGTTGAAGTGCGGGAAGAAACGTTTGAGGTGGTTATCGAGCGCTCTAATGCTGGTTTAGGGCTGTCCATAGCGGGGGGGATTGGTTCAACTCCCTTCAAGGGTGATGACGATGGCCTATTCATCTCCAGAGTCACAGAAGGCGGTCCAGCCGACCTTGCTGACCTAAGGGTGAGTGCCTTTGTAAAATCTAGTTATACCAATGTATCTTTGTGAGACACGCTGGCAACAGGCAGGGAAAACAGGGATAACCTTGAAAAAGTCTGGGAATATTTGGTTGTCCGAGAAAAATGAGAAACTTTTGGGGAGTGTAATAAAAAAATAAAGGAAATTCAGAAAAAATAAGTACTTGTTGTTAGAGTTGGGCCGAATCCACCATTTTACGAATCTGAATCTTTTAAAAAATTATGAACATAAGAGTAAATATAAATATTACATAATAATAGAAAATACATATAGTAACTAAATGTTAACATTCCTTCTTATAATCAATTCATTATAATATTCAGACATTCAGTAAAGTGTTAAATTACTGGTCTGGAGTCTAGTTGTTAAGTTCATCCTATAATTGTTATAAATGATTTTGAAAACTGATAAGCAGTTAGTTTTTTTTACATCCATTACTGTTTCCAGCCTGTGGTCTTGGTCAATTTTTTTTATTCAAGGCATATATCTTCCACTACCGGCTTGCTAGGCCTGTCGTAACTTCATATGCCTTATAACATAACTTAAAACTAGGTCTGGCACAACATCCTGACCACAACTGTTAGTTTATAACTGTGAAAGGGGTGAACCCACATTTCACCACTGGTAAATTTTTAGGCTATGCCGGGAATCAAATTCGGGACCCTTAGCTCAGTAGAAAGACACGCTACCATCTGAGCTAACGTGTCGGATCATTAAACATTATTATAACTTCAAAACAGATGGGACTTGAAAAAAAAAATCTCAGGATTTAAGACTTGAATTTTAAATTTTCTTGAATCTTCAAATCTTGATTATCCTTTTAAAAAAATTCAAGGGATTTAAGAGATTTGAGGGTCCCATTCCTTTTTGTCGTAAAAACTCATTAATATCGTACCTAAACAGTAAAACAAAATGCAATGGCTAGGTATGATATTTTGACATCAATTTGTTGTATGTTGTTTGCTTTATGAAGGTAGGGGACAAGATTTTGAGTGTGAATGGCCATTCCATGGTGGGCATTGACCACTACGATGCGGTGGAAGAGCTCAGGACCGCTGGACCACGGTTGGTGTTTGTTATAGCCAGGGAGGTCCCCAGAATGGTACCCGTCTCATCCAAGGTAGGTTATGTTTCATTTCTAGTGATAAAGTTAACGCAAGGCTCAAACATTGTGAGAATGTTTTTCTTTGGCCATATATAGACGGCTAATTTAATCACACTCTTTAACACACTTATTTTAATTATTCTATTGCTTAAATTTTAATATTGATTTTTAAATTACCGTTCATCAAATCTCACATTAAAAATATCTTATTTGTAAATATATTGTACAGTAATATGGTTGAAAAAAAACCCCGAGATGTTTAATTAAAATACGGTCATATTCACCATTTTATGAATCAGAATGTCTAATTTACCTTCAAATCCTGAATCCGAACCTTGAAAAAAATTATGAATATAAGAGTAAATATAAATATAGTGTTTGCATTAAATAGTATGCATGAGGTTTTAACCCTCGGTAATACGTAAATTAGACAGGTATGCTTTGCAGTGTGGGGCAGTTTTCTGTATTTTTAATCAAAATACGGGGAATTTTAGACTAGTGAAACTATTGACCGGATATATATATATATATATATAAAAAAAATTATTTTAAAATGGATATCACTGCTCCTAGTTTTGTTGTTGTCCAGTGAGTTATACAGAAAAATGCGGAAAGAGTTTTAAGCTTCGAGAATATAATTTTAGAGATATTAAATTAGTAAGTAGTTGATATAAATAAAACTTAAGTCATTATATTTGTTTTCACAGTCATCCCAACCATCTTCTCCGTCCCCCGCATCAACGCCAACATTCCGAGCACCGGATTCTGCGTGCTCCAGTCTGGGCACCAGTCGAGCGCCGAGTGCCACTTCCCATGTTTCCGTCACCACGTCCGGCTTCGAGAGCTCCGGGCGTAACGACAATGTCAGTGAGATTAGAGAAAAGGTCAGGCACACACCACAGTAATAATACATTTATTTGGACAATAGTTGTCATTTATTTTGGTGAAAAAATAAACCCTCATCTTCGATTTCTGAAAGTAGTTAAAATTCAGATTTGATTTCTAATCGTCTTATAGCAATATCAAAAAATCTGGTTTTAAAAATAATTCATCAAAAAAACTAGTGTTAATGCATTACTCTTTTCTTTGTTATATCTCTTTAAGGAAAACCTTTTCTCACTCTGTGAGGTACATTTTGTTATATTGGAAAGAAGATGCAGGAAATGATGGATAAAAACATATAAAAGGTAACTGACACAATATATATGGCTTTTACAATGAAAATAACACAATTCACAGTTAATTGCTGCTATTGGACAAAGAGATAATGGCTGCCTCTTGAAGAAAATCTGTTGTTACTGCCCAATTCCTCGACCTATTTTTAATTCGTTTGGAATCGAAGGTAGTGTGAAACATACAACTTAATTTCCTAAACCAAACAACACGAAAGGTGGAGAAAGGAATGGCAGCAATTCAAAAGCCATATTGTGTTTGTTCCCTTTTAAATGTAACTTCTTTGTTGAAGTATTGATTTTTTTTAAAAGAATTTCAATTTGATTCAATCATTGATGATGAGCACTGTTTCGCTCTAGTTACGACAGCCATCTTCTGGGATTTGTGATGAAACATTGTGTGGACAAGAATTAATATAAATATATCTACTGTTGGTAACGTCACCCAAATTTCTAATACCAACTGGTCAGCATAAATATAAGCTCTGATTGGTTCAAGCAGGAATACCAGTTTAGACTATAACACTTAATTACTTCACCATAATGTGTTGGGCAGATGTTAACCTTTAAATGTAAATTTTATCTTGATAATTTAATTCCTAATCTTGTTTCTCCTCCTGACAGCTAACATGCTCCTCACATAAACTTTAAATAAGTAAGGTGTGAAATAAAGTTTTTAAATTTGCTAATCTATTTTTGTCCTTTTTATGTTCGGTCCAGCAGCCCAGTAAAAAGATCCCAGATCCACTACAAGTTCCCAGAGGGGACCTTGAAGTTAGGAAACAGACTGTCCATACAACACTTATCCGGGACCAAAACGGACTTGGCTTCAGCATAGCAGGAGGCAAGGGATCCCCGTCTTTTAAACCAAGCTCTGATGTGAGTGTGTCTGGTTTTATTTAAGAGTGTAAACAAAGAGGGCTGATTAAAATGTTATCTTTGTTGCGTTTGTGTTATGTAAGAATCTATTTCTAAAATGACATTTGGTTTTAGTACATTTTAGATATTTTGATTTCTTCTTTATTAATTTCCTCATACCTGGTTTTTATAAAGTAAAATATTTGTCGCGGTTTATATAATTTTGAGTTATCAGTATCCTTATCTTTGTTTTTGTTATCTCTTTCTGTTGATTCTCACTAAGGCTTATTTTTTTGTCATACAATGTCAACATGCGATATCTTTATCAGTTTAAGACATGTGCTTATCTGGTTATTAAAGAATGTAATTAACAATTTTTATAGTATATCATAGTAATATTCTATAATACATTCTACAATATAATAATACTATTATTTCCTAGAACTTGAATTGCCCTTAAAATATTTTGTTAGCTTAATGTATTTTTATGTATTACTTCTTCTTACTTTAAGTCTATTTATAAGCCTAATTCTTTGATTTAATTTCCTCTGGTGCTACTTATTGATAATACTAATACTTTTCTTTATTGTCCTCGCTTAAGGCTATTTACATCTCCCGTCTGACAGAAGCCGGTGTAGCCGAGAAGGACGGTAAGCTGCAGGTCGGAGATAGAGTTGTCTCTGTAAGTACCACATATCTACCCTTAATTTACATGTCCAAATGCTTTTGTCAAGATTGCTGGCTATTGTTTTCTTATGCTTAACGGTGCTTTATTTTGGAGAAGGGGCTTCTTGTAGTTTTTTTTGGTGAAGCTTTATTACTATGGCGAAGGCACACTTTGCCTGAGGTCTCACTGCCAGGTTCTCATTGGCTTATTAGGCTCAAACCCTTTTGGTAAAACACTTGTCTGCGACAATATCCTTTCACTGCACCTCCATTCCCAAGTTTCATCTTTCTCTCTCAACACACACACACGGCAACTATCGGAGCAATATCGCATGAGATTCTTACCTCTCTTTTTACCTTGTACTTTTATTTCATTTTTGGATTGAACTTTCTCCAAGTTTCTTAGGCTTTTAAAAAAAAGTACTTGTAATGAAGGTTGAACTGTTAAATATTAAATTGTTTTTTTTGCTAAACGAGGCAAGGCTATACTAAAGTAATAATTTTAATCCCCTAAACTAGTTTAAATGGGCTATAATATTGTTGTTTTGAGAGGTAGATGTAAAATAAATTTCGTGATCTAAAACTAAAATAATCAATTTAATAACAACTTGAGATTGTTTGAAACTAAATTCTGTATTGATTCTTTATATACCTCATTTTTTAAAGATGTTTTATTTGTAAATTTAATCGGCGACCCTTAACAATAAATGTCTTACTGGTCAAAAAGTTAAATGTACATGTTATTTACGTCATAACCTCGTTTTTTTTTTTACTAACATATTGTTATAGTCAGCCTGTTCACTCCTGTTCTCAGTGGTAGTCCCTCCTTTGCGAGCTATTGTGGCCTTGCAGTATGAGACTCAGTGCGTGTGTGTCTTTGTTTCCCTGCAGATAAATGGCGTGGACATGTCTGGTGCACGCCACGACCAGGCAGTGTCTATGTTGACCGGCCTCGAGCGGTTTGTCCGCCTGGTCGTGGAACGGGAAGAGGAGGTGGTGGTGACCCCGTCCCCCTCTGCGAGCGACAAGTCCTCCCCTTCCCCCCGTGTCTTCGGTGCTCCTCGCCCCTACACCGGCCTCTACGCGGCCAGTAGCTACATGGCCAACCGGCCCGGGTATGCCGGCTACCGGCGTGCTGACCAGCAGATCACCAGCTCCTCCCCTTCCTCCAACAGCCCGAGCTACGGGAAGCTCCCGGGGCTGAGGAATGATCCCCCTCCTCCCACGCCGCCTCCTACACTTGCTAGCACAAAAACTACCGGACCTCCGGTTGCCATGGGAAACCACATCGACAGTGCGCCGAAGCAAGTGGAGCCACCTCGGCCAGCCCCCAGACGCACCACCAGCCAATCTCAGCCCTCGGAGACCAACAGAACGTCCACACCGGTAGAAAGGACAGCCAACCTCGATAGTGATTCAGCCTCCCAGGTACTGCCGAAACCTATCACGAACGAAGATTTCCAAGCCATGATTCCCGCCCATTTCCTGAACCCCTCCTTGGGTCAGAACTCGTCCCAGGACTCTACCTCGACTGTTACTGTGACATATCAAGAACCCGGAGACACACCTTCCTGAAGACCTGAGCTTCCCTCCTGCGCCTACAGGGCTTGGTAAAGTGACTGAGACCATCACTAAGAGCACATTCACTGAGAAGGTCGTGACCAGAGTCACGGATAACAAGTTGGTGGAGTCTGTCATCATAGAGGTTAGTCGGGTGGTCTGTATGGCCTGCTTTGCTTGCTGCATGGCATGAATAACATTTCACTTCTATTCTGTTTCCAAAACATAGGCATAAATATATTTTATGTTACTGAGGTTTATTAAATATTTCATGATATATAATGTGCACTGTGTAGCAAGTAGACCATTTAAACCATCCTAAAAAAACTTATCCATTTTTTTACTTCTTTATATATAATTTTTTTTATAACAATAAAACAACAAATAAGTTCTTAAGTATAAGTTTCAAAACTTATTGATTTTAAGGTATTATTCTATAATTTAAATTAGGAGAAATAACAAACACACTTACCTGAATAATATTTGAGGAAGCCAACCTGAAAGTATAGTTATAGTATACTTTTGGTAGAAAGAACAGTAGAAGTTTGTTACTAACATTACTAAAACAAGTTTAAAATATTCATGTTATCTGCAGTTGTGATTTTTAATAAATATTATCAATACCTATAAAATAACACTAATATAAAGTAAAATGTTATAAATGTTGATTGTAAAAAAATATATTTGAATTTTCTCTACTGTTCTTCCAACCAAAATCAGGCTATATGTTAGGCCTGGACAGTTAAAAACAAATTTCCACAGTGTTTTAAATTTTCACACGTTATTTTAAATTTTCAGAAATATTCCTTTTTCATATAAAGAGAGACACATAAAATACAAAGAAAGATGTTATATGAAAATAGATTGAACTTGAAATAATAATTTTAAATATATCCATTAAAAAAAATTACTATTCTCCACCATCACTTACTTTACATTATTGCACAGTGTTCCTACACTGTCTTATGATACATTTTCAAATCATTTAGCAATAATTCACTTTATCACTTTAGTGATTGTGGGATAGAAATATGAATCGTTTGGACAAAACATTATTAAAAAAAAGTTTCTTAAAGACAAGCTTTCTCTGTCACAGACAGCTTCTTTAGGTTAAGAGAGTATACTGATGCTCTTGGTTGGATTGCAAAATTGATTGTCAACAGCAGTTCTTGTGCTGGCTATTCCTTCTAATTAAAACCTTGATGGAATATTAATCTAATGATCTTCTTAAGGGGATATATATATATATATACACACACACACATATCACACTTCTTGCTGTAATCACAAACTTTTCCAACTGTCTAGATTTATTTTATCTACAATTTCTCTTCATAAAAGGCAAGAGTTATTTTTCAATAACAATGGAGAATATTCACATAAATTAATCTTTGTTTGAATGCGTGTATTTTCAAGTTTATCAAAAACACAAATAAGAAAATCGATGACTAGATTCAGTGGTCGCTTGGTCTAACACCCAACTTTCGCAGGATATCAATGTTTGAATCTTGGTCGGATGTACTGTGAGTAGTTTTTACAAAATTGTTTTCTACCCTCCCTCCATGCACATGTGGGTACACTTCCTCTCAATATAACCTTCCTAATACCTCAACCCATTGGTGTGATTAGTACATAAGTGTATAACCTGAACGGGTAGTAAGGCACGGTGCTAAAAATAATAATTGTTTCATTGCCACACTTAATAATACATCTCTACATTTCAACCTTGGGAATAAGCCTACCTTTTATTGAGGTCTGGTGGTGGCCTAGATGTGATTATTTTTTGATGCGCTAGCTCCTGACTGTCCCCAGGAAGTGTCACATTGTTTGCGAAATTCTCTCAATATTTTGTAGCAATATTACTACAGGTTCTTGTTGCAAGTTGCAGCATGGAAAGTTACTAGTGTACGTTCCACATTTTTTCTGTTTGCACAAACTTTCTTAAAGTACTAATCTAATTCCTTTGTTGTGCTTTTGTGTAAAAGGAACCTAAACATTTGGTAAACATTTTACACTATGTGCCTATCAAAGGAATCTTATTAAGTCCATACAAAGTTAAGAAACTTTTGCTAGTATTTTTATTGGAACCTGTTCTTGCCTAAGAAATTGAGACTTTTCACCATATTATCTTTGGTTGAAATAGTATACATAGTAATGGAGATGTTGCGTTAGGAAGGGATAGCTATTAGTACTTTTGAAGTAGGTATTTGTAAATCAGTACTATATTTAGCAGAATGCAAGAGTTTAGTTGTCACTGTATTTTATTGCATAGGTAATTTTTAGTTTCATTTGGTAAAGAACGTGCTTTAATTTAGTTGTGATTGGTGACCTGGCGGTCTAGGGGTAAGGGATTGGACTTCTGTGCTAGCGGTCCGGGGTTCAATCCTCGGTCCTGGCACAGATTTATCTGATTGCCAAACCCTTCCTTCACCTCTGACAAGACGTGTATTAATCACAACTTGTGAATGTGTGGAATGCCAGGCCTCCACCGTGGTTCGGATTCCACGTTAAACTGTAGGTCCTCCATTTCATCTCACAATCACCCTACCATTGCACATTAGCGTAAGTGCGTATAACCCGAACGGGTAGTAAGACGCGGTGATAATAATAGTAATAATGATTTAGTTTTTCGCTTTCATTGCAAGTGTTTGAGAAAGTTTAGATCATCAAAGTCTGGTCCATGCTTGTTGGATTGTGTTTCTACAGTAAATAAAGAAAAACTCTCTTCTCACTTTTGATGAATATATTAACTCATACTTTTTTCTGACTATATAAGGTAATCAAATTGTTTGTTCACCAACTCGCTCTCAAATTCTTGATGCATGTATTTGGTGTTGAATTAATAACGCATGCTAAATAAGCTTATAACTATTCTAGCTTGGATTTAGATTACTAGATTAAAACTACTTTTCATATGAAACTAAGTTTCTTATAAACCTAAGGGATGGGTAAGAAAAGAACTTTTTTTTCAATTTCAAACGATAATAAACCTATTAATAGAGAAAATCCTAAGAAAAAATGTAAATTCTCATTTTTGTTTTATTTCAAACATATAATTAATATATATTTATATTTCGGACCTTTTTTTTTTAATATTATTTGATTTTATATCAAATTTTGACCAAAAAAAAAAGAGTTAGATTTAAAAGGGCCAGAAAAAGTAGTACCAACTACAATATAATAATTTTATTCTTAATATATTCTTACAACAAATCAAAGTTTCCAGCCAAGTAAAAATATTTCCCTCCACCAAAGACCATTGGCAAAGAAGTAGTAAAATATGTGTTTAATCTGGCAATTATGACAGTCAAATTGGGACCTAGGACAAATATTTTAAATTTAACAATTTTATAACAATGGAAATTGATAAAAAATAACTATAAAGGAAAAACAAACTAATAAGTGCAAATTGAATTAAGAAAGCTCGTCTTAGGAAAGAGGAAGAATCCAATTTACAAAGGTGGATGGATATCTTTTTCCTTTCTTCTGTCTTCTAAAGTAGAAATAGTCACAACATATTTAGACACAAATATAATATTTCGGTGTTGCTGCCTTTATATAAAAAATATTTAAAACTCTTAATTTATTAACTAACTTTTAAGAGTGTCAAGAATGAAAAAGGTTTAATTTATATAAAGTGCACCAACACTCAAAGTGGAGGGGAAGCGGAAAGCCATTTAGGAAAAGGAAAAACTCGATATCTCTCACACCCAGCCAGGATTTGAACCACAATATCCCTGCTGTTGCCAGTCTAATCTTATGCAAGAGTGACACGACGCGTTAGACCAAAGCGGTCTGTGAGCATATTCAAAATGTTTTAGGTTTTAGAATCCAGCTGGATTTTGTAATCATGAAAAGAATGCATTGGAAGTTTATGTAATGGTATCTATATTTAGCACACATGATCTAACAACAAGCGAGTCCAGAGCTTCCCATATTGTGAGGTCACACTACCTAAGATGTCGCCGTCACAATAGAGTGGCTTTCCGTTGACCTAAAGGTCTAGGTTCAAATTACAGTCTGGTGAATTGGAGCACACGTGTTTCATCACTGTAGCCTTTCATCATCCCTACACAGTAATGATGGTAGCCACTCACCTGGGGAACCAGGTGAACACATGTAATTCGGAACATTATAGGGCAAGCTTTAATTATCAAGCCTTTGCACAAAATAAAATTTTAACTGGATAATAAAGCACACTTGATTGGAATATATATCGTCTCACCTTTTTGTGCCCAGAAACATAGGGTTCCATGCATATATTTCCCCATTAAATCATCCTATTATAAACACCGATCACATAATTTCATGAGAGTGAATTTGATGAAAAATTAAATGACATACCTTAATACTAACTTTCAACGAGAAGAAGTTTCTGCTGACTAACAAGTTGAGTTTGGAATTGAGGAAGAGACTGATTAAATTCTACATTTAGAACATCATGCTATATAGAGCAGAAACTTGGACTCTGAGAAATATGGAAAAGAAATACTTGGAGAGCTGTAAAATGTGTTGCTGGAGAAGACTTGAGAAGATCAGGTGGACAGACAGGGGGACAAATGGAGAAGTACTAAGAATAGTGGGCGAGAAGAAGAGAACCATTTTGGATGTGGTCCTTTGGTACAAAGCAAACTGGATCGGATAAGTCCTTAAGAGGAACTGTCTTCTGCACGACGTTATAGAAGGAAAGGTTGAGAGAAAGAAGAGCTTAGGAAGGAGGAGGATCCAAATATTGGATGACTTTAAGGAAAGAAGAAAATTATCACAAAAATTTAACTACTGGTGTAAGCCAATCTTCCAATAGCTTATTATTTAATGAACTCTTTAACTTAAATCACTTCACCCAATAGCCCATTGCTTTAGACGGAAATTATTTAATTCTGTCATAGAGTGAGACATTTTCAGATTATATATGTGTCTAGAAATATTATTACATTTGGTTGCGATCTTAATAAAATCATGTTTGTAATATAAAGCGACCGGAAAAGTTGGAAATTGCCTCTGAATAATCTGGAAAATTCAGGGAATTTTAAAATATAGTTTGGCTCATTCGGTTTATACCCGTATGAAATAATGACCCTAATGGTTTAAGGATAAGGAAGGTTAGATTTAGAGGAAGTGTACCCACATTCGCATGAAGGGAGAGCGGAAAACAATTTATAAAAAACCTTTAGTACTTTCACCTGGAATTTGAACCTTGATCTCCCTGTTATCTCCATTCTAAGTCAAGAGTGACGACGCAACCAGTGAAACTCGTGTTGTTAATGTTGTTAACTGTATTACTAATTTTAAAGAACTTATAATTGCAAGGGAAGTTAATAACAAAATAATGGAAATGCAAGAGGGGCCCCATATCTGCGGGTAATACATTCCTAGATCTACCGCGTATAGTACCAAACTATTATGTAATGTGATATCCATGTAAAATACATAAATATCGCAAAGTTTAATTGATGAATTATTCACAGTAAGACATTACTAACATTAAATAAAGTAATAATAACCTGTACTTTACATGTTGCAACAAGATGATGATGATGATATGATAGCACAATGGCCACGTTGAGGAGATGAAGTGGGGGGATGATAAAGGCATCGAGACCTATAAACATTTTTTTTCTTTAGTTAAAAATAAATAAACTTGGGCAGCATAAATTGCGGGTACTGAATCAGCGGATAAGAGGCACCTAGGTTATAGTTGTTTTTTAGATGAATAAACAGTGTTGAGTCTGAGAATTTGGTACAATCATCTAAAAAATATTGCAATATCTATTCCAAAGTCTAAAAATGAATCGCATTGAATTTTAAAGTGGACTAAAAAGTATTGAATTATTTTATTGACTTTTTTTTTTCTAAAAACACAGAAAATATAAGGAATATGATTAACAATTTATAAACATGGATCTATTTAAAAAAAAATCATTATCGGTTAAATATAAATAAATATACTGAGACTAGTAAAGCATGATATTAAAAAATATATATACTACACTTTGAAACATGGTTCCATTTCTATTCCCAACACTTACTCTCAAACATTTTTTGTTGCTATTAATAATAATTTAAATTTATAGTACACGCATTTTAAAAATTATCTCAAAATGCATTAAACATAACATTATTTAGTTTATTTTTTGTTCAATCGCTGGGATTGTAAATAATGCACTGGTTCAGAGCTGGCGAACTTTTGGCATGTGATAAGATTTTCTTGGCATCAAGTTTTCACTACTGTCTTTAAAATAAAAGTTTTTTTTGTTATAAAAAAAAAAAAAAATTCGACTGACCAAAAAATCAAGAACTTTTTTAGTTTAATTCTTTTACAGACTTATTATTGGTAGTTTATATCATGAGGTTATTAATTTTAAAGTTATTATGATGCTTACTAGTAGTTTAGCCTAACATAACCTAAGTCAAACCTAACATTTGACTCCATGCTTAGCATGTTTTTTAAAGATTTTAATTAGATCAAATAAAGATCCAAATTTGAGAAAACTAGTTCTATTCATTCCACCTCATTACACTTTAACCCTATATTGACATAGTTAATCCATTCCACCTCATTACACTTTATCCCTGTTTTGAGCTAGTTATATCTATTCCACCTCATTACACTATCCCTATATTGAGCTAGTTAATCCATTCCACCTCATTACACTTTATCCCTGTTTTGAGCTAGTTATATCTATTCCACCTCATTACACTATCCCTATATTGAGCTAGTTAATCCATTCCACCTCATTGCACTCTATCCCTGTTTTGAGCTAGTTTTATCTATTCCACCTCATTACACTTTAACCCCATCTTGAGCTAGTTCTATCCATTCCACCTCATTACACTTTATCCTTATATTGAGCTAGTTAATCCATTCCACCTCATTACACTTTAACCCCATCTTGAGCTAGTTCTATCCATTCCACCTCATTACACTTTATTCCTATATTGAGCTAGTTCTATCCATTCCACGTCTTTACACTTTATCTCTATCTTGAGCTAGTTCTATCCTGGCCACCTAATTACACTCTGTTCCTATGTTGAGCTAGTTATATCCTATCCACTTCATTACACCCTATCTCTTTCAGGTCCATTCTAATGTTATCCTCTTGTCTGCGTCTAGGTCTTCTTAATGAGTTTACTAGTAAATACTTTGAACATGGTTCTAGATTCTTCCACTAGCTCTACATGTACCGTCCACTGTAATCAATGAAACTTGATTATCCTAACAATGTATTGTGATGAATACAGGGTATGTATCTCATCATTATATAACTTTATATACGCCCTAGTAGCCTCATTCCTTTTTGGGCCAAATATCTTCCTAAGCACATAGTTTTTGAACCATCACATTTTTATTTTTTTGTCATGTAAGTCTAGAGACCACGTTTAGCAACCATAGGGAACAACCAGCAAGCTTGGTATATTTAAAAGTTTAGATGAAAACATTAATTACTTAGAGCAACAGTTTTCTACAATCTTTTAACTTAACAAGCCTCTCAGCCTCCTAAACTTCACACCCTCCCACTACCCTAAATGACATTAACAAAGTTTCTTGCAACTTGTGCCACACGACACAGCTCACTCACATCGAAACTACTTGCATGATTTGAAGAAGGGAGCATGTCTCACTGCTAATTAAACAGGTGATGGTTTTGATTTCTCTTGTATATCGTTTCTGGCAGTCTGTGATGTCACGACGCACCAAGGTAGGGGCTCTATATGCTGCAACTTCTGCTTTATGAGTGCCTTCGACACTAATTTGTGAATTGCACCATGCCATTATATTTATATACATATATTTTTTGCTTGGAATGCAAATAGTGTTGAAACTAGTCAATACAATATCTTATTAATAATAATACAATTACAAAAAGTGCTGAATTGGTGCAAATTTTATTATATTTGAATACCTTTTTATACTGCTTCTTTTCTTAAAAAAAAGCTTTTGCAAAATTAAATTTATAATTATTGCCTGACATTACCAAGTAAAAAAATTTTCCTTACTTAAATGCAAAAAATGTCAAATTTATATGAATAAAATACTATCAAACCTCAAGTTGTTTTTTTTATAGTGTTTTAAATAAATACATTTATTACATAAATCAACAGTATATACTAACGTTCCTTTGAATTAAAATTTTGTAAGTTTAACTAGTAATATCTTTATTGAAAGCTTTTGTTTCTGACAAAAATATAATAACTAATTTCCTTAAATTTCCCACCAAAACAAACCAATTTAAAAGTCACGTTAACCTGTTGAAAATGTGTGTATCTTATTTCTATCATTTTTTCAAAAACTACAACCATGTACTTGCTCTTTTAATAAAAGCAAATTTAATATTAACTTATAATATCTTGAGCTGTCAAAGTATTATTGCGCTTTAAAAGTTGTATGTCAGTTTTATTAAATGTACTTATCCATTTCCATTTTCTCCATATATAAAGCAGAAGTTGCAATTTATAGTGCTTTCATTTATTTATTATAAACATACTACCTTTTTTTTAAGTATATATAAAACTACTGTATTTAATTCACCCTCGTAATTCCCCCTTTTTCAACCTATACTTTTTTTCTAGAATGCAAACATCTATTCATTCACTTTATAAATTATTTAGATTATCAATTAAAAGAGTTTAATTTAATGAACATAAACTAAGAACCTATATCTTTGTTTGAGATTTTTTATTTTCCCCTCCAAAGTTGATGGGGTTTTTAAAAGAATAAAAAGGCTTTCCAAATTACAAGGGTCAATACAAAATACTTAATGATGAATAAAACAACTATAGTATTTCTGGCAACACGCTAAAAAGCAGAAATTGGGATATTTTGATATGGTTTTGATAAATATAAGAATTAAAATAAGTATTTTTAGTTTGATCTGATGGAGCTTTTTTTTTTCATCTGTAGTCACTTGGAACAGAAAAAAAAATCCTTGTAGACCTGTCATTTTTGTATCATATTTTAATCTATTTTAATTTTAAAGCTCTATAATTTTTAATTGTTGCTTCTTTTCTTCAACTCTAGGAACTCTTTAAGACATGAAATGAATGTTTTAATCCACTTTACTGTTTTTTAATCCTATTTTTGCCTAATAATTATTAATTTACTTTATATATTTATTCAAAATTTACAATAATTATCAATGATTTTTATCATTTGGAAAACAATTTTCTCATCAATGACAATATAAGTATCTGGGTCATTTTAATATTTAAAATAACTCTGTTGTAATTTTTTTTATATAAGTTTTATCATTACAAAAAATTAAACTGTCATTCAACCTAAGTATTTAATATAAATATCAGCTAGTTCTGTGCGATGTTCAATTTTGTTTTATAATTCTATTAGTAGCCATTGTACAGTGAAACCTGCCTTAAACGGAATTGCAACGGTCCAAGATATTTTTCCGCTAAAACCAGGTTTTCGCTTAATGAAGTGTTCTATAAATATTAAACCAGGGACATGCACTTAATTGGGATAAAAATCATAAAATAAAGTACTGTACTCATTATTACACAGTACTCATTATTCACACTATAAATGAACAAATGGAAACATTACTTCAGACAGAAAAACATTACTCATTATGTCTTTATTTTTTCCAGTAGTCAAGCAGGGTTTTCTGCACACAGTTTACTCTCTTGGCTGCTTGACTTTCCACAAACACTTTAGTCTGATAAATCACACTAAACATATCAGAATCATTCTGTTGTAGGGCAAATGGCCGCAGTTCCTTTAAACTTTTTGACAGCATCTTGATAGGTCATCATGCTACACTTTTCTTCTTCCAACACAATGTAATTTTCCTCTTCTTCCTCTTTCTCCTCTTCTCCTTTTCAACTTTCTTTAATATCCTCAACTAAGGCATAGATATCCATCATGGCAGTTTGCACATTATCGTCTCTGTTGATGTAATCTTCAGCATTGCGGTTATTGAAAGCAGCTTCATTCGTGCAGTTTTGTAAGACCTGCTGGTCATTCTCATTTTTTACACTTGCAGTAACTTCACTCATAGAAAATCCTGCTTTTTCAAAACACTTTATCACAGTTTCTGGCAACAACTTCTCTTACAGCTCGACTTATCCAAATAACCGTATCTAGAACTGAGACGGTTCTTGCAAGCTCAGAGGTGGATGATGTAGAATTCACATTGGTGAGCAAAGATTGCATTAATAATTTACTTTAGTGCACTTAAACATTCTGAATGGTGCCCTGATCATTGGTTGAGAAAGACTTGTGGCGTTTGGAGGGAACTAAGCAAGTCCCATATGTAAAGTGTGTTCAATGTGGGGGTGGAATGTTGCGTTATCCAAAACAACAAAACACGCCGGTTTTGCTTTTTCATTCTGCCATTAAAAGTTGTTAACCATTCCTTCATAATCTGTGATGTAATCCACGCCTTTTTGTTGTATCTCCACTCAACGGTAAGTTCCCGTATGTCCATGTTTCTGAGGCATCGTGGCTTTGCTGTCTTACCAATAACTAAGGGTTTCTCCATTTCACCTGACATAAAACCACATAGAAAAACGGTCAATCTTTCTCGGCACAATTTTCCTCCCAAACAATTTTTAACCTTTCAAACACAGCGATTTATTTGTAGCGTGCAGAAGAACAGTCCAGTCTTGTACTATTTGCTATGTTTTTAGGTTCATATCCCTTGATTATGTACTGGAGTTTAGCAACCCACTCTTCAGTGGTTTCACTATTTACATCACTTAATTCACTACAAAGTTTGTTAAATACTAACCGATGTATTTTGCAAAAAAAACCTCCTACCATCCGTTATATGCTTTGAATTCAGTTCTACCGAGTTTTTGAGCAATTTTTTTAGTATATTCTTGTACTATTTACCCGACACACAGTTTCCGTTTAATGCAGGGAATTTAGCATATTTTTCAGCCCTAAAGTCACGGGACCGTAAAATATTTCCTTTTAAGACAAGTTTCCGATTAATAAAGGGTTCGTTTAAGGCAGGTTTCACTGTAATTCAAAATAACCTAAATTATTTCCTGTTGAACATAATTATAATCTACAGGTAAAACTAATTTATATGTTTTAATTTATAAGTTTATTAAATATCTTTATTAGTTTTTAAAATCTTTCAGAAATTTAAATGCTTAGAAGTTCACCTAAATATAATATGGTTCCATAACCAAATTAAACTATTTGGTTACAGGTATTATATTGTGTTAACAAGATAAATATGGTTTCATCGCACACCCAAAAGACTGGATAAATGGCTTTATGGGCCGCATTCATAGTTAGACTTATCACATCTCAATAATTGCGCCCTTATATTAAATACAGGACAACACCTACCTATAACAGAATAGTTTCATATGCGAAACTGGCTCATTTCATTCGAGTGTGGGTAGGGGAAGTTTTATATTTAGTATAGCGCCACACTTAAGGCATACTAAATCTCACTATGAAACTGGCCTTAATTGTTTATCTCCATCAACATTTTATCTTTGTTTTGCTAACCATCACATATTTTAGAGAAAATTATGCAAATTTTCAATACTATTTTAAATTTGAAACTGTATTGAGCTAACCCTAAGTAACAATGTGTTTTATTACCGCAATTAAATGTAAAACTGGTGGTGGTAGCTTTTGTGTTTTCACGTTTCACATGCTTATACTTTAATTTTTGCTTTGAAATTTTTTTATAAGCTTTTGAAGTTTTTTTTTTCTTTAACATTGAAAGTTATAGAGAATACATTTTTATACACACAATTTCTCTGTGACATTTAACAAAAACATGAGTGTATGTTTTGAAACTATATTTTAGAATTTACTAAATCTACTCAATGTGATTGTGTACAGTTCTATTTTCATATACCAGCTAGAACACTTACTAGATATACTTTCATGTATTCATACATCAGTTCATGTAATCTGCAGCTCTCACTTTTGATAGATATTATCAATTCCTTTGAACACACATCCATCACAGACTCTGCTTTATACTTTGAGTGAAGAATTACCCTTAACACAGTACACATCCTAGATGGCTCGGTGGTTAAGCATTGGTGTGCTAAGCCAAAGGTCACGGGTTTGATTCCTGTGTCTAGTTGACATTTTTCAACTAATTTAAACTAATAATATATATACGAAGATGTTATCAATTTTGGTTCAAAAAAGATTATGTATTTTTAAAGGCCTTTTTTAATGAAAAATAGGACTGTACCAAATCAAAGTGATACATTTTGCAACTTTACAGGTGTTTTAAAAAAAAATTGACACATTGTTGGAATAAATGGAGAAAGTGTAAAAGATAAACCAAAACATATTTTTCTTTTTCTTGGAATATATTTGAATAAAAATTGACAACTCTGTTTTTAGGCTGATAACAGTGCAGGTTTTGTTTAAGTTAACATAATATATATTTGTTTATTTTGCAGGAGGTGGCACTACTGAAAGAAGGAGGCTCTCTTGGATTCAGTATCATTGGTGGTATAGACCATTCGTGTACGCCGTTTGGCGCTAAGGAACCAGGAATTTTTATTTCTCATGTGAGTCTATGTGAGCTAGTCACAATATTCATCACTTAGGCCTGAATTTAAATTATTTTGTGAGTTCAAAATGAATGAAAATGTGAAACACAAAACAAATTAATTTTAAGAATACATTTTTCTAGGGCCAAGAATATCACATCAAGTTTTACCTTAAATAGAAATAATTTTCACAATCAAAATGATTTCTATCTTTAAATTTAGGCGGTTATTTAGAATTTTTTTAGTATCAACCCTACCATAAGTACTTTTACAAGAATAAATGCCCTACAAGCAATGAATTCAGAAACTTAAAATGATGTACACACACAACTTTGTTAGTAATCCTGCGAGAGATGATAATGCGTGGGCTGTGGGTGACCTTGCAGGTGGTCCCAGGAGGTATAGCGGCCAAGTCGGGTAAGCTACGTATGGGAGACAGGATACTGCAGGTCAATGGCGAGGATATCACCAAACTATCTCACCAAGAGGCCGTCATGCTACTTCTCAAACACAAGGACGAGATTCGGCTAACGGTACAGCACGACCCACTGCCAGAGGGCTTCCAGGTAATGGTCTCAGCCCTGTAGGTCGGGCAGATTCGGGTAAACAATACATGTTTTCACTAGTGCTCATTAGTGAAATTAACACAAAATAACATTCTTATTTGCTAAAAAGATAGACTTTTAAAACCAAGTTAACTAAGGAATATATATTGTCATATAGCTTAACTTGCCTAATTTTGAGAATAAACGCGGAAATTTATTTTTCATAATTCTAGAATTTAAGATCTAAATGATCTCTCTGATTTTTTTTTTTTTTAGATTAATTCCCATTCACTCAACTCACTTTAATTATTTTGGTTGAGCATTCGAATAATTACTTGTGAAGATAATGCTTTTGAGAGATGGTCAGGGAAAGGGGTGTGTGAATTAAAAATCCCTAATAAAAAATAGATTAAAGAAATGTGTCTTGATTGGCTTGGAATAGTTGGATAGTGGCTGTTTAAGGTAGAAATAGCGTTTAACTTTGCATTCCTGTAATTTTTTTAATAGTTTTTTAAATTTTTGATTAGTAAGCAACTATGTTATTTTAATAGTAGTGCATTAGAATCTAATAAAAAGTAAAAACAATATGTTTTACTTGTACCACTTAAATTAGGCCTAGATGTTTCTATGCACAGGTATGAAATTTTTTCACACAAGTGTTAGTTTTGTGTATTTAACTAAGCACTTTTGTGGATCTAAGCACATGTTCTAAAAAAAATGCTTTTAAATGTTTCACATTGATGTTTGGATGTGTCATCCTTTTAGATGTACCCTAGTTGTTGTACATCTTGTTAAAAATGTAATTGTTTTGTCTTTTTGCAAGCGGGTCGAGGTAGAATACCTTAACCCCACAGTAAGTAGACTATTGTGTATCAGCTTCTAACAATTTAAAGCAAAATTCGTTTGCAATATGCATAAATGTAGTCTAGTTTAGTTGGGCATGGAGGCAACGTGAGTTAATGGCAATAGTATTTTTGCATTTTTATAGCTACATTTTTTGTGCCAAAATAAATCAAATATTGCTTCAATTTAAACATAAAAGTTAAATTTTCTTAACATGGTGATATCAACAGTTGTTGAATATCTGTAAAGCGTGTCCTGGAATTTAGTGACAACTTTTTTCTTTGTTTAAAAAATCTATCTAATGCCTTTATTCTCATGACTGATATTCCACAATTGTTAATATAACCATGTGAATAAATCATACTTGTATGGTTTTACTTGATAAGTATCTTGTTTATTTTGCCCCCAAAAAATGTTGACATAAAAACTGCAAAAACAGTGTCCTCATATAGTGTGCCTTACATCTCCACCTTAACTGCTAGCTGAAACCATACTTTCTTTAATTCTTTTGGTTTCCTCTTTTAGGAAGTTGCGTTGAGCGTTTCACACTCCCACCTGATGATTTTCACTAGAACGAAACCTAGGTTGGAAAATTGGGTGGGAACGATAGATTTTCTTCAAGGGGCAACCATTACTTCTTTGTTCAGTGAAAGCAATGTAAAGTGTTAACTGTGATCTTCTTTTCATTGTAAAGGCCGTATTGTTTTCGTCCTTTTATATGTTTCTTGCCACTTTTCCTATACCTTCTTCCAAATATAATACATTTACCTCAGAAAGCGAAAAGAGGTTTTCCTTATAGAGAGATATAAAATATTGATTTTAAATTAATTAATATTAAATAAAATTCAAATATTGGGAAAGCAAATTTTTATATTAACTTCTAATCCAGAATCTCTGCAGATTAGGAGGGGGAAATGGGAGGGTTATCAACCTGAGTAAGTGTAAATAGGAATATAACATTGATTTTTCTTTTTGTTCGAATTAATACAATTTTGTCCTTTTTTGTGATGTTGCTTCTCTTCTAGCTACATAAGTTTAAATAATTCCTTTTACCAATTGTTTAGAATTGTTATTGTATAAGTTGAAGTATTCATAATTATTGTATTTTCAAGGCTTTTATGAGATTGTTATGCATCTAAACACTCTGGAATACCATAGGATATGTATTTATGTTTGAATATAGTCAAAAAAAGAAGTACTATAATTTATTGGAAAAATTAGTTCCAAGATTACACAAAATCTAAAAATATATTGAAGCGATGTTTTCTACATTCTTTATTTGAAAGTCACAAATTGGGTTTAAGTTGACTAGTCGATTTAATTTTAAAGTAATATTTTTTTAAATTTTATAGTGTGTTCTAAAACGCGGAAAAATGATCTCACTAGTTTCAACTCTCCTGTATTTTTAAAGTAGGCACAGTACATAAAACCTAACCACAATGCATTTGAGCTGTATTATCCACCATAGTTGAGTGTAGGTATGTGAAGTCGGTATGCCAAGCTTCTGACTCCGACTATGTCGGAAATAGCTAAAGTTTATTTACTAGGAATAACAAATTTACTGCTATAAAATGCTCCAATAGAGATTGCTTCATGGGAAGCTTTTTGACAGTGTGAATTTGTATTTGAGTAAATTTGTCAAGCTAAATTAAAAAAAATATTGATTGTAAAGAATAAAAAAAATTCATAAAATTTAAATTATATCTAGCATATATTATTATAATATTCATCATCATGATGAACTGTTTCCGGTCTGTGGCCGGATGTGTTTAGTAAAATGCCTCCATCTCACTTTGGCCTTCCACCATTATTCCTCCTGCACTTTTCTCCTCTCACTTGCACACTTGCTGCTACTCCCATCTCTTCCATGCATACTCCATATCCATTAATCTTCTTGGAATCCTCTCCCCTTCCATCCTCATTATATGTCCATACCATCTCAATCTTGCTTCCTCAACATCTCATAAAATTATAAGTTTCTATTTTGAAACTGGAGTCTGAGTATATTCATTTTTACAGACTCCACTTCCACCCAAAATTGCTTCTGACTCCAACTCTACAGCCCTGGTTGGGTGATATCCATGGCGGTAAAAATATGTCTGAGCAACTGTGAAATTGTATTGCTGATATATATTTGTGTAAGCTGGTAGTATAAACCATGACAGCTATTGTGTTGATTTGTGTCTCCAGGCCTTGAGGATAGTGAAGGCCCCTGGGGAGAAGTTAGGGATGCACATCAAGGGGGGACTGAGAGGGCACCGAGGGAACCCTCTGGACCGAACAGACGAGGGTGTGTTTATCTCCAAAATAAATTCTGGCGGGGCAGCCAAGCGAGATGGCAGACTGAAGGTAAGAGAAGTCATAAGTCCTATTTTTCTTGATTCCAATTTTTCTTCTATCAATGAAATTAAGTTATTTTACCGTATATCTTATTGAATAACCACAATTGAATATTTAATAATGTGTATCTAAAAGCTAGTATATTATTAAATAAATAAATTTTAAGATACAATAAACCAGAACTAAACAGATCTAGTTGAAAATCAGGTTAGTTTTAAAACAGTATTAAATAAACTTTGGTCCAATCTATTTTTTTTATGACTTTTGAATATTTATTTTATTTATGAATCTCTAATTCAATTTCGAATCTTGGGGAAAAATTATGATCTTTAGAGGAAATAAGACTAGAACAGAATAGTATAAAGTAGAAATGGTAACTATAATTAATTTTAATATCTTGTGTTAAAATGCATTCGTTATACAAATCATACATATAGTTAAGTGTAAAAAGTTAATGATTTGTCCCATAATAATTATGGAGTCTGGACCACAAGTAAGCTGTGTTAGGACTATTAAACAAATCACCTTTCGTAATTTGGAAGAAAAAAATTTTTGCGTCTAGAATTTGATATTTTCTCAAATTCTTAAATCTTTAATATCCTCATGGTTTCAAAGATTTGAGGGTCCCATTATTAAGGATTTCTCACTACATTCAATTTGGAAAGAAAAAAAATTACAAAAATTAATGTATCGATTTTGATAAATATCCAGCCAATAATAAATTAATAAAATCGATATAAAGACAAAAACTATATTCATCTGCATAATGGTATAGCATTTTCATTTAACATCTATTTAAACATGTTTTCATTCTGTCAGGTTGGTATGAGGCTACTAGAAGTAAACGGTGTATCGTTGCTTGGTGCGTCCCACCAAGAGGCTGTTAACGTTCTACGCAGTTGCGGCAATGACATTCATATTGTTGTTTGTAAAGGTCAGAAGCCACCCATTTTAGCTATATTCTCTTAAGTTTTTTAAATTAATTACCCTATGTTTAAAAAGTATCAAAATTCAGAAAAAATAGTGCAATTCTAACTGGAAAATTAAATTAGCTGTTGACAGTCAACCCTGCGGTCCAACCAAGAACAACACTTTACTCTTTGAACCAGAAGAAGTTGCCTGTGACTGTGAAAACTTGTCTTTAAAAATGTGTTTGTGTTTAATAGTGTTTTATATAAACCATATCTACTTTGGTATCTCTCAAATAAATGTGCTGGCTATTCCTTCTAATAAACTATATTCCTTTAATTAATTTTAACATAATTCAATGTGAAAATTATTGGTATATTTGAATATAAAGTTAAAAAAAAATTATGTGAAATTGCAGACTTTTGATATAGTGAGTATATGTAGATTAATTAATTTAAATCCATTATTGTTTCCAGCTTGTGGCCTGAGTCCATTTAAAAAAAAAATTTAAGCCATAAATGTTTCAATAACGGTTTGCTTTGCTAGGTCATATTGTAGCTTCACATTCTTTATAAGCTAACTTAAGACTAAGACAGGCACACCATCCAGTACCCGACCGTTAATCCATCACTTTGGAAGGGTAAACCCACATTTTACCAACAATAAATTTTTCGGCCATGCCTGGGTCTTTAGCTCAGTAGACAGATAGGTTACTCACTGAGCTAAGGTAAACCCATGTTCCTAGTGCTCTTATTTCAAATAACAATCTATTATGTTCAAATTTCTTATGTTGTAATATTTGTATATTTGACGCAAGGGGAGATATATTTCTGTCAACAGGTTACGAAAAGGCAGATGTAGAAAGGCTCATGTCTGAAGGGAGGTTAAGCAGGGAGTCCAAGTCTGTGTCGCAAAGCGTCTCGAGCCTCGACAGGGAAGATGAAAGTTCGGTGACCATCAGACAGGTGAGTGTGTGATCCAACTCCCTCTTGACTTTATCGCTAAACAAACCTTGCAAATTGGAGGGCGGGTACAACACATTCTCAGATTCTGACTGGAGACTAGATTTATAATGGTAGTATTTTTTTTAATAATCTTGATAATTTCTTTTGACATTTTCGTATACTGGACTATGATAGGTCTTGGTATAGTTCCAAACTTACTTATTTGTCCATCACATTTGCTTTCCATTCAGACTATCTCCATATTTATAAGGATGAGCTAGGGATGAGGAAAGTACAATTTTAGGTGAAATGTAGTAACATTTGCGTGTGGAGAGAGCTTAAAACCAGTTAGGAAAAACTACCCTCACTACATTGGCCAGTTTGAATCCAGACCTCACTTTCATCAGCATACCAGACCAAACCTTATCCTTTTCACGTTATATGCATATGTACTAATTATGCTAACAGGTTACATTTAGAGATGTAGATGGTCGAATTTAGATCAAGTGTAGCAGCATTTGTGTGGAGGTAAAGTGGAAAACACCCAAAAACAGCCTCTGTACAACTGACCACGATTCTAAGCGTGATCTGTATTTCATCGGCAGTCTAGTCTATTGTGAAAGTGACCCCTTAAAGTTAGACTATGGGACCACCGAAGTAGGTCAGAGGAAGCTGATGTGATAGCCCATGTACTAAGAGATGAAAATCCCAACATTACTAAAGTACATGAGGTATACCACCCACAAGCACTATCTGAAAAATTTTGCAAATACAGATATAATTATTGTTGGGTGTAAAAGTGGTTTATTGGATTATATTGAATGGTTCATTTTATGGTAAGTAAAAAATACACTAGAAATAATTAGTAACATTATTAACAGAATTTTTTTTAAGTGTGCTATTAATGTTCATCACAAGGGATCGGGTTTGGCCTATATATTCAATATACATTTAATTCTATTAAGAGTACAAAATGCTAATGTTATATTGCACATAACTGCCTATTCTGTTGGTTTTGCTTATTTTATGAACAAGAGTCTATTTCGGCTTCTGCCCCCTCCCCCCCTTTTTTTTGTATGGTTTAGATTTTCAGCTGAAAAAAAGTCCAGATTCTTATAGATGGTAAGTTGCGGCATACTTGTTTGGAGTAGGTTTGAAAATCAATATTTGTTAAATAACTTCCAATGAACGCAAATGCATTACATTGAAAGGAAGATAATATTTGAATCTTGGTCCATTGTACTTAAGGTGTTTTTATTGTTTTTCACTCTTCCTCCACACAAATGAAGATACACTACCTCCTAATTTCACCGTCCTAACTCCTGGCACATTTGTTTAGTTAATACAACACATATGTACAACCATAGTGAAATTTGGTACTTTAAAAAATAGTATTTGAATTAGCTATTGGCAATAAAATAGAAGTAGGCATTTCAGTGGCCACATGATCTATGGCGCTACTCTTGCAAAATATTATAAACTCCTGATAATGGTTAGATCGGGTCTCGGGCCAGGTCGGGTGTATTGAGGGTGGTTTTCCCCTAAATGGTTTCCCACTCTGACCATACAAATGTGGTTACACATCCTCTAAATTCAACCTTCCTCATCCCCAGCCCATTAGCGTAATTAGTATGTAAGCATAGAACTCAAATGTGTAATAAGACGCAGTGCTAGACACAAAAACAAAAGCAGTAAAATTACGTTTTCATTGATTATTGTGTGCATTTTTTCTTCTTAATTGGCTATTCTGGTGTTTAAACGCCATATTTTTAACACTTATTTGCCTTCTTATCTTAAACATTTTAGGTGCCTAAGAATCCGTTCCATACTCATCACTTATTGATTAATGTTTTATTTTTTCAGGAGGAGGAGATGAAACAGGAGTTGGTTCAGTGGGAGAAAGAGGAAGAGGACCAACAACGAGAAATAGTGGCTGCCAAAGAAAAGTCGACACCAGACAGGGTCAGTTGGGATTGTAATTTTTGACAAAAATAAATATTTTAAAGCCTATTTTAACATTTAAGTTATTTTTAGTGAGATATTTGTAATATTTGACTATAACTTGCATCTATATTTTCAACAATTTTTAAGGAGACTCATCCTCCTGATAAACAAATTATAATCCCTTTTTTTAATTACGTTTTAAAGCGGCATCGATATGCACCCAAAAAAAATCGGGTAATTTTTTGTGGCAGGGTAAAGTCTGTTGGAAGTCAGATATTTTTTATAATGATTTTTGAATTAATAATTATTAAAGATCAACACTATATAAACTATTGGTCTGATCTACATTTTATTTTATTTTATTTTGCAAAGAGTAGGAACACATTTGATTCTAATGACCCAAATCCCACTGTCCAAGAGCTTAGTGGTCTGCCCCAGCTGTGGGATTCTTGGGTTGGTTAAGAATCTCCTAGCAGTTCTCTTAATGGGTAGTTAAAGAGGGAAAATTGATTTTTTTTAAATTCCATTCGTTTCCCAAAAGATTTATATTAGAAATGGATTGAATTCACATTTCTCGAATCCGAATCTACATTTTATTTTTGAATCTCGAATCCAAATCCTAGCAAATTGTAAGAAATTTTAATGATTTAAAAATTGACCTACATTACACAATATAGGCCTAAACAGTAAATTAAGATTTATTTCAATCATGCTTTCAATTTTAATCAACCCCAACCACCCCTTGCAAAATCCTGTTTAAAATCCAGCCAAAGTAAACAATATAGACTTATATTATTGTTTAGAAATCAAATCAATCAAATTTTGAGTGTCTTTTAGTTATTTTAAAAAGTGTTGATCTAATGAGTTAAGTTTAAAAAAAAGCTAAATAAACAAACAAATTAGGCCTAGTTATCTTTTGATCAAATTTAAATGATCATTGAAGGATTATAATTTGTTATAATAAGGAAGCCAAAATAAAAATATAAACAAATGAAAAAAGAGACTACTAGAACAACATGCTTAACAATAAACATACATTGGAAATAGTGAACCCAATAATGCCTAAGTATGTATTATTATTATTTTATATCTATTATCTATCTTCCTATAGAAAACAAGAAATATATTCGATTCTTGCAATATGTTCTTTCTTATTTTATTAGGCAGGACATTGTTTGAATATTTTTACAATTACTTCAATAACATATTTAAAATATAAACTCTTGGTTAAAATCAAGTTAAAACATATTATGAATTAGCAAGTCATTATTTGATTCTTAAAACTCGATAGCACTTAATAAGTGATCAAATTACCTGAATCAATTCTGAACAAACATTTGATATACAATAACTAAGCCGCTAGACGTAAATAAACAGTTTTATTGGTGTCTAACTGTTGACAGTATTTATTTTTCATGAAACCCAACAATACATCTAACTTAAGGATCTTGTGAAATAAATTGGGGTTCTTTGCATAGTTGTAGGTAATTAAAACCAGTTGGGTAGTAAGAATTAAGTCATGTTTGAATAATCATCACTCGGGCCACTGTCGAGTAAACTTACGTCATGGCGGATGACTTATTATTGTGTGTGATATGTTCTTATTTTTCTTTAAAAAAAGCCTAATTTTTTGTATTTATTTCAAGTTTACTTGTAATTCTAGTTTTGATTTTCACTTTTTTGAAGAGCTTTAATGTGTTCATTAAAATATTTACAAGATTGTTTGTGAGGTGGAAGTTTCAGAAGTGAGCATGCGCTAAAATGGTCAAGTCCAAGTTTCCCATAGAGGTGGGAGGGTGGGGTATTAGCATGTTGGATTTTCTACATTTAACAATTATTATTTAAAAAAATATTATTTTATTCATGTTTATCTCTTTTGTCTGACAAAATAATGATTACGGATTAACTTGTACTTTTCAAGTAGGCCTAACTTAGTAATTTTGTATTCAAAAACTACGCTTTGCTTATGAGGTAAAAGATTCGAACAACGAATCCAATAAAACACTGAATCCTTAAATTTCGAATACTTGTCGGGATTTGGTGGATTTGAGGATTTGAAGATTCGAAGTTGCCCATCTCTAATTTATATGAATATCATTTGACATGCTTAATGATATGAAATATTTAGAAACAATTTTAACTATCAATTATGATTTTAGATTGGAAATTAAGAGAATAATACATTCGGGGAAATGCATGCTATTATTTGGTCAGTAAATTGTTGACATCTCACCGCTATCCAGGAATGTAAATTCAGAATATACAAAACAATAACTGTACCGATAGTTCTCTAAGGGTGTGAAACGTGGTTTCCTGCCTTACAAAATGAAAACAAATTTAGGGTGTTTGAAAACAAGGTACTTAGTAAGATTTTGATCCAAAAAGGGGTGAGGCAACTGGAGAGAGGAGGAGGTTACAATATGACGAGTTACTTAACTGGTACTTTTCACAAGACATTGTTAGGATAATCAAGTCTTGTAGTTTATGGCAGGCAGGACTTGGCACAAACGAAAGATTTTAGAACCTTGTTCAGGGTCATGATTGGCAAACCCAATGGGAAAAGATCATTGTGAAGACCTAGACGCAGATTGGAGGATAGCACTAGAATGGACTTGAATGGACCTGGGTGTAATGAGGTAGACTGAATAGAACTATCCCAAGATATGTAAATGGTGTAATAATGTGGACTGGATAGAAGATAAGAATAGGGTGTAATGAGAGAGACTGGATATAACTAGTTCAAGATAGGAATAGGGTGCAAACTTTTGTAAGTGCGGCAATTATATTTTGAGTTCATAATGCCATAGAGTAAGTAGGTTGTATGTAGGGCCTTTATAGGATTCCTTTACTAAGACTAATTTTATAAAGCACAATTGTTTCAGGGGAATTTTGAGCTATAGCTTTGCATATAAGCGATATTGTAAAACAAAAGTTGTATTTTTTAAACATGTGAAAGTCAAGGAATTTAAAAATATAGTAAGTATATTATCCTGGAAATTCACTTTTATGTCATCCTCTTTATTCATTGGCAGAAGTGTAAAAAAAAAAATTGCATTCATTTTAGTTTATTTGTTTTTCCATCCCTCTCTCTTATAACTCCTTCCAAACAAACAAAAATTATGAACATTTCTTTTACTCTGAAAAGTATCAATCTTACCTCGATGGAAATGCGATGGTGTAGCTAATAAGGTAAGGCCATAGCATAGTCGGTGAGACAGCTACTTTTCAGAATAAACACAGTGTACATCAAAAAGTGAAAAAAAGGTTTTCCTTCAAGATCCATAACTTATATAGTCTGAAATTGACAAAACCTCCACCCTCAATGTTGGTTGTGTTGGAATGTCCCCAGGTGCTAGAGGTTGTGCGGGCAGTAGAAACCCTCGTCAACAAACCCTCCAGTCCCACGGACATGCAAGGCCCACCTAAGTCTCCGGGGGGGTCAAAGTCCCAGGACCTCAAGACAACCACCATCGTCATGAGCAAACACACGCTGGCGCCACAGGCAGGCTCGGTGAGTGAACTTGACATTATTTCTGTTTTACTGGCCTTCCACAGACTTATTTTAATAGAAAAACAAATTGCACTTACATAAATACATCATCATCAATCATCCACAGTGTACTTCCACTGGCAGGGTCTTGTCTCGAACAGAAGCCTCTTTGTTTACTCCTCTCATCTCTGACATTATTTTAACATTTTGGTTGGAACATCTTGGTGAATAAACGAGGCTCTTCTTTTAATAATGTCCATGAATGTGGATAAATATTTGTGTTCGTGCACAGAAGATTTTAAATTAATAATCTGATAAAATAAATTACAGCTGTATAAATAGCACTATTGCAGCGTTGAATGTGATTTCCAGCAAGCTTTGTTCAGAATTTGAATTTTCGCGAAGCAATCAAATATGGCAAAACTGACACATATATTATTTTTGGGTCAAATCGATGAGATTGTATCAAACCCCTTAACACCTACGCCATCAACAATTAGAAAATTAATTATTATTTTTTCTCTTTTGTTATTTTAAAATTTATAAACCTTACACTAACTATTCTTCTTCACTAAATTTTGTAATGCTATTGACTCATTTTTAAAGCCTGATGATGACATATAAATATTGAAATATTTCTGTATACATTCTTTGTGTTCCCCACGTTGACTACCACTTATGTAAAATTTTCTTTCGATAATGGTTATTAAAAAAAGTTTTTGCATGGTGTTTATTGCACATAAACTGTTTGTGTGTGTGTATGTATGTGTCCAGCTGTTTTAAGTGTGTTTTCATTAGAAATATTACAGTTGTTTCCTCTTTTTACTCTGTCTGACATGATTATTATTAACTGTCATAGGTAATTTCCATTTGACTACCTGATCTCATTTTTATAAGATCATGTTTGTGTGTAGTAGAGAAATAGTTTTAAAAAGAAGCATTATTACCCCCTTTTATAGATTGGTATGATTCACTGTAGGCCCTATTTGCTCTAGGTGCAAGCATTCATCAGTTTAGTAATAGTTGTATTGTTGTATGTTTAACAATGAGGTGGCCCATTGCCCAAATACTTTTATAACAATGGAAATTTATACAAATTAATAAAAAGGGGAAAATAAATTTTAAAATGTGTTAAGAATTTGTTGCACAAAGATCTTCTTTCTTCTCTAGTATAAATAGTCAAACACAAATTTTAACTCAAATTGAGTAATATTTCGGCAGTGTTGACTTCAACAAACAAAAAGATAAGAGAGAATACACGTTACACAAATATTAAATTACTCCATTTTGAATTCAAAAAGAAACTGTTAGAAGTTTACCACCAGGCCTTAATAGAAGATATTATTTTATTATTATTGCCTTTTACCAAATAAGTATACAATATTCCTATTTAACTTATTTTATTTATATTGGAGAACCACAGCCAAAGGATTGAGAACTTTATTTTTACCCCTACAAAATTTGTACCTTGCTTTTCAAAAAGTTTCTTTTTTTATTCAAATTGGTGTAATTTAGTGTTTGTGTGAAATGTCTTCTCTTTTTGTTTGATAAAGACAACAATGCCGAAACATTACTCAATTTGTGTTCAAATATGTGTGTGACTTTCTACTATAGAAGACAGAAGAAAGGAAGATGTCACCTTTTATGCATTGGTTTCAAAACATATCCATATATTGTGTGAAAAGTTTAAACCAAAAGGTAAAACTGAGGATGGGTGTTTTAGAGACTTAGCTTTTTAAAGATTTAACAAAAATCAAACTTGTGTAAATCTAATTTAAATTTCGAATTAAATCTAAATTGTTGCATACTAATTTGAATTGATTTAGAAAATTCTTGTTTTGAAAAATGCTCTTATTGGATCTAAACATATTTTATGATGAAATTTTAAATTGTTACTATATAGACTTAAGTTTATTTTATTTGAATAGATTTTTTTATATATATATATAGGTTAACCTAATAAAATATAGATATATAAGGTTAACCTAAAACATATATTAATAAATTAAGTCTTTGGTAACAATTTAAAAAATGAATGATATATTATCAAAGAATGTTTAAGTTTAATTGGTTAAGTCAAATTCTATAATTCGTTCATTAAAATAAAATCTATAACTCATGCATTAAAATAAAATACACATATGGTCACATAGCTGAAATGTTAATGATGAAATAAATGGATCAATATGTTTTATTAAAAGTTTAATTATTCGAAAGTTTTATTTTAAGATTAAAATTTATAAATTATATTTTGTCAATTTCAAAACTGAAATCTATTTGGATTTGAAATTTCGAAGCTTTACAAACAGACTTGTAAATTATATTTGAAATGTTAAACCTTATATTAGAATTTTCATCATTGATTCTAGCTAACAGGCATTGCCTTACTTACTTTAACAATTGTGTCTTTCATTAGACATTTCTATTCTATAATTATGAGTTGTAATGACTACAAAGCATTATGACAAGATGAAATAAGCATCTAAACAAATCAACTAGCCAGCGATATTATTACTTTTATGTTGGGTGTTAATTCTCTTTTGTCTGTCATGTTTGTCTGTTTTCACCCGTGGTAGGTGTCGTGATTGCTGCTCTATTCTCCTCTCAAGGTACTGACCTTAGTATCGCTGTCTTTTTCTTTGTTTTTCTTGGCCTGGAATATCTTGTGCATTTTTCACGGCCTGAAATATCTTGTGCATGCTGTAATTAACTGTAGTGCGAGCAGCACAACTCTCACTCATCTCTGTATGATTAACAAGTAATTCATTGTTGTTGATTTCTCGATTAATTACCTGGTTTTCATCGGAGTTAAGACAAATGTTTTTAAAATGTTTGTTTTTCATATATTTTAAACCCAAGAAAGATGCGATATAATAGGATTCTGTTAGAACGAACATGGCTGTCTCTTGAAGAAAGTCGGTCACTACAGCCCAATCTCTCGACCTAGGTTTAATTCTTTCGGGATTTTTTTCTTTGTTCCATTTACGTGTTCCTATTCAAGTGTTCTAGCATTCTTTACCATTTTCCTATTTCTCCCATTTGCGTTTCCCCCACCCCCACCCCACCCCAGGTAGCTGCGTTGCACAATTCACATGCCCTCCTGATGAGTTCCTAAAGAATGAAACCTAGGTTGGGGGGGATTAGGCGGTTACGATTTATTTTATCCAAGAGGCAGCTATTACCTCTTTGTCCAATGGCAGCAGTGTAGAGTGTAAACTATGTTATTCTACATCGTAAAAGAAAAATTGGCTTTGTATCCTATGTGTTTCTATACATCTTTCCTATATCTTCTTCCAAATATAACAAAATACCTCATAAAGTGAAAAGAGGTCTTCATTAGAAGGATGTGTGTTAGAAAGAACAGTATTTAACATTTACATTCTTACATCCATTATTGTTTCCAGCTTGGGGCCTGGGTCAGTTTTTTTTATTCATGCCATATATTTTTCTACTACCGGCTGGCTAAGAATGTCGTAGCTTCATATGCCTTATAATCTAACATAAGACTAGGACAGGCACAACATCCAGTCCCCGGCTGTCAATTTATCAATGTGAAAGGGTGAACCCATATTTTCATCAATGATTAATTTTCGGCCATGCCGGGACTCGAGCTCGGGACTTTTAGCTCAATAGACAATCACGCTACTGACTGAGCTAAGGTGTCGGACTACAATTACAGAAGTTACTAAAACAATTTTAATACATTTATACATCAATTAATGTGATCTTCAGCTGTCACTATAAATAGATATGATTAATACCTTTGAAATAATATTCATAATCTTGTAAAATGCTTTCACTGTTGGCCACAAAAAACTACATACTTAAAAACCGTTTGGCTATGGATGAAATAAATAGTGTGTTATATGATCTAGGCATATTTGCACTTATATATGTAGGCCTATTTCATGATTTCTGTATGCTATTCTTGTGAATATATGTTTATTATCTTGGTAGGTTCTGAAATATTAAACCTAGTCAAAAAAAAAAACACCAATCCTAACAAAGAATAAAATTAAATAGTTTTTTTCCATTGATTTGCAGGACATATAGCTTTACCCTAAATTAACCTACCAGCTGTTAGGTATATCCTCTCTATCCCAACAGCCATTTTCGCTTACGAAAAACAACTGTCATTTTTGCGCTCCACCTTGGTCGATGGCACACTATACCATGATGTAACCAAATAAATCGCAAAAATTCACCTAAAGGTAATTCTTTTTCAAAATATTTCGGTGTATATTCACTTCCTTCTCCGAAGAAAATATTGTTTTTGTGGTTTTCATCTTTTAACCAAACTAAATCTGATGTATTTCCTTCGGAAATACTGTTGATTTACTTCTCTAGGATCACTACAGGCACAGTTAGATCCAAAACCCCATTTGCTGGTGTTTTTAAAATCTCAAACAAAAAAATACTATTAAAATATAATATAACTTTTTTGTGAAACGGTACAGAAATGATAAGAAATAATTGATGATTTTTTATTTTCCATATTAATATTTAGGTCAAAGATTAAGATTACAAACTATACAATTATTATATAAAAAAATGTCTATTAAGATAAATTACTTGAAATATAGTATTGCTTTGTCTCTAAAATGAAAAGTTTAAATAACGTCATGAAACATCGATTTAGATTTTCCTTCCATGAAAAAATATAACTCATTAATTTAAAATTAATAAGAACAATATAATGTCTATAGTTGGAAGTAACAGAAACTTGTCAATACTTATTTTATATTTCAATTATTAATTTACTAAAACCCAACATGATTATTATTTTATCAAATAGTTCCAATAATGTCTAGTGCTGCTCGACTCAAGCATTAAACACATGGAAATATCAGGAAATTTAAAACTGCCAGTAATATTGGTATGCTTAAATAGCCAAGGAAAAGACATGTCAACCTGCTTAACTGGTTGCATAGTCTAGACGGCTGATGACAGGTAGCTCAGGGTTTTAATCCCAGTCAGGTGTGCTGATGGTGGTCTATCCAAAGTGGTTTTCCACTCTCCCTCCATGCAAATTTGGGTCCACTTCGTCTGAATCCAACCTTCCTCATCCCTAACTCATTAGCGTAATCAGTACATATGCATATAAACCGAACAGCTAGTTAGACCTGATGCTAAAGAAGAGAAAGATAAATATCTTATTCAAAACTTTTTTTTATATCAATATACATATGAGTGCATGTTTGAGTACATTTTTAAAAAAATACAAAAAAATCAAATATTTTGATTTTTTTTAAACATCTTTATCAATCTCAATTGGACTAGACAGTCAAGGAAATATGGATTTTTGGATCAGTGAAAAGTCAGGTAATTTTCTTTCTGAGATTTTGTGGCCACCGGGCACTGCGTAGACGTAAGTTGTTGAATAATTTGTCTGGCTTGGTTGGCATGGTCTCTTCCGGGTTACGCGTTTGTGTGATCGACCGCATGTGTGCCCTCACGACGCATGCACAATAATGTTGGTCATTTTAAGTTGGTTATTTTAGTGATATGGGTGGGGTAAATTTTAAAGAATATATCAGTACCTACCAAACAACAAAATGGTAAGTCACATTATGGCAAAAAATAACCCTCAGTTGGCGATAAAAACAAAAAAGAAAATTAGTTTAATTTTTATTTTCATATAACCAGTGCTCACATTCTCTAAACTTATGTACTCTTTGTCTACCCTGAAAGGTAGCAAGCTTACCTGTATTATTCCACTATGGCGCATCTTATAGGGTAGAGCCATAGTGTAACTCGTCAAGGTAAGACTGCTACCATCCAGGGTAAACGAAGTATACAAATTAGTACAAGAGTTTAACACAGAGTATTCGCTAAGTCAGAATGTATGACTTGTATGGTTGACTCCGACATAGGGGTCAGTTTCGTATCTTGGTCAGGTGCTTTGGGGGATAAGTGTTGTGTTCCTTCTTGTATATTTCTTCAGGCTTACCTTGCACCATTGAATTGAGTCAGTAATTACTGGGGGAAGGTGTGGAAGGGTGGTAACCAGACTCTAATGATACTACCTCTTTAGCTAATTTTATTAAACTCAAAAACACTTATTCTATTTGAAAAATGGTGACCAAGGACTAGGATTTATTATTTTAAAAGGTGTTTTATTAGTTGTTTAAGGTACTTAATTTTAAATCGTGAAATTAACATAACTTTTCTTGATAAAACCAAATCAACGTGAATTTATAAGCAAACTGTAAAACCTATTTTAGATTTTTTTTTTTTTCAAATTAATTATTTGATGAAGATTTTATAAATATACAATTTGTTCCAATAGTGACATGCAGTCAGTAAATTGTTAATCAGAACTGCACAAAACAAAATTTTTGTTTGTGCAATCTAAAGAATTTTTTTCTTATAATACAGTACTATAGAACTATATTAAATAATTACAAACCAAAGAAATGCTATTTTTAAAATAGACTCTAAAGTATTTTGGTTTCACCCACAAACAATTTCCATGAAAATACAAGGTCAATATTTTACTGTGTAATTTAGGATTAATTATTTTCTTCACTAGAAATTTAGTAAAATGTACATTTAATATAATTCATATCATTGCAAGGTTGAACTATCAAAAGGATATTCATGGGGGGGGGGGGGGGGAAACTTTGAAAAA
>CABFVX010000026.1:622941-651135 GCA_902151425.1 Timema shepardi
AAATATATTGGTATAATTTTTGGTTTAATAATATTGTAAGTTCTTATTTCTAAGCTGAAGTCACGTTGGTACATTTTTACCAACTTCGACTCGACCCAAAACTGCTAACTTTGACTCCACAGTCTCGTACATTACTATATTTAATTAAACCACATTACTAGGACTAATTTAGAAGCAAAACATGGCTTTACCTTAATCGTAAATATATTTTGTTGCATCCTGCAATGAGGGCACCATGCCATGCTGCTTAGTGTCAGTGAACATTTGAGGTATGGTTGACCAATCGAACATGAGCTGGGGAAAAAATCAATGCAGACTATAATCTGCAAAACAGCAAGTGAGTCTTAAGTAATATTTCCCTTGCTTGTTTAATTTATGATTTTTGTGAGAGTATTGTGTGAATATTTCAGGCTGTGAACAACGGTGTTGTTCCCGCTATGAAGAAGATGTCGGTGAGTGACAAAATGAAGTTCTTTGAAAAGGCTATGGAAGAACAACATCAACCCTCGCCCAAACCAGGTACATTTTAAAATTAATAACATTTATCTCGTAATTCTGACCGGAATTAATATGATTGTGTCAGACATCTTATCTCAGTCGGTAGCATGTATGTCTACTGAGTTAAGGCCCTCGGCCCTGTTGAATGCAAGTCTAAAACCTATTTTGTGGGATGGTGGACTGGAGGGTGAAAGGCGTGGCGTGGCTTCACAACCAACCAAAGTATCCTTACGTGCCAACAAGAACAGATGGATCACGGAAAACGTAGATGGCGCAAGCTACCGGACAGGCCTTGCGGAAAAATCATATGTTTGGAAATATCATTTTTCACGAGAACGAGTGAAATTTTTATGGTATTATTTTCAACACACCTTCTAAAATAATGTTTCGATGTTTATTAATTGTTACATTTTCTTATTTTTTGTTATGAAGCCGGCAGTTTTCTATTGAATAATGTAAATTTTATTGGCATTTGATCACTGTTAAAATTATAAAGGAGGTGTGTGTATATAAAAAGTATAACTCATTCAACATGTTTTTATTCTTGAAGATTAGCGTTTGTTTCCGTAGCTCTGCATTTCCACGCCAAATGAAAAGGACCAAATCGCCTTAAGGGTCCCAAATTTGATTCCTGTCATGGCCGAAAAATGTATCATTGGTGAAATATGGGCTTCCCCTTTCACAGGGATGAATTAATGTATGAGGGCTGGATGTTGTGTTTGTTGTAGATTGGAGTTGGTTTATAAGTTGTATTTTGATATATAATGCCAGTTTAGAAAGTGCGCGTTAGATGCCTCATATAAATAAAAACACTATCAGAATCCACCTTTTCTGTTACTTCCAAATATAACAAAATGTACTTCATAAAGCGAAAAGAAGTTTTTTTTAAATTATTGATATATATGATCAGGAAAAGAAATCGTATAGAACCATAATAATCCCTTGTTTGTAGAAAAGATATAAAATAACATTTTGGGGGGAAAGTGAAAGGAGTTCTTGTTATGTTATATAAAGTTTTAACTTTCAAGTAGGATCAAAGGCAATGTTAGCTAGTTGGTGTTTTCTTTAGTTAGATGAAACTTTTTTTTTTTGCTCATAATAAATTTAGTTAATTGTATTTGTTTAGTTATCTCATCAGTTCTTGAATATTTGTCATGAATATTAGCATTTAGTGAGAAACTTTGTAAATTGTGATAAAAAAAATACCTGGTCAAATTACATAATGCCCACGATACTTTAAAAAAAAAGTTGGAATTACTATGTGTACAAAACTACACTGTATCTAGTGGAGCAATATATTTTTTATTTTGGACGAAATAATGTATTTTGTAATTAAAACTCAAAATTACAAACCTAATCTCACACTTCCTTCCATTGTACCTTAACTAGACTCCAATATATGCTAGGACTATGAAATACAAATATTTGCTATGGGTTCTGTGTGGAGGTCAACTGTCTGAAAAAGCATTGCCAGGGTATCTAGCAACCTTAAAAACAAGGAACATCAGGGAATTTTATCCAATTTCTAGATTTTTCACCCATTCATGTAAAAAAAAAAGCAACTATTATTTACAATATTAAAAAAAAAAAAGTTTCACCCTCCCTCATAATGAGTGTCGATACAATGAGACCTAGGTCAGAGGATTGGGCAATAACGATCAACTTTCTTCCATTTTTGTTCCATTGATTTGTTATCTATAGTTCAACAAGCATTTCGTATTGTCGGAAAATTTGGCCAAATACTTGAAATAATTTTAGAGATGCGATTGTTTCTAGTAAACTCACTTTTATCATCCATCTGTCTTTTAAGTTTGTATCTCCAACCAACACATGTTTGTGGTTTGTTGCTGTTTATTGGGGCATTCCAAGACAAGTGAAGTGTATCGACTGAATGTTAGAGACATTGTTCATGATTGACTTCTACAGCTGCCCACACCAGTATGAGACATTGTTCATGATTGACTTCTACAGCTGCCCACACCAGTATGAAAGTCAGGGAATAGCCCTGACCTCTAGTATGATATGGCGCAACTACAGAGCTCTATACAAAAAACCAACAAACTCGCTGGTAATCCAATTGATGCACTTGCACAACGTTGTTTCAGATAGTAAACTGATTAAATTTTAATAATTTATTTGTTTATTGTGTTTATTCAATAAATAATACTCTACTGGAGGTTTGTGGTTTGTTTCAGAAAAAGTGTTCAGTTTCATCAGCGCAGACGAATTGGAACTCATGAAGCAGGAGGAAGGTAGCGTTGACACCTCTACTTTTTACATTTATTGCTGACTCGATACATCAGGTTTGATTGAATCTGAAACTTAATGGTTATAGTAGAATCTGAACTAATTAATATTTTCTAAAAGAATCATCCTAATCTGCCATCTTAACATAATACTGCTGATCTCACAGCAACGTTTAGTTTAGATATGCTTTTGGAAATTAGTTTTATTTTCCATTTAAATCTTAGATGAAGTTGGGTTTCAACACAGGGTAAACTCGCCTCGGTGGCGTAGTTGGCTAACGCGCTAGTCGTGTTGAGCTCGACTGCTGAAGACGGGTAGATTGAGGTTTGAATCTTGGTCGGGTGAACTGGGGGTGGTTTTTCCTAAATGGTTTTCCACTCTCCATCCACGCAAATGCGGGTTCACTTCCTCTAATTAAACATTCCCAATTCCTAATTTATTAGTGTAATTAGTACTTAAAGCGTATAACCCGAATGGTTAGTAAGACGCGGTGCTAAATAATAATAAAAAACACAGGATAACAATAAACCAATATTGAGATATAAAAAAAATAGTGACAAGTTTGACTTTGCTTTTAAAATAGGAGAGAGGCATACAAAACATTTTGAAATGTTGAATTTGATTTCTTACAATGCATAGTAAAATATCACATCTCGAGAAAATCGTATTCGAGACTTGAATTCTTAAAAAAAAAAACGAATGAAATTTGAGCTCTAATATTACTTACTTATGGTTCAGAATCACTATAATTATTATAAGATGAACTTAGCAACCAGGCCCCAGTCCAGTAATTTAACACTTAACTGAATGTATGAATGTTATAATGAATGGATTATAAGAAAGAATTTTAAGTTTTATTTACTATCTGTAATTGAACTACCCAATGTTTTTGGATATTCAAAAATGGAAGAACAATTCCTGAAATTTTTGAGATTATAGCATATTTGTCCCATCAATTGGAACAGGTACGAGAATTTTTTTCTGGAATCCCGCACACCCCTTAATATTCTATTAATATATGTGAAATTGTTGTATCTTCTCTGTTTTTTATTTTATTGTTGATCTGGTATTTTCTTTCTTTGAAGTATCTCATCGTTGATTGAAATGATTGCTGTCTAGATACACTATTATTATATATTAAAAAAAAAGTTTTCAGTTAAGAATTTCAGCTAATATTTATCGAAACATGGAAACTATACCCTTCATTGGTCGATCCACACTCTTGCAATAGACTAGACTGCCAATTACCGCGAGATAGTGGTTCAAATCCTGGTCGGGTGTACAGAGGGTGTTTTTTTTCCTAAATAGTTTTACACTGTCCCTTCACGCAAATGTGCAGACACTTTCTCTAAAATTTAAGCTCCCTCATCCTTAGCATGTTAGTCTAATTAGTATATATGCGTATAAACTGAATGGGTAATGAGACGCTGAGACAAAAATAAAAGTTCAAAGAGACTAAAACACCAAAATGATAAGGCCTTTGCTAAAGTATTGTGTTGTTTGTGCTCAGAACGCAAGATAGCGGCACTGTCCAAGGAAGAGCTCAAGTCGTGGACGCAGTTGGATGAGGTGGACGAGGATGCAGAGGAGGAAGGGGAGAGGCGGCCAACAATAAAGTGAGTCACAATCTATTGTGCTGTAGATAATTCTGTCTCAAGGAAAAACAGCATGTTTTATATTATCCCTTAGATGTCAAAATTAACCAGTTTATCGAATTAGTATGTACTTTAAAGTATTAATTTTAATTTTAGCAAATCATTTTTATATATTTTATACACCTTCCTAATAGGGGTGTGCAAAGTCCACTTTTTCAATTCCAAGCGAACTCAGGAATTGAATATTGGAAATATTCTCGAAGCTGAATCAAAGTTAAATTATATTTTTTTTACACTATAAAAATATATTATATCATTGTTTTTTAAACTTTATTTATTGACATTACTTAGAAAATATTTTATTGTACTTATTGTTAGTAATATTTCATTTTTAATCTAATAAATCAAGTTATATTACAACTTATAATTCAATTACTTATGGTTAGCCTAGTGCTCTATTCCAAATAATTCAATTACTTGGGATTTTTTCCAAATAAATACTACTTTATATCAAATATAAATGGCATTAATTGACCATAAATCAAGTATTTTAGCTGTGAAAGTTTCGAAGCTTTGCACACCCCTACTCCCTAATAATTTGTTAGAACTAAACCTGGTTTGATGGATTGGGTGGTGAGACAATTTATTCTAAGAAGTGTGCCGGTTAAGGCCGACACTTGAGTTGATCTTGTCTGCTTATTGTAATCACAGGGTCACGTGGAATTGAAAGAAAATATTTATCTTAATGTTGTATTAAACTTATCATTATTATTGTAATATAAATCTAGACGAAAGTATTTGTTTAAGTTATATTCCAACCTTTTGGCGCTAGAGCAAGTGTTAAAGCAGATCAGAGACACCTAGGTTGAAAGTCAGTTAAATGCTAGAGATGTTTGGAGATATTGCCTTATTAAATCAAGATTGTTTTTGTGAAAGTGTTGATCTTTAATCAACTACCCGTATAGTATTAGTTTGTAAATGGATCCATGACAGTGCCGTCGTCTAGGGAGGCGTACAGAAGCAACCATGAGCATTTTGTTCTGCAGCAGCAGTGTAAAGTGCATACTTTATTCAGCTTTCCAGTGTGTATGCGATATTGTGTTTACCCTTATATTTGTTCTTGGTTCTTAATACCCCTTCTTTTTTTATTTTTGTTTGTAAAATTTTATATAGCAACTGGATATGAAGCTAGTCTTAAATAACTTTTTACCAAGTTTTAAAAATTATAACAAAATTCAAAAATAAAAATATACCCGCTTCCTTAGTTGAATGGTCTGAAGCATCACTCTTGCATTAGAACAGATTTCTTATGACGGGTAGATTGGGGTTTGAATTTCGGTCAGGTTTACTTATGGTGGCTTACCAAATGGTTTTCCACTCTCCCCTCATGTAAATGCTGCTCCACCTCCTTTGAATTAAATCAACCTCATTCACAAAGGGTTAGCATAATTAGTGCATCTGCGTAAAACCTAAATGGTTAATGATTGTTGCAATGACAAAAATAGTAATTTAAAATTAAAAAAAAACTATTGAAATGATCCCAGTTTTCCTGTTGTCAAATGAAAAATAGAGGAAACCACATTTTCATGTGTTTCATGTTTCGACCGTAACCTTGTATCTGATATCCCGACCAATTGACAATGATACGAGCTCTTATCAGGTTTGTTGTTTGATTTTCTCTGAGTGACCTACACATGCTCTTCTGACAGTTTATTGGTAGGTTTTTAACTTGGTTGTCCTTGTTTAACCACAAGAGTGCAGCCCGCGGTAACCGGCATGGGGAGCATCCGGACGGCCAAGGCCGAGCGTAGGATGAAGGAAAAGCTGCAGCAGGAAGGGCTTCTCAGTGAAGATGAAGACAAGGAACTGTCTCCGGCAGAGCAGAGGGCCCTCAAGGCGGAGAAACGGGCAGCGTGGAGACAGGCCAGGCTGAAATCTTTGGAACAGGTTCATAACTCTTCTCTTTTAACTCTATCGCATTTCACATATTGATACTATTGGACGAACGCGGGGGTTGAATAGATAGATAGTTTCATGAAAAATAAAAGTATATATAATAAATCTCTGACCCGCTTTGGTGATCGCATTTGTCTAAAGCACAACTCTCACAATAGGCTAGAGTGTCAAAGATCGGGGTTCGAATCCCATTTGGGTGTACTGAAGGCTTTTTTTTCCTAAATGTTTTTCCACTCTACCTCACAAAAACAGGTTCACTTCCTCAAAATTGATTTTTCCTCATCTAGCTCATTAACATAATTAGTACATACGCATATAACTCGAATAGTTATAATGACACTGTGCCTCTAAAAAAACCATATACAAAGCGTCAAAATTTTGGACTATAATAAAATAATATAATGTTTTGTAGCTTTGAATCCTTATTTACATCCATTAATGTTTACAGTCTGTAGCTTGAGCTAGGTTTTTATTCAAGTCATATATTTTCATTTGCCGGCTGGTTAGGCCTTTTGTAGTTTCATATGACTTGTGACTTTAATAATAGGACAAGCACAACATCTAGTCCCCAGCCTTTAATTTATCATTGTTACAGTGTAAACCCATATTTTATTATAGATATATTTTTCGGCCATACCGAGAATTGAACGCTGCTTCCTTAGCTCACTAGACAGACACGCTACCGACTGAACCAAGGTTAGGTCAGATGATTTTGAATCCTAAAATTGGAAATATGTGAATTGAATTCGAAATTTAATAGATCCTAGATAAGGATTATGATTAAATTTAATTAGAGGCTAAAATTTTAAAGTAGAATTTTTAGATAATTCAACCTTCTGTCAAAATCCACCTTTTCCTATCATTACAAAATTAACGGTATCATAATAAATTATGTAAAGGATGTGGTCAATATGGCCAATTTATTTTAATGGGTGAGGGTTTTACTATAGTGTTTTGGTATTAATTTATTGTTTGTTTGAGTTAAAAAACAAAAACAAAAGTTGTAAATATTTTAATTTTAATATATTTGATTCAGATTAGAATAAAATAATTTCTAAATTATGATACATAATTCGGAATCGATTTGAGTTAGTAAGCTAATATTTATATTTGATTAAAAATTAAATATCTTGGATTTGCTCAGGCCTAGTAAATAAAATAGGTGCAGTAAAATTGTTCTTAGTTTTAAACCAAATTTAGTTAATACGTCACAAAATGGCCACCTTTTCATGGACTATTCGCGATCCTTATCGTTGCCAATATATGAAATTAAATCTTACTATTGACATGATGTTTTATTTTACTTCTATTATGGTCCAATTTTATGCCTTGACTAGCACATACTAAGTTTATTCACACTTTAAATTGATAAAAAAAGACATTCAGATTAATTTCAAATGCTGTGGTATACTATTTATTTTGATGAATTAAGAAAAAATTGTTCTCAGTTACAAGAACACCACTTGAATGTGTATTGCACACTTATTCACTGTTATACAACACCATACATTGCATTTTTGCGTCTTGGTTATATTTTCTTACAATACATGAGTGTGATGTGCACACACAAACACGCATAACACCTTTTACTTTCCAATTGTGTCTGTCTTGAGAAACGTGGTAAAGAACACTACCATTGATCCCTGCCTCCCTTTTCATGAGTCTGTGATTATTTCCAACCACTTCATGATGCGACTTTTAGCTGCTTACTGCTACCTTACAGGCTAAAAAAAAGCTATTTCGATTGGGAATTGATTGAGAAATAAAATATCAAAAAGAAAGGATGCCTTTGTTCTATGACCACATCTTGGATAAACCAAGTTATGATATTTTAATTCAAGGGTTTTAACACAAAAATTGAGAAATTTAGGAAAATTTAATAGAACAAAATCATATTCAAAGTAAAGAAAATAAGATGCCATATTGTTACTCAATACATAGTCTTGATTTGGCTACTCAATTATTTGCATGTTCTCTCTGTTTTAATTTAGTTTTCTGTAGTTTGTTGTTAAAATATCGAAAATACATTCTGATTCCAAGTATGTTGCTCCTAGGATGCTCTCCAAGCGCAGATTGTCATTAAAGAGATGAGCAAAATGATTGATTCCAAGCCGGGAGGTGGAGGATATAACGAGGAGAACAGAAGTAGTGCGAACACAAACAGTATCGGTAATAAAAGTAGTGCCACCATAGTTACAAACAATAACACCGACCAGGAGAACAACATTGAGGTGAGTTTGTTGGTGTCACATGAAATTAGTAGCTCTTGTGTATATTTTTAGGTGTGAACTTTCTTGTAAAAGTTTCCTTGTCCTGATGCGTACCAGATTTTAGCGGCGAGAAACCTTTTGAGTGAGCCTCTTCTACCTCAACCTTTACATCTATTTGGTACTTCCTCTCCATTATTCATATAGTTCCATGAATATCTAATTGGAATATACTCAACAAATTTGGTCTATACTTTAATATCCTTTGAATTAAAAAATTACACTGGAATCGAACCCAGGTCCTTTGTCTTAATAGCTAGTATGCCATTATTCTTACCACTTAGCTATCTAGGAGCCGTCCCATGCCCAGGGTCATTCTTCACTTCTATTTTAAGGCAGAGTCTGTGATGAATGTGTTCAAATCTTTCTGCTAGATGTGAGCACTCAATTAATTAAGATTGGGAGCTATCAGGTAACACAGTCACTTTCGGTTTGGAAGGACTTTAAGCTGCGCCGATAGTACAATAAGTGTACTAATGCACATATCATGATGGATTAATATATTTTCTTGTGAAATACTACCATATATAACCCATGATTAAAGAGGGGATTGAAGGGGGCCGCGAGAAAAAGCCAGTGTTTTGTAGTTTTTATGGCAATTTTTTTTCCCCTGTAAGCTAAAATAAATAAAATATTGCTCCAGTACAAACAAAGAGTTTAATTTTCTTCACACGATGATATCGACAGTTCCTGAATATCCATCATGAACATGGCGCCATTAGATGACAAACTTTTTAAAGGAATAGGAAAAGTTGTCATTAAATTTCAGAACAGCCTTGACAAATATTCAAGAAATTTTGAGGTCACCATGTGAAGAAAATTAAATTATTTGTTTGTATTGGAACAATATTTTTTTTAGTTTGGCCAAAAAAAAGTTTTGCCATAATAACTGCAAAAACGTTGGCCTTTATTTGCATCCCGTTCCGTCCTACCTTAAAAGCTAAACTTTAAAATAATATATGGTTCTCTCTTACAATACTTTTAAGTTTGTGCGAACAAAAAATAGAAATGGAAAACCAAGACAAATTGCTTTCTTTGATGTCATAACAGATTCCCCAAGAGATGTTAACATGTTTTGCCTTTACCTAAAAATTTCGTATTTGATGAAAACTATAGAGAGGTCACAATTCAGATTCCTTAATACTAGAGGTATGAAAGTACTCAAAGATTTTAGTTAAAGTCGAGTTTTATTAAATGCTCGAATATTTTACAAAACTTGAAAAATTCTAGTACTCAAAAGCTATGATTTTTCCTTGAAAATTTTGAGTTTAATTAGTTTTATTCAATTTTAAGGTATTATTTCCTAATAAATTAGGGTCCCTCAATATTCCCTTTAGTCTGATTAAATATGTATATAAATATATATATATATATATATATATATATTGCACAGTTACATTAAATATATTTTAGTTCTACTACTACAGAAATTCAACTTGAGATATATCTAGTACAAATATTGCTTTATTTTACTCGAACTCTAAAAAAAACCTGATGTTTTGGTTGATTCGAACTCAAAGTAAAAAATGCATACTCGCACACCTCTACTCAATACTGTATAGACAATTTCATTCCTTTTCTATTCATCCAAATTCACATTAAAATTATGTCATTTACTTATATACTTTACCATAATGGTGTTAAGAAAGAATTTTAAAAATATACTTAAACTAAACCACCATGTTTGATTTGTGCAAAACCACATTAACACAAAGGTCATGTTTAGTAGATTTACATTCTTTTAGGGCTAAAGTAAAGCGATAAAAGAACTGATGGTTATCAAAATGAAAAATTACCATTTTCTCTCAAAATATGACCTTTTCGCTAAGATGACAAAACTACATTGTTCTTAGATTTAAAAACTAAATTTAAAAAAAACTGTCTTACTACCTGTTTAGGTTATACACTTATGCACTAATTATATCAATGGATTAGGGCCTAGGAAGTTTGAGTTTAGAGGAAATGTACCCACATTTCTGTGGAGGGAGAGAGGAAAACCATCAAGGAAAAAAAAATCCTCAGTACACCCAACTTCAGTCTTTTATTGCGAGAGTAGCACTTTAGAGCTTGTGGCCGCCCAAGTAAGTTAGATCTAAGTATCAACAATTGTGATATAAAGATTGATTCTTTTTTAACTAGTAAGAATAAAGGAATCAAGTTTGTCGTCCTAAGCAAAAACTTTAAAAATAATAACTCTGATTTTCAGAGTCTGTATTAACTTCTTACATTAGTATTTATTCTGCTGTGTAAATAAAATCCCTCCTAATGTAATTCAACACCCTGCCTACATTCATTGCACGTCCTTTATCAAACTGGTGTGAGTGTTAAGTTTCCTGGTATGTATCCTCACGCTAGCAACGCACCGGCTTGCGGCCATCTAGTGACGATTTTCCGCAGCTGTTTGTTCGGGCCAAAGAGGGTGCCACTAAGGTGAACGAGTCGGAGCGGGTCGTCGGTGAAAAGGTGACTCGCAAGACGGAAGAGTACGTGGACGAACTGACCGGCGAGCGCAAAGTCCGCACTGTAGAGTATGTCGAAAAGCTGATAGAGCGAGAGGTACTGAAGTTTTATGGCGGCATGACAGAAGGGGGGCGAGCCTGTATGTGCCTGGTTTGGCTGTAGCTAGCTTTCTTTAGATGGCAGCACAGTAGCGTTACTGGGCTGGGCATGGAGAATTTAGTTGCCAGATTTAGTTTTGGTCTTGCGAATAATCATTGCACATTTTGCACATGTCTTCTTTCATCTGTACACATTTCTTCCTGACCATAAGAATTCCATTTGATATGTAAACTAGTACAAGCAGCTACACAGTAGTCTAGTTTTTAATTTTTATTTTTTACCCAATTGATGATACCTTTTTCTAAATGTTTTCTGTTTGATTTTATTAAAAAAAAATTATATCAAATCATATATATATATATATGTATCATATTAAGTAAGATATTTGAAAAGTGATGTGTTAAAAATATCAACTTATTTACTTAAATACTTGGTTTTTAAGTTTCAATAATAATATTTCAATAAACCGTGCACTTTGTCACATACTTTTTTCACACTAATTAACTTTACTTTCTTCCATTAAATAATACTACTTTATTGTATGGGTAGTTTAGTTATATGCTTACTGCTGGTGGTTTTGTTATGAACTGAAGGTATCAGCTTGAGGATTACCAGGGAAGCTGCTTTCCTGGGATTACCTTAAGGTGTCCATCCTGTGTTTAATTGTTGTGGTGTCTCTAAAGAACGTGTTTTTCATTTGGCTATTCATTTAAATAGGTTTTCTAAAAAAAAAAAGTATTTCGAATCTGATTTAGAACAAAAATTGAAATCAAGAAACCATAAGTTGGAGGGGGTGTATATTCCTTAGTTTCTCTCTACAAAGAATGCTTACGGTGTTGCGTCAAGAGGATAATAACTACGCGTGTGTGCTTGTTAGTATTATAGTTGCAACATTATGACACTTTAATTTAGGCATTGATTCAAATTATGAGGAGCTCTATTAAGGCGGTTGGTTGGCCCTTCTGTAAGAATTTGAAAATTTAAAAAAAGTATTGGATTACTACATGGATGCAGGGATAGTTTAGAATATTTAGCGCTCAAATCGCACTGCCTACATTTTATTCCCATCAACAATAATTATTCACAAAACTCTCCGTGCATAGAGTATAGAACCAAAAATTATGGCGTTTAATTTGTTTTATTGGTTCACATCCATGTAGTTCATTACTCTTGAACTTTTCCAAATAATTAATTTTAAACTTTTTGCTCTTTTTTTTCTATCTGATTGAAATATTTTGATCCAAAAACTTTGCCACCCTAAGAAATTACTATGGTCTGTATGTGAATTTATCCCTGAATATAGCTTATCTACGGTGGGAGTATTGACAAGTGACAGCTATGATCTTCTATTGCAAACATTGGTTGGGAGTCAATAAAGCCAACCTATTCGGAAATAACATTTACTTGTTGGTTATTATTCTATTTTTATGTGCAGCTCAAAAAGTGAAAAGAAATTTCCCTTACATTAAAATATTGAGTGATAATATACAAGCAACATTTGTGATTATGAAAGTTAGTTTTTTTAAATGTGTTTTTGGGTCATTTAGAGTTTTACCTCGACAACCTCCTCTACTACAGTATTACTCGACGGAGTGGGCTGGTTATTTCTCTTACCTTTCATCACATTTTTTTTCAAAAGGAAAAATTTGTTAGAGGCAATTTTGTTTGAGTTAAAGGTTTTGAGAAAAAAAATTTGCCTCAGGACCCTATTTTAGTGAATTCAAACCCAGCCATGGTCAACAAAGTTTTCTTGAACTATAAAATTCCGTATTACAAATTCCTTCAAAGGGGAAGTGAAGCTGTCACTTTCATGGCATGTAAAAGAACCCTGGTAAGTATTTGAAAATAACTTTCTCAGCAAACTTGATGGGCCCTTTTGATCTTGCTCATAGAAATTTTTGTGAGCTGATATAATCAGTCAGCTTAGCAAGTGCATATTAAATACCTCAAAAAAATGAAAATTATACTTTTAATGTTGTACATGTGATGCTATGGCTTTCCCTCCGTTGAGTTTAAACTAAATTATAGGGAATAAAGACAACATGAAAGGATAGTTATGTTAGGCCTAAATAGGGGCAAACACACTTCTCTCTTCATTTCTTCTCTTCTTCATTCACTTTACACACTTTTTTTCACTAACACAGCTACACATTGTTATTAAATTTTCAGATATACGCCTTTATCATATTACGAGACACCTAACAGTTGAGAGATTAGAAATATAAGACAGAAAATTGATTTGATTAACAGTGGCCTGAGTTGTAAAAACTATTTTGGAAATTATATTATATTCATAAATCAACTGATATTCTCTGAACTATTCAATTTAAAAAAAATTGTGTCAATGTCAATAAAATACTAATAATATGGTAAGATTTTTTGTTGCTCATAAAAATATAACATTTTTACCATGTTCTTACTACAACATTAAGCTAGTTTTATTTTCTCATACTATAAAAACAGTAAGCATTTTGTATTTAATAGCATTTATACTATTTTGCATGCCATCCATGAATGAACGTTAGTCATAGTGACCATTTGATAGTGTTATTGAATTGTTTGGTTTTGTTTAAATAAGATATATGAACTGCATGGAGTTAAATAATTTTAATTAGGGGTTTTATCAACTGTTAAGTTGAAATTCTTGGAAAACTTTTAAGTGTATTGTTAATTTATGTGTCTTAAAGGAATGAAAACTTGTCAGGGGTGTTACATTTGTTACATTAGTACCCTTCAGTCTTTTTTTTTATAGGAAGCTTATCAACTTTGACTGTATGGCACTAAAATTTGGCATTTTATAAATATGTATAATTTAATTTATTATCTATAAGGTGTGAGGACTTAACCTGTAGGAAGGTGGAAGAGGCCTTTAAGAGCATGAAAGAGGGGAGGCGGGGGGGGGGGGNGGGGGGGGGGGGGGGGGGGTAAAGGGAGTGGAGATGGTGAGAGTAGCTCAATAGAAGGGACTACAGTGATTGAATTGAGTGATTATAATATCTATCTTCAAGAAAGTAAACAGGAAGAAGTGCAAAAACTACATGGGAGCCACCCTGACGAACCGCTGTGCAAAGTTATAGGACTGAAGTTGAAGTTATCAAAAGCTCCCAATAAGATATCCTTATGGATTACTGTATAATATATCATTACATCGCTAATTAAACAGACTAAGAATGTAAATACAACTATAGTGTGTATTAGTTATTCACCACTGAATCATAATCACAATTTTTCATGCCTATAAATAGTTTTTTTTAATATTCACATTTAGTAACGCAGCAAATTTGAACTAATTATGCAACCTAAACATGAAATGTTTAATTTTGAAATAAACACCTTTATGGATTACATTGATTGATATTATAATCTTGAGCATATATTTCACAATTTGTATTAGCTTTCATTAAATCGGTAATCGGTTTTACTGAATTTTACTCCTCTAATATTTTAGTCATAATGTTAAATAAGCAAACATTTTGGCCCTCTAAACATACTTGAGTGATTATTAGTTAATCAAGTACAGTACTTTAGTATTCAAGTAATCATTGTTGTGGTTTTAAGAAACTAGGCTAATAGATAAGCATCTTTAGCTTTACCCATATCATTCAGTCCGTGGACTAAACATCACACTTTTATAACGTGGTTTGCCATTGTTAGGGAGGTTAGGGTTCAAATCTCAACCAAGTTTACTGAAATTTTTATTTTCCAACATGATTTTCCACTATCCTTTTAAACAAATGCATTGATAAAAAAAACTAGCAATGGGTTATTCCAGTTATTTAATAACACTAATCTTACGTCCATGCCTATATATATTTTTTAAACTATTTTTACCTGTTAACATTGCAAATGAATGTATCTGTGTTTCAAAAATGTTACATCTAGAGTTCCTAAATTTAATAACATTTTTATTAAATAAAAATAACAAGAAACTGTTAATATCCTTCCATGTGTATTGTCTGTTACCCCTTAATATTACTATTACATAATATCTACTATTTTTTGTTGTAAACTTGTTGGTTAATTTTATATTATTATGGGTGTGCAAATACTCCAAAATTAGAGTTTTACTAGATTTTTAACTGCTAAAATCAGCTCAATTTATTTTTATTTTTTCTGCCTGAAAACTTTGAGTTTTTTTAGTTCCTTTAAAATTTTGTTTTTGTCTTTCTTTCTTTTTTCCATAGTATACACTCGAAAAAAAAAAAACTTTCTACTTGCACACAATCAATAAATACTAATTTATTTTCTATTTAAACTTTATCATTTTATAAGTGAAGTGAATTCATAAACTCATCCAATCAAATATAGAATTAGAGCTAATATCAGGGATAATTGGATGTTGTTCATCTCCTGTTGCCTTAGTGTAATTTAACCTCATGTTGCATTTCACCCCTTCCAGGTGGAGACGCTGAAAGAGAAGATAATCTCACTGGAGTTAACCAACCGTGAGCCAGAGCTGAACGGAGCCGAGGAGGACGAAGGGGAAGGCGATGATGAGCCCACAACCCCTGTGTCTCCCACCCCTTCAGAGGACCCCTCTGTAGGGTCTGGCACGGGCAAACGGAGGAAACGCAAGCGCTCGAAGAAGGGCAAACACTAGTGGACTATTTCCATTTATCACATCATATCATCACACACATTCTTCTTAGTATCCGTTCAGGCGGGTGTACATATCGTCAACTGGAAGTCGTCACAGTTTAATCATCTATGATATTTATAAAGGAAATAAAGCAACACCCTCAAAAGTGTCGAGGGACATAAAATGTGTCCAAAATATATTTTTGTATAATGATGAACATTATTGAAGATGAAACTTAAATAGTTTCTAAGCCAACCCATGGTTGATATAAAATCAAATTGACATTTTAACTCAAGAATAAACTTTTACAGCACTGTACAATGTCAGAAAGTCTGTGTACACGGTGTTTGACCACAGTTACAGGTGGTTGGATTGTAGTGGGTCTTATTTTGAGGACTTTTAAGGGACAGCACAACACTTAACCTCACAATTGTTTTAATTTTCATAACATTTTCACATTTTAATCAAAATGGCCTTCCTTTCAATTCTTCGACGGGTTTATTCAAGATTCTACACCGATGCTATAATCGAAGTGAAAATTTTATGTTATTTTTTTTTAACATCAAAATTAGAAACTGTCAATTAAATTAATTAAAATTATAATATATCTTTTTTATAGTTTTTATTGTGTGGACCACTGTTTCCCCATCACTGTGATATGGAAAATAATGTTTATAAGCTGTGCTCATCTACTTGGCCAAATTTTAAAGAGCATACATAGTTGTTGTTTTTTTAAGTTAAATTAAATATCTTTTATTTGTATATAGTGGTTGATTTTATAAATTCAACTTTAGAAATGCTCTCCGTTTTCCTCTTTAAGGCAGCTACGCCACCATTTACCGCTAAAGAGTGTCATATTTTAAAGAGTCAAGCATTGCGTTTTCATTTATTTCTATGATCTTGTTTAAAGACATTCATTACGTGTCACATTAATTTATTTTCAGCATCACTTGCTTCTTGTGGCACAAAATAAATGATCCTTGGTTTGCCTCCATCGTCATATAATATATTTTTATAATTTATTTTATTCACTTAATATAGTTATTTTTGTTTATATCAATTACATTATTAACATCACATTGTAGTTGGGAGGGGAGGGGGGAATGACGGTAAACATTTTGTTTCTGCATTTTTGTTATTATTATTATTATTATTATTATTATTATTATTATTATTATTATTACTAAACCTTTCTTAAATTTTAGGATACATATCTTTTAAAAAATTAAACTTGTGAAAACATAAATGTACAAAATCCTAACATTCATATAATGTAGTTGTAATAAATTTATTTAAATGTAGTTATTATAATAGTATCTTGTATGTTAATGAAAGGTTTAAATGTTGAGATATGTATCGGTATTATTATGAGTGTGTGATTGGCAAAGATTATACCACATTAATATGTTTGGATTGTTCTTGATTTAAATAAAGCAGATGAACATAACCGAAGTTAGCTTATTATATTTGGAAGAAGGTACAGGAAAGTTAGATATAAAATGGGGTGCACACAATATGGTTTTTACGATGAAAATAACACAGTTCACAATTAACAATGCTGCCATTGAATAAAAAGGGTAGCCATTACTTCTTTGTCCAGTGGCAACAATGTAAAGTGTGAATTGTGCTCGTTTCCATCGTAAAGGTCGTTCGGTATTGTGTTTGTACCATTTTATGTTTCTATATATTTTTAATGTATCTTCTTCCAAATTTTACAAAATTATCTCAAAAAGTGAGAGAGAAAAAAAATCTTTCTTTAAAGAGATAACCTAAGTTAAAGAATCAAGACCTTTTGTTTTTAGGAAGTTACTATTACTTCTTCGTCCAGTGGCAGCAAGGTTTCGATACCTACACAAACAAAATAGCTCGAAATTGAAAGGGGGATCGCTTTAAATAAAATATTAATGATTGATGTTTTATGATCTGAAAGGTGGCAAGCTTGCCTTGTATGTTTCCATTATGTTGCTGATTATATAATATGCCAGACAGGAATGTACATCTTCTCTTTCATTTCTTATTATATGCACACACTTTTATTCATGACACGCTATTATGACGTGAGGCTAGAAGAAGTTTCTTGGGTCTCTGTTGAGTAATGTATCTAATTCTGTGGGAAATGTGCATAACTGTTTTATTTATTTAAATAATAATATTAATTATTACCTAATAGATTTGAAATGCATAGTAAGACAGTGTAGAAACACTGTACAGTAAAGTAAAGTGAGTGATAGTGAATGAAGCCAATCTGAAAGGGTTAGGTTAGATATATACAGGGACAAACGCACTTCTCTCTTCAATTCTTCTTGCACTTTTTAAACTTCCCACTTCTTCAAGCTTACACATTGTTTTGATATTTTAATATTCCTTTTTTCATATCAAGAGACACATTAAAAATACACAAACTATAAAGAAAGATATTTCAAATTGTTCAAGAAGAATGTAGATCCATATCTTTCTTTATGTTTTGTGTGTTTTTAATATGTCTCTATATGAAAAAGGAATATTCCGAAAAATAAAACAATGTGTAACTGTGTTCATGATATGATAATTAATGATATTTTGTTTTATTCTGTTAAATCACAATTTACAATTGTATTATTTCAGATTTATTCACCTGAATATTAATTTGTAATGCATATAACATCTCAGAATGGCAATAATTGACCATAAGTTGGTTATTTTAGCTGTCAATATTTTAATTGATTAATTGTCAAAGCTTTATAGTTCCTTAACTTTACTTACTATCTAATTGTTCTTGTTTTTGATTTTTGTTTGTGAAGGACAGTTTCTTTTTAAAATGTTATCTTTGCCCTGGAGAGGTCTTGGTAACAGTTTTACCGTAGAACTGTATATTTTAATAAATGTGGAGAACATGCTTTATGTGGTATTCTTTGACTTCCATCCATCAATTATTGATCCTGTGTATGTGTGTTTCGTTACTGTTATTAAGTATTATTTTTAGTTAGATAATAACGTGTATCTCAAGGTCAAGCTGCAGCTTACCCCCCACCCCTGGTGCTTGGAAACCCTATGTTGTGTGTACAGTGTATATTTTTGTTACTTTCAAAAATAAATGTCCTGACATTTTAATGGTGGATGAAACTTTTTTTTTAATGATGAGAAAACAAAATAAATAAATCATAGTAACAATAAACATACAAATGTATCTCAGATTGGAACAATAATTAGTTGAACTGTTTAAAATAACGAGTTCTTTTAATTATCTATTTCTTTAAAATAGGCAGTCATTACCTTTTTGTCCAGTGGTAGCATTGTAAATTGGGGAGTGTACCTCTTTACATTGTAAAAGTCAAATTATTGTGACTGTTCTAAATAATTCTTTTTACTATTCCTCTTTTCCGTATCTTCCTTATTTAACATTTATTATTTTTTAGTAAATTGTTAAAATTTAGTGCAAGATGAATCTGAGTGGCAACCTTGCAAACAATTTTTTTTCTCGGTTTTTTTGAAGTAATTTTTTTCTTATTCCAGATTGAATGAAGTTTTTATACAAATAACTATTTTTTTATTGTTAAAATTTTATTTTATCAAATATTACTGGTCATAAATGTATGAAAATGATCTTAGTGCTTTAACTTATGTGTGTTGCCTCATAAAATTAACATGACTTGTTTCCTAAATACATATGATTTGTAATAACTATTATAATTATATTAAAAAGGTTAGGCACCCTATTTTTAGCATAATGGCAACATATTTTCTAACGTCATATTGACTGGTATTCTTATTTCATCAGTACTGTTAAATAGTATTTTTAATTTTAAAAAAACATTAAAAAGTTAAAATAAATAAGATAAGGAAGAATTAAATTCACTTTGCAAATGTAATGTTGATGAATGTTGATTTTTATGAACATAAAGTGTCATAATTACATATTATGTAAAGAAATGTTTTTATTACAAATATATTTTATTAAACAGATGTGTGAATAAAGCTGCTGCAGTTTAAATACAAGTGTTTTTTTATTATTAATTCATTAGGATCTGGCTAATTTTAAATTGGATAATTCGAACCCACCATTTTCCCCCATGGAATTCTTATTTAAATCACTGGTAAAGAATAACATTTAACCCCGGTTCCGGCAAAGATTTATCTGATTACCAAACCCTTCCTTCACCTCTGACAAGACATCTTGTGAATGTGAGGAATGCCAGGTCTCCACCGTGGTTCGGATTCCACGTTAAACTGTAGGTCCTCCATTTCATCTCACAATCACCCTACCATTTAGACATTAGCGTAAGTGCGTATAACCCGAACGGGTAGTAAGACGCGGTGCTAATAATAATAATAATAATAATAACATCATTTAAGGTGCAGCAGAAGGGATTGCGAGTAATTTTACAGTTTTTATAACATCAAATTTTGTTGACCAAAATAAATCAAATATTTCTCCAGTAGCAATGTAGAGTTTAGTTTTCTGCACATGCTAATATCAACAGATCTTGAATATCATGTCAAGGGTGTCCTGGAATGTTGTCAAAACAATTTAAATAAAGAGAAAATATTTTGACAACATTCCAGGACACCCTTGACAGATATTCAAGATCTGTTGATATTATTAGTATGTGCAGAAAACTAAACTTTATGTTGCTACTGGAGAAATATTTGATTAATTTTTGACAACAAATGTATATTCTATAAAAACTGAAAAATACTTGCACTCTTTTCTGCCGCACCTTAATTTGAATTTTAGAAGAAAATATTTCAATAATTCGAAGTTTATACAGTATATTGTTAATTTTTTCGAGTTTCTACTCACTTCAACCCTAACTTAACATCTCAGGAATGTCAAATACAGTTAAGAGTTAAAGATAAATCGGGGAATTTTGCACCAGGCGTAAGCATTTTTCCAAGAATAGGGAATATTTCGGTTCTGCTTTAATTGCTTCTGTATGACAATACCTTTATGTTGCTTATCCTAATCTGTCAGTGACAGTCGCTCATTGTCATCTGACAAGTGTAAATTGTTGTGTTTTTACGATGTCTAAGTGTTGAGCCTACACAAATTTAACATTAGCCAAGAAGCTTGAAGTGATTAGAGAAGTAGAAAAGGGAGTGAAATAGAAGTGTGATATCGCAAAAAAAAAATGGAATACAGCCGAACACTTTAAGTGCAAAAACAGATAAAGTCTGCATTTTTTTGTACAGTGAGTTAATTTTTACAAATTTTTATTTTGAGTTTTTTTTAATTTATTGTGTATAAACACTTAGGATACCCATAGGTTAATTGAATTAATTCAAATTTTGGATATCTCGAATTTTTTTTAGATTTCCCTTGGTCTTGAAATTAAAAAGGTTTCATTGTATTTATATTGACTTTATCTTATTCTTTATTATTATTATTTAGCACCGCGTCTTACTACACATTCGTATTATACGCATCTTATTTTTCCTTCGATTAATATACTTACTCGCTATCTTACAGGTAGAGAAAGTATTGTGATCATCAAAAAAATATAACTCAAGATTTTGATGAATGTCAATGTTTCATGACCCACCGAATCCAAAAAAGTGGTTTTTGAATTCTTTGTCTGTCTGTCTGTCTGTCTGTACCTCGGAGTAGAGCCTAAACTATTTTACCGATTGGGCTAAAACTTGGTATCTAGGGTTTTCATAGGGTTGCCCCGAGGTGTTTTTGGAATTGGATATCTAACCCTAAGGGGTAGTCTACTGAAGGGTGAAAAAATAAAAAAATCAATTTTCTCAAAATTGGCTCTTAATGATTTTGATTAAATTTCATTTCTAAGCATTGATTAATATTATAAACAAAATGGTTACCATCATTTTTTTCACATATCCAAAACTATTTGAGGTATTAAATTACTTATCATTGCAAACATGTAGTTCTAGTTATAATACAAATATTTTATTTGAAACATTTTTTTTACTTAAATTGTTTATACAATATATTCCTATTTTTCTGCTACATTTAATCTGCTTGCACTTTATGTTAATCATTCCCGTTTATTTATTTAAATTTATTTTAAGAAAATTTTCCAAATAGAATGAAACCTAGGTCGAAGGATAGAATGGTAGCAATTCAGTCTAAAATGGTTTCATGTACACTATGAATACACTAAAAGGTAGCAACATACTTCATCGGATTACGCTACTCCCCCATCTTATAATCTATACCTTAGGGGAATAAGCTTGCTATGTTACAGTGTAAGTGAAGGTTACATGTTTAAAAAACTGCTTTAACTTCTTAATCTAATATAATTTCAAGGTCAACAAAATGGGATATATACCAAATGGGAAGGGAATTGTATTATAAAAGTAGAAATGCTTTTCTTATTTTAAATATTTTACTTTTTTCAATCATTGATGAATACCTAATACATTTTTATTTACATTAATTTTTTTATTAAATTGAAATTTCACTTGACATTTGGGAGTGGTACTCCCCCCACCCACACCTCCTCCCCAAGAAGCCCGCTCTACTTGAATAAAAGACCTTAAGCTTTCATATACCTAATTTTTTTAAATACTACACACAAAGTTTACTTAAAGTAAAAAATTTAAAAAATGTTAAAACAAGGGTCCAGATTTTGGTGGCCTAAAAATTCTCAAAAGGAAAATTACCTGAAGAATTACCCTAAAAAAAACTATAAATAATTTTAATATAATTCTTTATGATTGTAGTAAGGAGAAATATATAAAATTATTAATGTAGGGAACACACTTTTATGTCACATACAATTAAAACTTGATAGGTATAAACACCTTTAGGTCAGTTAAATTTAAGCAAATTAATTGATAAGAGTGCAAAATGATTTAGTTCAAATAAAATTTAAGTGTGTTCCTTATATTAATAATTCTATATAAATAACTAAAAATTTACTAAAGATGTGAAAGAAAATTAGATAGAATGCACTCAATTAAATAAATCTTATTTTACATCAAGGAACCGAGATATTTTTTATTAATATTTACATTGAAAAAACTATATTTATCTTATGTAAATGTGTGTGGTTAGATATATGACACGCTCCGCGGTTTGGAGTTAAAGTGCTCACTCACACCATGACCCAATGTTTATGGGTTCAAGCCCAGCTAAGTGTGACAGATTTTTACAAGGCAATAATAATCCAGATCACATCTTTGGAGGGGAAGTAAAACTGACTCCCCCATGTCGATTGTGGACATTTAAAAGATAAAAAAAAATCCCTGGGAGCTATATGAGATGCCTTTCCAGCAAAATATTTAGGCTCTTTCTCGCTAGTTCCTAAAAATTCCGTGTGGAATGCAACAGGAAACTACTGCACTTACAGAATGTCCTTAATAAATCTCCCAGAGAGTGTGAGCAGGAGACACTAACCAACTGAAGGGTTGAAAGCGAGAACTGCTCTAGATAGATGGGAAACAAATCAGAACCAACCTTGAAGTTGTAGACTGTTTTTTTTTCCAAAGCACCACATCTAATTACTTATTCAGGGTATACACATTTATAGTAATTATACTAATGAGTTAGAAATGATAAAGGTTGAATTTAAAGGAAGTATACCCACATTTGTATGGAGGAAGAGTGGAAAAACGTTTAGGGGAAACCACCCTCAGTACATCTGACTGGGATTAGAACCCTGATCTCCCTGTCGTCGGACTTACTACTATTATATACTTTTGCAATGTCACATCCATTACTGTTTCCAGGGTCAGTTTTTTATTCAAGCCCTATAATTTCCCCTACTGGTTTGCTAGCTAGGCCTGTCCTAGCATCATATGCCTTATAATCTAACTTAAGATTAGGACAGACACAACATCCAGTCCCCGACCATTTAGTCATCATTGTGAAAAGTCTCCATGTTTCACCAATAAAAAAAATTTCCGGCCATGCTGAGAATTGAACCCGGGGCCCTTAGATCAATAGACAACACGCTATCAACTGAGCTAAGGTGTAGACACTTTTGCAATGTAAGTTTCTAAAAAATTAATAATGACTCACTGCATTATAATATGACCTAGTAGTACACAATGTGCGGATAACTTCAACAGATAGTAAGATGCAGTGCTAAAAAAATCCAGGACAAAAAATGTTCCTATAAAATATATGTTTTTCTACAACCAAGGGATCAATAACAAAAATTTATGTGAGCATAAGCATTGTCTGCAATGCACAAAAAATAAGTCATCAAAATCTGGACCTTGTTAAAACTTAAAGATATAATTTTTTAAATACCCATTTATTAAGTGTATATACTATATAGCTAAGTAAAAGAAGAGATTAAAAACAATATTAATTTTCTTGGGTTTTCCTTAATATAGCTCTACTTACAAATATATACATATATTAATTTAAAGAACCACCACATGTAATTAGTGATATTATTCAGTATTTTATTTCTTGCTTATGATCCCATCTAGTTGAGCCTGAAACAAAGTAAATAAATGTTGGATAAATTTAAAATTGGAACTATTTAAAAAAAAACAATTTCACATAATAAACTTAAATGTTTACATAACTGTAAGTCTTTTGACCATTATCTACAAACTTTGTTTTTTCTATTTTTCTTAATTTTAAAAAGTGGTCTAACACAGCAATTCTTAACCAGGGGCCGCAAAAGATTTTTTGGGAGGTCCTCAAAAATATAATTTAAAATGTTATTTGCTTCTTACTGAAGTCAATTATCTTAAATTTTACATTTTGGAAGAAAGAATTTGATGAACGAAAGCATGTCATTAAAGTAGACACTCGATTTTCCTGGGTAATGGAGGGAAGGGGAACCACGGATAATTCAAATAATCTCGTCTTTTTACCAACCGCAATTAAAAATTTGTTGCACTTTGTTTCTACTTATATATGTGAAAAGGGATTTTCCACAGTGGTAAATATTAAAACGAAGCAGCGAAATCGACAACTTCATGTGAATAGCATTAAATACATTTAGTTAGTTAAGTTAATTTCTGTTGTTGTTTTTAACATATAATTGGTAAATTAAGCCACTATTTTAAAATAAATCCATATGATTAATATGTTCTAAGAACTGGGGGGGAATATTTTAAGATATTTACGAAGTCGCAAGTTATAAAAAGTTAAGAATAACTGCTCTAACATATTACTCTTGTGTTAGACTGGATTGCCAGTGATGGGCAGATCATCATCATTATCATCAACTGTTTCCAGCCTGTGGTAAGGTGAGTTTAGTGAAATGCCTCCATTTCCCTCTGTCCTTCCACCATTTGTCCTCTAATTGCTTCCATTCATCTCTCACTTGCACACTTTCTGTTATCTGCTCCTCCCCTCTCTTTATCGGCCTTCTTTGCGGTATTTTATCCTATGCACTCTTTCTCCGTTACTCCCCCTAAAGCCCCCACACATACAATCTTGCCTCCTAGTCCTGTTTCTCCTCGTGACAGCTAACATGCTCCTCACAAACTTCATCCCCATGTCCTCCACTTTCCTAGGCTCTCTTTCAGGCATTGTCCATGTTTCTAGCGCATATGTGACAATGGGTACAAAGTATGCCCTGTACAACACTTCCTCACACTTCTAGGGCACTTCTCTCCTCCAGAGCAGGTCTCTTACACACCTATAGAACATCTCTCCCCGCTGTCCTTTTTCTCATTAAATCCTCTCTACTCCCACCCTTCGCCTCAATCACGCTTCCAAGATACAGGCAGACCAAGGTTTGAATCTCAGTTGGGTATATTGAGGATGGTTTTCCTAAATGGCTTCCCACTTTCCCTCTGTGAAAATGCTGGTACATTTCTTCTAAAATTATCCCTCTTTCTCTCTCAACCCTATTCTAAATGAAGAGATAAAATTGTTTTCCAACAAGGCCTATTATAACTATACTTTCAGATTGGGTTCCTTCCTTATTATTTACGTTGAATTATTTTACATTGTTGCCAGGTTGTTTTCATATATATATATATATATATATTGAGGTATTTTGTTTTTCTAAACATCCTTACAGGTTCATAAATGTGTTTAGGTCAGGTCAATTTGTATTAGTAGATCAGGAAACAGTTGGAGGCTGGGGAAGGGAGTGTAGGACTATTTTCCGTGACTTTGTGACAACCTAAAGAATTAAAGTAACAGAAAGGGGCTTTAAAAAATGTGTCTATGTTTCTGAAAACTATATTGTAAAATAAAAATAAAACACTTTACAACTTTATTTGCTTTGATTAGTTGTTAGTGTTTCGTTGCCTTTTATCCTGCTGGGGATTTGGCGCCAATTTTTTTTCTTTGTAGCGCGTTTGTTCGTGAATTAGACCCCATTAGTCTGACCTTGAGTTGTGTATTGGTCTTCTTTAGGAACTGAATTTCTTCGGCATGTTTCTTCTCCTCGGCTGACCGGAGTTCGTTTGCTCGCCTCTCGACCTGGTCTGCGCGGGCGCGCAGCTCCACCACCTGCTTCTCAAGGTCAGTCTTTTCTGTGCGCAGCAGCCCCACATTCTCCTCGAGGTCAGCTTTGCCCTGCTCCGCCTGCAGCGTAAAGCTCACCTTACCAAATACGCTCGCTTCTGTAGTCAATTTGTATCCCGACTACCTTTGTCTACAAACGAGAATCGAACCTTCAAATACATGTAGAGGTAAGACCGTAGCTGGGGGGTATGGGTTTGGGGGTTCAAACCCCCCGCAAAATTTTATGAACAAAATATATATGGCTTTATTTATGGTTCGAACCATATCAAAATTAAAATTAAAATACAAATTAGGGGGCTGTGTTACCATAAAAAGTACTTCAGAAAGCTTCTAGAGGTGTTAAATATTTTTTTTAAATTCTAGCCTTCGGAATGTTGGGGGTTATTTTACTATAAAAAAAACACTTCATAGAACTTCAAAAAGTGTTTAATATTTGAAAGTTTTCCTACTCTTAGGCAGCTAGGGGGTTATTTTACAATGAAAAAAAAAACACCTCAAAGAGCGTTTAGAACTGTTTATCATTTATAATTTTGTTTCTAGCATCCGGCAATTGGGGGATGTGCTCTCATTCCTTCCCTCTCCCGCCCCCCGAAATTATTGGCTGGCTACGGCCTTGTGTAGACGCCTGATGGCACTTCTCTCCTCCAAAAACAGACTCACAATATACGCCTTTTTTTTTCGAAATTTCAAAAATTATATGACTTTAGAAGCTATTTGAACTAATCCTCCAACAGCAATTATTATTTTTTAATTAGATGCCCTTAGAAGATATTTGGAATGATATTCACCTGTTTTTTTTTCCCCTTTTAGTCAGATGCCTTTAGATTAAAAGTGCCTCTTCAAGTTATTTCAAGTTTGATACAATGCCATATGGAAGAGTGGAAAATTATTTTATCACGTGGTTAAGGATATAATTTGGGGATGGGACCTAGGAAAGGAGACCGAAACTTTGTTAAATAAGGCGCAATATCAAACCAAATTGACCAATGGCTCTGAAACATGGACGAGGAGAGATTTAAATAGATCGTAGACTGCAGGGATGAGCTTTCTGAGAGCTATTGAAAATATTACAAGGAGAGATAAAAACAACGAAAAATTAGGGATCGCTTTAAGGTTATATACCAATAGAAGACACTGAATAAGACAATATTTCAGTGGTTAGGGTATGTTATGAGAATGGAGGAGGACAGAATGTCTAGGAAAGCTCTACACAGTAAAGAGAAATATAAAAGACCTATTGGAAGAAGTGATAAGAATAGAGGACGGAATGTTTAAGAAAGCTCTACAGAGTAGAATAAGGGTAGAATACCTATTGGAAGAAGTGATAAGAATAGAGGACAGAATGTCTAAGAAAGCTCTACAGAGTAGGAGACCTATTGGAATACCATGGACAAGATGGATGGAACAAGAGCAGAAGGACATGGAGGTTAAAGGAGTGAACTGGAGAACACGTGGCAGTGAGAGGAGCTTGGAGATATCGACAGGAATGGAAGAGGTTGGGCCAGGCGAACCACACAGACTGAAACTTCCAGTGATGATGACGATGTCTATTTTAATTCTGAGCTATCATAATACTCGCCATGAGTGCCTTCCTCATCCCGAAAGCGATGCTACTCTCATAGAGGGTCTGGTAGGCGGCTATCGTCATGCGAATCTCGTCCCGGACCCTCAGTAGGAGAAGACCCCTCTCCGCGCAGTTGATGGTCACTTGTCGAATTAGCTCGTCTGAAAACATTTCGTCTTTGTTGGTTGAACCTAAGGAGATAGGTCTAACCCCTCTTCGGTGGCCGCGTAGTCTAAGGCGTCACTCTCGCAATAGACCAGGTTGCCAATGACAGAAATATCAAGGTTCGAATCCTTGTCAGGTGTAGAATTTTTTTATTTTTTTCCCTAAATGATTTTCAGCTACTTCACCGCGAAAATGTGGGTACACTTACTCAAAAATTTAACTTTCCTCATCCCAAACGTATTGGTGTTATGAACAAATGTATCTTACTACTTTTATTTTTAATATAATTTAAAGCCTATAAAAGTGAAAGGTGTGTGTGTGTGCGTGCGTGTGTGTGTGTGTGTGCGTGCGTGCGTGCGTGTGTGTGTGTGGACCAG
>CABFVX010000026.1:651411-668743 GCA_902151425.1 Timema shepardi
TGTGTGTACAATCTTAGTTAAAATAGGAACATAAAGTGTGTCCAATATTTTGTAGTGTCTATATTAACACATAACTAGGCGTAATTCATGCTTTAAAGTAAAAAGTATTTAGTTACAATTATTTATCCAAGATTTTAGAAGGCCTATGTTTTTTATTTTGTAAGTCAGACTATACAAACTAGTTAAAACAAAGGTTAGATATTGTAAATAATTTTAAGAAAAATGTGCCTGGACTGGGACTCAATTCTCAGACCTTTGGCTTAATACACACCATTGCTTTATCAACTACTCATAAAAGGATAAATACCCAGTAGGTGTTAAGTTTAAGGCCTAAGATTCTAATCCTTGTCTCTTGTATGGACACACTTTTAAAATATAAAATTTAATCTTATCATGAGCTGTAATTTAAGAAAAGTACGTATGTTCAAAAGTTTCCATTTATGTGTCCTAATCTTTCTCGCGGCGGGAATATATAAAATTAAAAAAACAATTAACACCTAATTGAAAATATAATTTAATCTCACATTTTGTTCCTTGATAACTTTTTTTTCAATTTGAACACTACAACATTTTTTTTTTTCAATTAATATCTAGCACTGCGTCTTACTACCCGTTCGGAATACACGCTTATGTACTCAATTACGCTAGCGGGTTAGAGAAGAGGAAGGTTGAATTTAGAGAAAATGTACCCGCATGTGTGTGGAGCTATAGAATGGGAAATTATTTGGGAAAAATCCTCCTTAGTATAACCGACCGGGTCGAACCCCAATCTCCCCACTATCGACAGTCTAGCGGTGTATTTCTTGAGAGAATCCCTTACACCAGACGGCCACCAACGGGGGTTACAGCATATTGAATTTAAATGTTGGTGGGAGAGACATACAAACCATTATTATCTTTGTCAGTGACGTCACTTCAGGCAATGGGTACGTTCCGTTTATTGCCAATACACATACAGAGAATTTGTCTGAGTTTGATTATATAATTGGCTCACGTTAGTTTTTTAATGTAGATTAGAAGTAAAAAATGTTTTGTTTTTTTCAATTTGACTATAGAGGTAATTTTCACTTGTCAAAGTGACAAAACATATTTTCACTGTTGAGGAATAATAAAAAAAAATGCTTTTAGTATCTTCGCATGTATCACAAAATGTAAAAATTACTGTATACTGTATAACAATGTACTCTTTGTTTACCTTGCATCCTTCTCCTATAAGATTTCACTTATAAGATATGGTCATAGGTTGATAACTCAAAGTAAAAATTATTTGTACACATTATAACGTCACTAAAGGCAAAATTGTTGTTTGGCTATAGATTCAATGATAGTCTAGGAGTAAAAAGAGTATATTTTACCTACCGAAACACTGTGTGTAAAGTTCTCTCCGGACCGGACATATTCCCGTCTCCCTAGCCTGTCTCTGTTGCAGTCTCATATCCAACTGTTCCTGTAAGTTAATCACGTCCAAACGGGTGGCAGGCGTGCTTGACACCTGTCAATCAAAGTATGTATAGGGGTTTACCCAGAAACTTACTTTGGGGGCCGACGAACCTACAAGTACAATCAAAGCCGTAGCTAAGATGTGTTTTTCCCCACTAAATGCCGCATCTTTATATCTTGTAATGATATTGGTTTGGATTAATCTAAATTATGTAAAATGTCATGGATGAAGGTAAATTTTATTTAAAGTAATATATGTAGAGTATCCTTTTAACATTCATCCATGAAGAAACACGCGCTTCTTAGAAATAATGTGAAAAGGATTTCACCACTAAAATATATTTTTATACCACCTTTCTTGTTAAAATATCTACTGCGTCAATTCTTGTTAAAAGGAACAACTTCATAGTATTTGGCAGAAGACGCCATTTCTCTATACCAATAAGAAGCTAGCCTTCACAAAACCTGTCGCCAGGACTGTTTCTATTAGTTGAATTTTACACTCTTGAAAGGGGAGAGAAAGGCAAGGGGTATGTTATATATAAACCAGTGTGCGTATGTTTAAGGCATCTCCGGGAGCCAAACATCTACACCGAGATCACGCTCACGCACAAGACAAAGTCTAAACATTATAAAATAAGTCACATCAATATCACAAGTGTGCAGTGATATAAAACATTTAATTGAAATATGTACAATTAATTTACAGGTGTAATTTAAATAAACCATGTGTGAAATAACAGCCATCAACAGTTCTCTTTCTTCAATTTTATTAATATACCGACTTAATTAGTGCTCGAACACGGAGCTATAGACAGCCGATTGAACGGTATTTTTTCCGCACAGTGATGATAGGTGCTCGATCACGGAGCTTTAGACAACCTATAAATCATCACATTATTCTTATATCAAGGAATTAATCCACAGTGTTTCAATCGACGCCCGAAGCGGGGTGATTGATCCCATAGTGTAACGATTGACGCCCCAAAGAGCGGTTCGAATGATCAAATAATGATACAATTGGCGCCCAACGTGGGGCGCGATAAATCGATATTATTACAATTGACGCTCAAAGCGAGGCGCGGTAAATCGATAGTATTACAATCTGTTAAGGTTATACGCATATGTATTAATTACACTGGTGAGTTTGGGATGAGTAAGGTTGAATTTATACTAAGTGTATCCGCATTTGCTTGGAAAGAGAGTGAAACTCCACCCTCAGTACATCTAAACGTGATTCGAATCCCAATCTCCCTGTCATCGGCAGCCTAGTCTACTGCGAGAGTGACTTCTTAAACTATGCGGCCACCGGAGCAGGTAGATAGAGTTGGGGGTAGGAGGGGCTCAAGGTTAAACGGTGGGAAACAATCGAAAGGGGGAGAAGTCGCGTTACACACATTTTCAGGGACAAAAACTCTTCACAAAAATTCCATCAAATACCCTTTTTTTTAGATTGATTCAAATATGACAGAGACGTCTTTTAACCATAATCTAACGTGTTTTACTGTAGAAAGGTCTCATGATTGTTCAAAAGATGGCAGCACAAACTTCACTTTAACTAAAATTAGACTCTGCCCCTTTTCCCTCCAATGTTTAATAAAATACATCTTACTACACCAAACCATTATTCTAACCTCAACTATCCTAAACCAGACCAACCCGGATACCTGACTGACGTCCTTGTCTGCGTGTCCACCTGCGCGGGTGTTTGTTACTATACTCCATTCATGATAGGAATTATTCTCTGAAAGGTCATTTATTCTACCAATATCCTACCATATGTTAGATTTCTGGTAGGGAAAAAGGCCTTTCAGAAAACAGTTCCTACGATGAACGGACTTTAGATATCCCTCTAGTCCTTGTTCACGCGAGGAGATATTCACCTGCTGCCGCCATAGTTGGTTCTCTTCCTCCCACTCTTTGGGAGGCAGGATGGAGTTGAGGATCTCCTCAGTCTCCCGACGGGCGTCCGCGGTGAGCGCCTCCGACTTGGGGCGCGCCGGGGGTCCAGGGGGCCGGGGGGAAAGCTGTCCCGCCTGCCGGCAGAGAAGAGGAACATTATTACTAAGGTGGACCCGTCTCAATTTGCGAGTGTCCGTAAGTTCCCTCTTGAAAAACTCTTCTCTGCGCATGCGCAAGTATTAAACTATGAACCGACGATCGGGTGTGTTCACTTATTTACTAGGTGTTCTGTCTTACGACAGGTATTTTTCTTTTGAAGGTGAACTTGCACTGTCCTCTGCCTCCTCCTTCAGCTACCAGATATTTATTTTATCCCCGCGTCTTACTATCCGTTCAGGTTATACTCTTACGTACTAATTACTCTGATGGTTTCAGGGATTAGGAAGGTTATATTCAGAGGAAGTGTACCCGCATTTGAGTGGAGATAGAGAGAGAACGTGGAAGACCATTTTGGGAAAAACAACCCTCAGTACACCCGACCGATATTCGAACGTCGTTCTTCTCGTCATCAGCAGTCTAGTCTACTGAGAGAGTAGCCCGTTAGACCACACGTCCACCGAAGTGGGTTCTTATCTCCTTCAAGTCATCCAATATTTAAATCCTCCTTTTTATAAGCTTCTTTTTCCCTCAACTTTACCTTCTATGATGTCGTGCAGAAGACAGTTCCTCCTAAGGATGTGTCAGGTCCTGTTTGCTTTTTACTGAAGCATCGCATCCAAAATGGTTCTCTTCTCACCCACTCTTCTTAGGACATCCTAATTTGTCACCCTGTCTGTCCACCTTATATCCTAAAATCTTCTCCAGCACCACATTTCAAAGCATAACCAGAACTAATTTAACCTAACCTCATTATTGTTGACGTATTCAAGGGTAGGTTATATTAATATAGTTTATTTTTTACAGTAACGTCAATCTGTTCCAGACAGGTAGAGTTGACACATATAAAATTAAAATCACTAGTGAAAGTATCGGGTTTGCTACCCATATTTAAAAAAAACACCATTGGATGCCTTCAGAAAGTATGTTGAGCTTGTATTTTACGCTCTTGAGAAGGGAAGGTATGTTGGCTATAGATTATCTAAGATAATTTTGGGGATTAGGTATAAATAAAATTAATTCTACTTTGTATAATTATAGATGTAGTCTTATATATTTTTAAAGTATCGTCAAAAATTAACTCATGCGCAGAACAAAAGAATAAACAAATATTCAATTAGGATTGTTAAAAAAAATTATTTTATTTTTGTGTTTACTCAACCCATTTTTCTAAAGAAATGAAACCATGAAAAATCCCTCAAAATATAAGCGCTCGACTGAATAAACATTTCTTTCAAATTTAACGACGTTGCCTGATTTGAGATTTCGAAGCTATTTTACGAAGCGGCTTACATCTTTACTTGACACACCTAAAGCAGTTTAAGCATGATTACACTCAAACGTCCCGATACAAATATGACGGATAGATACATTTTATCTGGCTGATAAATGCTATCTGACAGTCATAAGACGCACTTTTAACTTATCAAACAGATAAACATATTCATCCAAGAATCATAAGACCGGCCCTTTGACACCGATGCACGAAATTTAAAAAAAGGAGTGAATAAAACAAGCAGTGCACTCTGGAAGGCCTCTTGTTTATCTACTGATCATTAACACTTCCCCTCTTTGTATGACGAGTTTACAATCACTATACTACTTGCGGCTTGAAAACATTTAACAAGCTTTTTAAAATTACCTTTCCCTTGTTTCCTATTCTAGATAGACATATTCTACCACGGACTTTTTTTAAACTACAGAACTACTGCAGGAATATTCCTACAGGTCGTTTTCGTGACCAAGCCAAATGGCCTGAGTTGTAGATTTATAGAACAACAACAAAAATTAACAAAAACACTACTTCAAGATAAAATTAACAATTTTGTGAAACTGTATGACTATTTTTTGAATTATTTATGAATTTATGTTTTTTTTTGTTTCAACGCTTTGATCCTTAAAACTCACTGAACAAAATGTAAATTCGTTAACATGGGAAATCCTGTCTTGGCCTGCCGTGACGTCACATATAAGCAACGTGCTTGAATACGCACGCATTCGCAGAGATCTTTTTTTTCTCCAAAAGGTTTATAAATTAGACCATCGCCCCTCGCCCCCTCAAAAAGGATAGCTATCAAATCCTAAAACATATACTTATCGTAGTGGCTGGTTAAAGGTTTATTTCTGTTACATTGCACCGTATCTTACTAGATGTTCATGTTATACTACGATAACGAGTTTAGAGGATATTTACTCGCATTTGAGGGGAGGAAGAGTGGAAAACCCATTTAGGAAAAAAACACCCTCAGTACACCCGACCGGGATTCTAACCCCGATCTCCCTGTCATCGGCAGTCTAGTCTGACACGAAAGTGACGCTTTAAGACCATGAGGCCACCGAAGCAGGTCATGCTCAATCATATAATTTGGGTCTAAGCGTTCCATAATAATATTAATAATAATAATTGTTATGTGAGGAATGCCAGGCCTCCACCGTGGTTCGGATCCCACGTTAAACTGTAGGTCCTCCATTTCATGTCATAATCACCCTACCATCACACATTAGCGTAAGTGCGTACAACCCGAACGGGTAGTAAGACGCGGTGCCAATAATAATAATAATAAATGATAAGGACTATCTCAAAACATTACCACGAGTCGAACGGCTCACCTTGATTTGTAGTTTCTTCTCCGGGTGCTTGCTGACGAGGACTGGGTTGTCATACTTCACCAAACAATTCTCCGACGGTACGATCCGCTCCGCCATTCTGAATAACGCGGTTATTTCGTGGCCGCCATGATGTTTACACGCGTCGTCATGGCAACGCTCTTCTTTTGTAAACCCTCACCATTTCTAGTTTGGTATTACGTCACGTATGGCACAATCTAGAGAACAAAAAAAAACAAATCGTTCAAGATATCTTTCTTTAGCTCGGTATACAGGATTTTCGTGAAGAGGGGCAAGATTTTCACTAGGAGGGGGGTGTACTCTCATGGGACCGGGCCGGGAGATTTTCTCCCGCAGAAAACTCTGACGGAAATATCCTTGAAAATTTGAGAGTAATTTAGAAATTAAATACAAAATTTTAAAATAATATATATATATATATTTACAAGTTAATAATAATATTTAGCACCGCGTCTTACTACCCGTTCGGGCTATACGCGTATTACAAGTTCATCGTTTATTTAACCTTTTTGTTAATATTTGTTTAAAAAAATGTAAATCATTTATTGACAGTGATTGACACGTGAAGCAACTGATTAGTGAGATATTATGTGACAATATAACTACTATTAGTTACTATAAGATAGATTTAATTGGTTTAATTTTAAAATTAGTATTGTTAATACTTTTTTTCATCCATTACCGTTTTCAGCCTATGTCTTTGCTTAGTTTTTCACCAAAGTCATATTTTCCACCAAATCGTCTGACTAGGCCTGTCCTAGCTTCATATACCTTATAATCTAACTTAAGACTAGGACCGGCATAATGTCTAGTCTCCCTCCGGCCGTTAGTTCATCAATGATACATTTTTCGGCCATGTCAGGAATCGAACCTTGAACCCTTAACTCAGTTAGCAGACACTCTACTGACTGAGCTAAGGTGTCGGACTATTGTAAATACTAACTAAATACAATCCTTGAGTGGAGGGTGGGGACACCTTCCTCGTGCGCCCTCCCTCTGGATCCGCCACTGGTCAACAAACATTTTATTTACAACGCGTGTGAATTGTTGCGCCACTCAATCATATGGTGTTCGATGGGCGTGTGAATCGAGCTTATGTGAGCCAGACATTCAATACGAGCGACCACCTATGCGGTTGGTACGGTTATAATTGATTTTCAAAACTTACGATTAAATCCAGTGAAACATTATGAGATAAAAACTTTAATCAATTTTTAAAGGAGCTAAACTTTTGAAATAAATAGTAAGTTATAAGAGAAACACAAGTTTAAGTGTGTTGTTTTTTTAAGTGTAGTTTATTCCTCTCACGTGAAAAAGAAAGTACATCTGTAAATAAGAGCTGTTACAAATATTGAATAAATGAATGTGTTTGCATCGGAAAATTTCATAAAGTCATAAATTTGATTCATACTCGTTGTTGATTTTCAGATATATGTAAATTGTTTCTGGTTATCTTAACGAACCCGTGTCTTATTTCTTGAAGTACCTATCAGAGTTCTAAATCCACCTTAAAAAGCGTGTCCATTAAGTTTTATCTCATTTCGACTCACTAAAATTAAAAATAAAGTTTTCTCATTAAATTCGTGTAATGTATGGTTGAACTTTAAAAACGTTTGTATCCCTTTTTATGTTTGATTCTCGATTTTTAGTTTCCTCCTAAAAATTTGTTGGAAATTTCATGTCTAATTTTTTAAATCTAAAGGCACACACCCTTTTGGATGTATTTTTAGAAAAATAATTGTCTTCTGGTATAACTGAAGGGTCAATATTATCTTCTAAATTATTGTTACTCGGTACTATCTTCCTAGGTCGTCTTCTCAAAATATTTTCTGGAATTTTGGCATAAGGTATATCATTCCCCACGAGTTTACCATTTGAAACTGGTTTCAAGACACGAGGACGATCATTTTTAGAAATTCGTCTACTCGTTTCAGTATTATATTTGTTTATGTTATCGCGAGTCTCTTTTGATGTACGATTGTCAGCTTCTTTCTTCGTGCGCGTCCTCTCTTCTCTGGTAAACATGGTGAGTTGGTGGTTTACCAAGGTTGGTTTGTTGCATTCCCACGTCGACTGCGAACCAACCGAGGCCTGAACCAGGTACTTTGTAGAAGGATCAGCGTCCACAGCTGCTGACTGACTTTCACCCAAGGTGACGGGAGCCTTGACCCGGCACGAACACGATTTAGGGCCTTCCTTGGGATGTAACGCGGCTGGCATGCATCCCTTCACCTTGTCGGCGGCCCTGTGGACGCACCCTAGCACAGCTAGAAACATTTCTCCCTGGATTGAATTAAAGTATGGTTCCAAGACGCCTCTTTTTGCGTCTTTGTAGTAAAGGACGTCCTTGCGATGCTGGTGCGCGTGAGAGACGAGGACGCTGGTGTCCACCTTCTCTGAGACGTACCGCGTCACGACGCCTCTCGGGATCTTGCGATTCTCTCGTTTGGCCACATCAAGGAAGAAATCTACTATCGATGGAATCTCACCACTCAAGAAACTTTCTATGGTATCCTCCATGATACTCGGCTGTAAAATGAAACATTTCGAAACCCCGCCGCTTACCACTAAATCACCTAACTTCGGTACACAGACAGCCTTGCCAAAATACGAGGCGTACAAGTTTGTATCCGAAGGTAAAATGTCTTTGAAGATCTTAACGCTGTAAGTTACTGTCCTGTCATTACGCTTCACCCAAGACAGCTCTTTGTCTTCTGGGCACTTTCGTTTAGGGAGGGGATGAAACCATTGAGAAGGGTCTCCGTAGGTCGATCTCACAATTTTGTTCCTGTGCCGACGGTGAGTAAGAATATCCGTGGGCATCTCGTAGTGTCCCGAACACATGGCCCTCTTTAAAGGGCACAGTGTCACCAAGTGGTTCAGGCTAGGGTCCTCTGATGTGGGCTCTACGAACAAAAACGCGCCCATCTGTCTCGAGACGTGATCCAAGTGAGACGTCGTTTCTACTCTTGGCAGGAGTTCCGAAGCTGTGAGATCCCTCTTAACGACAAAGCAGCGTCTCTCGCCGGGGATGATCTCCCGCTTTGTGCTTTCCTTAGGTTTGGTCCGAGGCTTAAAGACCGTGGATCCATCGCTGTTGACTTGGAATACATTGCCATCGGAGTCTGTTGTGGAGCACAGCACCGCGGGGGGAGAGTTTGCCGCTGACATTGGTTGACCTTGGAGAATGGTGAAATCTAAAACGGATTTACTAAGTTTTGATTGGCTTTTCTTATCTATATGGGTGAAAACCACTCTCTGGTCTTGCACTTCTAAATTGATCTCTCCGCGAATATCTGTTGAGTAAGTTCCATCTTCAAAAACTTTCATGGTGATGCCATCTGTCATACCAATCTCCATGTTTAATCCCCCGCCATGTGTCTTAACTTTGGCGTAGTTCGGGTGCTCCATGCAGACGTCCATGTTCACCATGATGAAATCCTCGTCGAGCGTCAAGGGAGAGAGAAGGTAAGAGAAGGTGTGCGGTTTTCTAGAGGTGAAATTCTTCTGGTCACACTCCTCGGTAACGTAAGATGTGATCCTCGACTCATCGGGGAAACTGACGATCAACGTCCCATTAGGTCTCAGTATCGTTTTCGTCCCGTCACTCCGCCTTGTAAACACCTGTAACATTAAGTTACTTAAATACACTTTATTTTTAAACGGTTCTGTAAACAATGCTTCGTAACTAAGCTGTTGCATTTATTTAAGAAGCAATGTCTTAAACATAAAGTCACTGGGATATGTGAACGGTTTGTCACAGTGACTTTCTTTACTCCAATACTCAAGAGAACCGACCCGGTGAGCACACAGACCATGACGTCTGTTCTGGTTTAACAATGGTGGGGAAGTCGTGGCTCAGATCCCATCCGTGTGTAAATAGGGATTTCTTTTAAATGGTTGTATTACTTTACTGCCTGCCTCTTGAAGAAAATAGATCGTTACCTTCCTATCCCCCGACCTAGGTTTCATTCTATCGGAACTCATCAGGAGGGCATCTGAGACGCGCGACTAATTAACTAACTAATTTTTTTAAACAAATGTTAGCCTAGTAATGGCGTCGTTTTAAAACATCATGTGGTTAGTATTGAAATATATTTATTTAAGCTCATGAATTTTAAAAACTGCTATTTTTAATTTCATCAGTGACAATCAGATACTTAAAATATATAATATAATTGTATTGGATGCAGATAGAATTGTCCTTGCAAGAAGATTTAAAATCTTACTGGGCCTGTCAGACCCCCCTGGGTTATCTTGGTTTTGCCAGTTTTAATATCACTTATCACTTAGCGATGTTTATGAAAACATTCTAACTCATGATTATGGATGGATAAGCAAACGTACCTCTCCTGTTTCAAGATCAGTAGTTGTCCTAACCAGGATAGGCTCCATATCGTCCACAGATCCATCTTCTCTGACCAAGAACTGCCTGCCATCTGGCGCCACGACCTGTAACACTGTAACGTCCCATAGAAATGACTCTTCCTCCCTTTTAAAATCCTCGGACTCATCCCCCGTCTCTTCCGGGAGGTTTTCTCTGGAATCTTTCTCGGTGCGGTGAGTAACCCTCTTCCTCGAAATCGTACTGTTCTTGGTTTTCGTGATATCTTCTTTCTTCACCTCCTCCGCTCCTCCCAACTTGATGCTGCTATCTTCCACCATAGTACCTTGCTTCTTAAAACTAAGACAGGTGAGAATTGTTCCATCCGGACACAAATTTATCACAGAGTGGTTGCGCATGAATTTTAATATATTTCCATTTGTTAAGAAACACCTGTGCACTTCTTCCTTAATGGTGGCACATTCTGGGCCTTTCTTATGGCGGCACTGTTTAATATACATTGGCACGTAATCTGTTTTCACAGTCTCAATCCGAAGACCACAAGGCCAAGATACCAACAGGTTGTATGCGAAAGGTAAGAACATCTTCTTGTACTTGTCATATAATTTGTATCTCTGGAAAGGTTTGAAATCGGTCACTACGGTATCACTCGAACGGGAACTGAACTCTTGGGTATTTACCTTTTTGCCTTTGAGACTTTTAGAAGAGGTACTAGTATCTGTTTTAAGCCGTGATTTTACAAGCCTCCAGCTCTTATTTTGCTGAAGTTTATTTTCTTTGGCACTCTGGTCTGGTGGGAGCTCCATTGAAGTTGAATGAGTATTATCTGAACTGGTGGGTAAAGAGTTACGACTGAATACGACAATAGCACCACATGCAAGACTGAGGTGGAAATTAAGTGGTTCTGCGTGGGACGAAATGCAGTTTTGTACGCTGTGGAAACACAGCGTATTTTCCAGTGCCGTTAGATAAAGGCTAAGGTTGTGGAACCCATAAGTCCATTCTCCTGTTTCTAACCTGACCTGGCTCCCTCCAACAGGAAAGAATGAATTTGTCGTCCCTGAATAATGTACATGATTACAATCAACGTTATACCCTTCTAATGAGTACTGATGTCCATCAATATTCTGAGTCCCTTTTACTGGCAATGATTGTCCTTCTTTACCGTTTTTCATTTTATGTAAAGTATTGTTCTCCACTTTGCCGCCCGGATATTTATGGGAATCCAAATCTTCTTTCACAGCTACGGAAACAGATTTTTTCCTATGGCTTGACTTGGCAGGTGGCTTTGGTCCTTTGGTACGCGGTGTCACTTCTTTGTTTTTTATAACCTTTAGATTTTTTACTGTTTTAAGGATTGATTTTACCTCTTCTATACAATTTATTGTTTTTTCTTTTAAAGTTTGCTTAAATTTAGTATGTTTAATAGACTTCACAATTAAAAAATCATTATCACTATACATATAATAATAGATTGGTGTGTTAAAAACAATTTCTGACTTGACTTGTTCTTGAATTTCTTTTGTGGTATATTTGTCAGGGGAAGCTGTTTTGTTCACCTCAGCTTCCTGTGCCTGTACAGTTTTTTCTATTTGGTCCTGATAAATAGACTCCTCCTTTTCGATCCATTCTGACTCCTGCTTGATAACAATATTGTTAAAGTCTCTCAGTCCAACGGGACTAGGCAAGTATATTGAATACGTGTTGGTAAACAAGCCATCGTTGTCGTGGTAGTTGTGAAAGTGTAATAATAACACGTCTGTAGACTTGTGGTGTAGAACGTCTACGCAGTTGAAAGTCATGTACGCTGATTCTAGTACTTGAAGAACCACGTTTTTGCTCAGTCTATCAAAGGAAGCGTACGAGTCTACAAAGTTACAGTTATAACTTGGCGGGCTTTCTTTATTTACGCCTAGTGATTTGCTTCCGTCTGTTTGATCAGTCGTAGGCTCAAGACATTTCCAAAACCCTCCCTGTGAGTCCAAACAGCTCGATAAGTTCTCTGGCGTGATTAAATGTGATGGGGAGCTCAATAAAGAGTATGTCTTCAACGCGCTCAAAATGTTGTTTTCTCTTATCTCGAAGTAGTTCGTCGATCGATGACGGAAAATAAAATCATCAGGTTTGTAAATATAGCTCATGTCGCTTTTAAGGCATTTTATACGGTTAAACAGTTGTAGAAACAATGAGTTACATGGAAATGGAACTTTATTGTTTTGGTTTTTCCCATCCGAAATCGAGCCAGTCCATTCCCTCATAAAGGGGAGACCCATCAACATTTTCTGATGTATCTTTGCGAGGTTCTCACGACATTGACGATCGTCAAAATGAAATGTCCTCATAAAATCATCGTCTTTCTGCAATACGGACAAGTATTCGCAAGCCTCAGTTGGTTTCTTGATAGGCTCAAGCGCACTATGTATCTTGTTGTGTTTTTCCAAAGACGCTTTCAGCTTCAAAGCTATCTTCTCTTTCTTTTCGATGGACGGACTCCGGCTAAGGGATATCTGAGGTTCTATCACATCCACCGTCTTCGTTGAAATTCCTGCTTTGCTGACTTGTTCCAACATACAGTGCAAAACATATGAGACTGTGACGCACTCGGGTGGGACTTTGTCAACCAAACAGTTATACAAGTACATGTTTGACATATCTATGGGGAGTGGGGTGTCAATCTGTATCACCTTCATGCTTTTAAGGTAATGTTTGTGCTGTCTGATGACATCCTGAAGGTCATACATCAAGTAGGCAATCTCGTCATACATTAGCTTTTGGGAAATAATTTTGTGTTTAGAATTCTCGTGGCGGTTCGGAACTATCGGAGGGTTGAGCAGCATAAACGCCACGTTTTTTAACAACTGAACATGGGTGAGATTTTTCATTGTAAGGTTGAATTCTTCCCAGAATTTTGAGAATTTCCGCGAAACTTGTTCGCGTACCTCGGTGGCGTGACCTTCTATCTCGGTGTTGATTGTGGTTTTGTGGACTGTTATATTATCAGGGTCTTCCATTTGATTATTCAAATGGCTCAGCGTTGAGGTTTTGCACGTATTATAACCATTCAATATGTCCTCCTCTACTGTTATCTTAACGAAGCCAAATAGTGGAATATTTTTCAGAACCATCTCCAAAGGAAGACTAGGGTCGTAGAAACCGGTTACGACTATGTAAAGCTGAGCACCGTCTACAGGTGCATCATCTATGTACGCACTACTTTTCCACTCCTCGCCCCTTTTCTTCAGCTTCGTGGGACTCTTACAAGTATCCACCTGGCGCAGGTGGTTGCTCTCATGGGGGTCGATTACCTCCTTCCTTCTCTTCTTGAGTTCGAGTGTATCATTCACGTTCTTGCCGTCGTTGACTGCTTGGGAAACCGACAAGGACGTCTTACTAACCAACTGCTCGTGATCCTTAAACTGACCAGATTTCTGAAATGCATTTGGGTTTCATCAGCTGTAGCTTATATGGTGCTTTATTGCTCATTTCTGAATATAAAGAAGGGTTCACACAGTTCAAGTAGGAACGCAAGTCAAGTGATTAGGTTACTTGGTAGATTTTGTCATGATAATACATTACGCACGAGGGCTGTTAACATACATGTAAGTATTCCAGGTGTTTCTAGTCGTGGTCTTGACGTTAATCGGTTAAACCTAGCACTAAAATGATACGTGGTAGTAGAATATTGACACTGACTTAATTTTCCTTTAATTTCCCTGTGTGGACCCGCCCTTACCTCTAATATTAATCTAGCAGTTGTTAACATGAGACTGGTAGCTTGATGAGTATAGCCTGCCGACTTGGCTTGCCTCCTTAGGGTACTTGCACAGTGTAAACCTACCTTTATTTCTGATATTTAAAAAAAGTAGGTACTGTTTTAGATGCGAGGAGTAGCTTGACGCAAGTAACTTTTTGACTTGACTTGCCCCATGTTTATTGACCTACACTACCATATCAAAGAGAACTTGATATGGGAGACCCGTTAAGATACCTGTTAAAAACAATAGAACATATGTAAAGAACACTCCCAAGGTCTATTCACCCTCTTGTCAAAGTTCTGGCGGTTACAATCGAACTTGTCCAGGTCAATCCATTGCTCTCGGTCCAGTTCCTTTGTCTCCTCTTTGAGTGCCATGATCCGTAACTTCAAGAGACGGGCCAGTAACTTGGCGGGAAGTTTCCCTTCAGAGTTGGGGCCTAGACATTTCAAGGCTTCTTCGCGCAGTATCTGAGCGTGAGTTGAGATGTCAGCGGGTTTAGGAACCTACGAGGGTTGAGAAAAGGTTTGAGCTACTCACACAAAGGAATATGATTTTTATGTATTTATTGTTGGTCATTGGTTCAAAAAAATTTAATTTAAAAAATCTATTTATACTATTTATCCCGATTCCTAGCATGTAGCCCGGAACCTAGATCTACATCTTGAATTAACATTACATCTTTTAGCTATGTTCTCTTTTTGTTTATTACAATAATAAATTTAGAATAAGCACCTAAATCTAAAAGTCCTATTTGTCCTTCTTTCCTATACCTAACTAACTAGTTGGTCCACCCCAGATATATTACGCCCCCGGTACCCTGCCTCGCCGGGTGTCCCAACGCACTCTGGATCTAATAGTCCCCAGATCGGCGGGAGCCCCTGGCTTTATTAATGAGTAAGTAGCTATAGTATAATTCTGGTTGAAAGTAACTTTTAAAACAAACAAATATGCATATTTGGTTTGGCCGGCCAACATTGATGACAGTTAACATGGACTGACGTATCAATGAAAGTATATTTACAATCATTTCTAAGCCAAACTGAAAGCTATTATCACTTTAATTCACATCAATTACGGTTTACAGCCGATAGCCTGGGTCAGTTTCTTATTCAAACCATATATTTTCCACTAACAGCTTTCTAGGACTGTCATAGCTTCTTATACCTTATAATCTATCTTAAGACTAGGACAGGCACAACATCCAGTCACCGCCCTGTGAAAGGGTAAACTCACATTTCACCAATGATAAAAAAAAAGCCATGCCGAGGAACCAACCCGTGACCCTTACCGGAGTAATCAGATACGCGACCGACTGAGCTAAGGTGTCGGGTCAAATTGTTATTACTATTGAGGGGAAAAGCGTTGCCATTCTCTTGTATTCCCGTGGCCATTCTTCCCTTGAATATCCTATAACTTAAGACAAATTTTGCAACGCTGTTTCATCGATGTTGTCTGTAAGTAAGCTCCTTCTTACCCCCAGCACACCACCTTCAAACAGAAGTGAAAGTGAGGAGATTTGGCAACAGTTAATATAGAAAGGGTGACGATGAAACTTTTCTAAGACTTGCATTTCTCTCAGAGGTGATATTGGGAATAGTATAATAATTTTTATAGACATCAGTTAAGGAACTTCCTATTTAAATGGGATTGTAGGGATTTTTACGAATGTAAAACACAAAAATGGGGCCCAACAGTTTGTGGCTGGACAATATCCTCCGCTATCCTAGGACCTGCCTGGGAAATACCGGACCCTTGAACCATCTGCAAGAGTTCTTTGTAAGAAATCTTCTTCAAAACCCGCCGCTGACCCGAATCTATGGCCTCATTCAGTTGCTCGATCAACACAGACTCTGATTCTGTAGACTCAACGAGTAGCGCCACGCTGCAAGTCCAGTCGGCGTCGTTGATCTCGACGGCGTCGAAACTGTTTTCCCACGTTATCTTGGGTTCGACCTTCTGACGGGCCTTGTTCATGGAGCTTGTCCGCTTCGGTGCGGTATGGTCTTTCGCTGTCGAGGAACTCCTTTTGGACATTGTCCCTTTTCTTTTACAATAAAATAAAATAAAATACAACAACGTAGTACCTAATACTTAATGGAAACGTCAACAAAAACAGCTCACAATATGGTGGCTGTTGTTATTTTGGTCTCTATGGCGACCAAGGTCGATTCGAGTTTACGTGTTGTCGACAATTTCCTGTCGATAGGAATTCGTACGTTTTGACACGATGAGGAGGGGAGTTTTAGAGCAATGTTTCCCAAATTGTGGTACGCGTACCCCCAGGGGTACACGAAGGATTTCAGGGGCCACGTGAAAGATTTCAGGAGGTATGGTAATTATTACAGGGGCTACGGGAAGTGTTTCACGAAGTACGTGAAGGATTTAAGGATTTTCATGGAATACGGGATGGATTTCAGGGAGTACGGAAAGGATTTCAGGGTCTACACGAAGGATTTCAAGGGGTATGTAAAGGTTTTATAGAACAAAAGTTAGTTGATCAAGAGAGTACAAACAGTTTCTTAACGGTAATCATATCTGCTCTAGTGACCGCATGGTCTAAGGCGTCACTATTGCAATAGACTAGACTGACGATGATAGAGAGATCCTGTTTCGATTCCCGGTCGGGTGTACCGAGGATGGCGTTTCCAAAATTGTTTTACATTATTCCTTCAAGTACACATCTTCTAAATTCGTCTTCCCTTATCCCTAACTCACTTGCGTAGTTAGTACATAGGCCTATGCGTCTAACCTGAACAGGTACTACCTGTGGTACTAAAAAAAATGTAATTTTATGTTAAAACATATTTATTGAATGAGAAAAACGGGAGTCATCTACAATAACATAAAAAGTGAATGATTCAAGAACGTATTATTATTATTATTATTATTGTTGTTTTTATTATTTTTTCTTCTTTCAAAGGTGACCTGGTGGTCTAGGGGTAAGGTGTCAGACTTATGTGCTGTGGGTCCGGGGTTCAATCCTCGGTCCTGGCATCGATTTATCTGATTACCTAACTCTTCCTTCACCTCTGACAAGACATCTTGGGAATGTGGGGAATGCCAGGCCTCCACCGTGGTTCGGATTCCACGTTAAACTGTAGGT
>CABFVX010000027.1:0-39578 GCA_902151425.1 Timema shepardi
TACATACATACATACATACATACATACATACATACATACATACATACATACATACATACATACATACATACATACATACATAGCCACGCCGTTCCCTTACGGGGCAGGCAAGAACCTATACATATAGCACAAAAAACGATCACCTCGTACTTAACTAACTTTCTCTACGTGTCCCTATACTTGCATTTATGTATGAGAAATATCGCAAAATTGGTTTTAATAAAATAAAATTGCTTTTTAAAAACCTTACTCAATTTTTTTTTCGCAGTCTTTATTAAATGAATCAAAGTTTAGTGAATAAATATAGCACATTTGAGAAATTTATTGCATCCGAATAAAAAAAAAGTTATTTATGTCACTTATATTATTTAAAGTTGTTCTTTTAGTTACAATTTTTTTTTATTAAAACTCCAAATAACTTCTAGGGGCATTCATATTCATACCTATTTAATATTCATGCTTCTCCTTGGCTTTTGTCGATCGGGTCTTTGGCCCCATCAAACCCCCTCCTTCACCCTAATATTCACCCGAAATTTCATCCTGGCTACGGCCTTGACATACTCCTCCCTAAGTAAATTTCTGGGTGTGCCCCTGGTTAAATCAGTCCTGATTTATGTACGTAAACATCACCTTTGTGTACTAACTATAAATCGTGAGCTTGTATAATCTGTGTAAGTATTCGTTAAGTGCGCCCGATTTAAATATAGAAAAATGAGGTGTTATCTAAGGAAAGAGGTCGGCGTTTTATAGGCGGATGTTTACACCAAAACGCCTCTCGTATAACAGCGGAAACCTGTGTTCAGGTCTACCACAACTTGTTCCTACTGACCTTGGGAGGAGAACACTCAACGGATAAAAAGGACTTATTATTATTATTAGCACCGCGTCTTACTATCCGTTCGGGTTATACGCACTTACACTAATGTGTAACGGTAGGGTGACTGTGAGATGAAATGGAGGACCTACAGTTTAACGTGGGATCCGAACCACGGTGGAGACCTGGCATTCCTCACATTCACAAGATGTCTTGTCAGAGGTGAAGGAAGGGTTTGGTAATCAGATAAATCTTTGCCGGGACCGGGGATTGAACCCCGGCTGCCAGCGTAGAAGTCTGACACCTTACCCCCTAGACCACCAGGTCACCCAAAAAGGACTTAACTTGCGGCAAATGTTCCAGCATCCATATTTACCCCATAAAGCGCAAGACAGTTTTGGTTATCGACCTGACGACGTACACACACACACACATACACACATGAAAGCAGTACGGTCAAATTTGCATAGGAAAGGCATTTTTTTAGAAGATCCAAATAAAATAATTTTTTTACTAAAATTTATAGCATTACTATTTTATTTGTCTTATTTTTATAGTTATTTATAGTATCTATCAAAAGTGACAGCTTCCAATCACATGCCCTGGCGTATAAATACGTGAAAGTAGAGCTAGTATATTCTCTAGCTGTAAAATAAGATTCGACGTGTGGGAATTACCTGCCTCGGTGGTGTAGTTAACTAACGCGCTAGTTTCGCGTTGAGTTAGACTGCCGAGGATGGGGAGATCTAGGTTCGAATCTCACTCCGGTGGACTGGGGGTGGTTTTTTTCTAAACTGTTTTCCACTCTCCCTCCACGCAAATGCGTATTCACTTCCCCTATATTCAACTTTTCCCATTCCTAACCCATTAGAGTAATTAGTACTTAAGCGTATAACCCGAACGGGTAGTATGACGCGGTGCTAAATGAAATGGGAATTTGAGTGTGAGCCGTTAGAAGAGGTCAATTGCGAGGTTACAATGGATATCCTCTCTGAGGAAGCTGCACGGTTACTATTGGCAAACAGCGTTGTCATTCTCTCGTTTTTTGTGTGGTCAATCTCCCCTCAAATATAGGAGAAGTTTCGCAACGCTGGCTAGTCAATGTTGCCATTAACTCCTTCTTACCCCAGCACACCACCTTGTAGATGTAATAGAGAGCGAGGAGATTTGGCAACAGTTAACTGAGAGAGAGGGAAGATAAAGCTTTTCTTCATAATACCCGCAGTTCCCTCAGCGATTATATTGGCTGTATGTGACCCTGGATCTATACCCGGCTGTGGTTAAAAATAGGTTGGTGTATGTTCGTACCATAGCTTAGAATTCGTTTCCGGAAAGTGTAGTTGAGTGTGTGTTGTTACGTGTGCAAGACTCGGTTAATTTGGACATTTGGTAGACCTGTTCAATTATAACTAATTAATGTGGCGGATTGCGAAAAGAAATAACCCGATACCTCAACCGGAATCGAAGCAAACCGTTCCCTACAATGCCCTTTCCTAACATTTCAGTAGGATTTGAGTGAGAACATCGATATGGGCAAGTTTTTTTTTTTTTTCATGTTATGTTTGATATAAAAGTTATTTTTTAAATTATTCACGTCTTACTTTCCGTCCTGACTACCTGTATTTTAATTTTACACTTTTGGTGGTAGGGGTAAGGGAAGTTAGAATAAATTCATACGAAAGAGGGTGCTGATTGTGATAATTATCTTGAAAACCGCCTTTAATTACTTTTATCGATACAATAATTAATCCTAGCAATATATTTTAACTTAAATCGTCCGTTGAATAAAAAAAGAACTAAAAAAAACTCTCTGAGCATTAAAATAATATTTAAGAGGGAAGATATATCGATAATAGCTGGTTGAGTTGCAATAGTTTATGGTCTTAGTGAAAAATTATTAAAATAAATTAACAATAACATAAAATATGAGCCTACACAGATTAGTTAATTTAAATTAGTTGTAAAATGATACTTAACACGGGAATAGAGCACTTTTTGGTCTAGCACACCAACGCTCTAACACTGATCTAACCAGGCTTAGCTCCATGTTTAAGGTCATTCTTCCCTCATGGATTAAGGCAGAGTCTGTGATGGACGTGTGAAGACCGTCGGTTACCAATCATGAGCTATCAATGATTCAGAAATTCCCGTGATTACAGTGATTTACACATTGTTTGTTGATATTCATTAACGTTCGCTTTAACAACAATATTATCCATTTCTGTGGTCGCATGGTCAAAGGCGCTACTATAGCAGTATACTAGACTGCCAATGACGGGGAGATGGAGGTTCGAATCTCAATTGGGTGAACTAAGGGTGTTTTTTCCAAAATGGTTTTCTATTCTCCCTCCACACAAATACAGGTAAATGTCTTCTAAATATAGCCCTCTTAATCCCTAATAACATTATCGTGATAATTGCATAGGCGTATATCCCAAACGGGTAGTAAGACGCTTTGTAAAAAAAAGCCCTTAATCTTCCCGTCACTGGCATACAAGACTAGATGATCCTCACGTTTAGTACACGTGCCCACCGATGATAGCAGCACGATAGTTAATTAACGGCTTAATCTAAGTCGGTAGGGATAAGGAGAGTAGATAAGAGGATATTCACTCTCGTTTTGAGGTGAGGTAGTGGGCGAGCCAACGCTATCTATACTGAGTGGAAAAAACCATACCTTAGTGCTACGGTCGGCAGCCTACAACCCGCGGTTCGAATCTGGTCCTACATCTGAAATTAGCTGGCCCGCAAAAAATATTTAGCAAACAAATAAAACTTGTTAATAAAAATTGACTAATAGCTAATTATTATTATTATATTTAGCACCGCGTCTTACTACCCATTCGGGTTATACGCTTTTAAGTACTAATTACGTTAATAGATTAGGAATTGGGAAAGTTGAACTAGAGGAAGTGAACCCGCATTTGCGTAGAGGGAGAGTGGATAACCATTTAGGAAAAACCACTGCCAGTTCACCCGACCAGGATTTGAACCTCGATCTTCCCGTCCTCAGCAGTCGAGCTCAATACGACTAGCGCGTTAGCCAACTACGCCACCGAGGCGGGTAATAACTAATTTCTTTACCAGAAATATAAAGTTGAAATAATTTCTTCGATATTTTTTTTTCTAAAGTTGCCCATTAATTATTTATATATTTTCAAACCATATGACCTGCGATATCAAAAATGCTGCCAGCCTCTCTGCCTTAGTGCATTAAAGAAAAAGATTAGATTCTCGTCTTATCCTATAATAGGAAGTTTCCAGTTTGATTTTTTATACAAGGCCTTATCTGACAACTAGAAAAACTACTAGTTCTATTGCTGCTAACCTGGAGGTCTAGGGGCAAGGTGTCAGACTTCTGTGCTGGCGGCCGGGGTTCAATCCTCGGTCCCGTCACAGATTTATCTGATTACCAAACCCTTCCTTCACCTCTGACAAGACATCTTGTGAATGTGGAGAATGCAAGGCCTCCACCGTGGTTCGGATCCCACGTTAAACTGTAGGTCCTCCATTTCATCTCACAATCACCCTACCATTACACATTAGCGTAAGTGCGTATAGCCCGAACGGGTAGTAAGACGCGGTGCTAATAATAATAATAATAATAATAATAATAATACTAGTTCTATTTCACGTAATCATACGTCAAGTTATGCTATTTGCAGATATAACTTTTTATAGATATCATCAATTAAAATTAACAATAATAAATTGTAAAATATTGGAAATATTGACTGCAAAAAGAGTTTGTATTTTTCTTAAAGGCTCTTCCTATGAAAATTAGACTGTAGTATATTGTTAGCGTGAACGACTACTAGTACGGCGTGACCACCGGTGTAGGTTTATTGGTAGTATGTGCGGGTACGTATGACTGTGACGCCAGTCTTGCCACAACCTGAATGGTCACAGCTGTGCCTTACGTAAGCGGTAAAAATGGCGAACAGACGAGTTAAGTCATCGAGAAGTAGGAAAACAGGTGCCCGCCAAACTTCGCTTCCTGTTAGCACAAACATTATTGCAGTGGCTTGAGTTTTTTTTAAAAAAAATCGCTAAAGGTGGACGTAGACGGAACACGAATTTTTTAGGCAGTATCCAAGCAGTTTTTATAACAAAACTTTCTTTGGCTAAAATAAATAAAATATTGCTCCAGTAGAAAATTAGAGATTAATTTTCTTCACATAATGACATCAATAGTTGTTGAATATCTTTAATTAGTATAGCGACATTAAATTAGAAACTTTTTAATTGGACAGAAAAAGTTGGTGACCTAGTGGTCTAAAGGTATGGTATCAGACTTATGAGCTAAGGGTCCGGGGTTCAATCTTCGGTCCCGGCACAGATTTATCTGATTTCCAAACTCTTCCTTCACCTCTGACAAGATGTGTATTAATCACAACTTTTGAATGTGAGGAGTGCCAGGCCTCCCCCGTGGTTCGGATCCCACGTTAAACTGTAGGGCCTCCATTTCGTCTCACAATCACCCTACCATTACATATTAGCGTAAGGGCGTATAACCCGAACGGGTAGTAAGACGCGGTGCTAATAATAATAATAATAATAATAATAATAATAACAGAAAAAGTTGTCAGTAAATTCAAGAACAATCGACAGAAATTCGACAAACCTTGATATCATCAAGTGTGGAAAATTAATCTCCAAGTTTCTATTAGAGCAATATTTTATTAATTTTAGCCAAGAAAGTTTTGATATAAAAACTGTTTAAATACTGCCCTTAACTCGTGTGTCCTACATTCTCACCTTAAGAGATTCGTTTCAACCCCACGGATAACACCTTATTAGGTAGATAATACGGCTTGAAACAAATGTCGCAATGATTTGAGGTTTTCTCTATTGAACTTTGTAAAAAAAACGACGGAATTGAGACCAGGAAAACAGATTTACCTTATTTTTAAAACATATACAAAATTTAAAATAATTGTTCTAAACGATAGCATACAAGCCGAATAGGTGGTGTAAAAAAAACTAGATTTTTTTATCACCACGTTTTTTATTTGTTCGGGCTGTACGCATATTCTACTGGGGTAAGAATGAGGAAGGACGCATTTTAGAGGTAATCTACCAGCATTTGAACGATAGAACAGCGGGAGACCATTTTGAAAAATCCACCCTCATTAACCTGACCGTGATTCGACCCTCGATCTCTTCGTCATCAGCAGTTTAATCTACTGCGAGAGTAGCGCGATAGACCCACCTCGGTGGCGTAGTTGGCTAACGCACTAATCGTGTTGAGCTTGACTGCCAAGGACGAGGGAGACCGAATGCGGGTTCACTTCCTCTAATTCAACCTTCCCAATTCCTAATCCCTTAGCGTAATTAGTTCTTAAAAGCGTATAACCCGAACGGGTAGTAAGACGCGGTGCTAAATAATAAATAAATAAATAAAGTAGCGCGTTAGACCACGAGGCCACCAAAACTAGTCGTAAAATTTTGAATACCTACATTTACTTTGATGAATGAAAAAAAACCTTTTTTTCTTCTTCTAATTTACCATTTTTTTTAAACTGTTATTTTCCTTCAAGACCTCCATCAAAAATCGCTAAGTTCAAAAGTGTGTTGCCAAAAATTATTGTATTAGAAAGTGTGCCGGGAACCCAAAAAAAGGTTGCGAGACCCTGTTTTAGATCGATCGGTTAATTACGAATGCTTTATTTAGCCATCACTGGCTCACGACCAAAATTATCTCCCCCTTGCCCTTCTACCTCCCTTCACCATTCTGTAAAACCAACATGAGACTCGTACGTCTTGTTTACGTAACAAACAATCATCCTACCCTCTGAAACGTTGGATGTTTTGGATGGCGGAAAACAATGTCGTGTTGTTAGGAGCTGTGTGACACAATATTAAACACTCTTGTTCGAGTTTCATAAGTTGGTTGCACCGTAAGTTTCGCAAACATGTGGTATGATGCTTCCCCGCTTGAGATGTCCACACTGCCTTGGTTTGTGGCCGTGATCGTCTTAAGTGTTGTCCGTTACTACACAGTCCAATTTTCATAGCAAGTGTTTTTTGGGCAGCGTTTTATCAAAAGCTGTGTTGCATGGAGACCTTAGGCTCCACCATAGTTTATCCCGGGCTTCTTGAATCTACAGTAGCCCCATGGCTTCTTTGGTGCTGACTGACAGCTCACAGCTCACTTCTGACAGTCAACATTTAGGTATATAGCTAAATTTTGACTGTCAGTAGTGACAGCTGCTAAACACATGTTTTTTGTAGATCATATGGTTCGGCGTAGGGAAACATTATTTGGTCTGGTAACTTTTCAAAGCCGTCAGCTGTCACTCAGCACCAAAGAAGCCATGAGGCTACTGTAGTTTATAATATGATTCATTTCAGGGGTAGACTTGCAGATTCCAAGCGGCAAGTACAGATGTGTCTCTTAGCATAATATACTAATATATACCACTGACGCTAAATTTCACCTGAAATAAATTATGTATTTAATATATATATTTTTTATAAACGCATCTTACAACACGTTAGGTTTATACAGTTATGAGCAACATCGGTGCCGTAGTTAGCTAACATGCTTATTTCATGTTGAGCTATACTGCTGAGGGGTGACCTGGCGGTCTAGGTGTAAGGTGTCAGACTTCTGTGCTGGTGGCCGGGGTTCAATCCTCGGTACCGGCACAGATTTATCTGATTACCAAACCCTTCCTTCACCTCTGACAAGACGTGTATTAATCACAACTTGTGAATGTGTGGAGTGCCAGGCCTCCACCGTGGTTCGGATTCCACGTTAAACTGTAGGTCCTCCATTTCATCTCAAAATCACACTACCATTACACATGACATTAGCGTAAGTGCGTATAACCCGAACGGGTAGTAAGACGCGTTGCTAATAATAATATACTGCTGAGGGCGGGGATATCGAGGTTCGAATCTCGGTCGGGTTAACTTGGGGTGGTTTTCCCTAAATGGTTGTCCATGCAAATGCGGGTTCACTTCCTCTAAATACAAACTTCCCGATTCCTAATCCACTAGAGTATTTAGTACTTAAGCGTATAACCCGAACGGTTAGTAATAAGACGGTTACCTGGTGGTCTAGGGGTAAGATGTCAAACTTCTGTGTTGGGGGTCCGGGGTTCAATGCTCGGTCCCAGCACAGATTTATCTGATTACCAAACCCTTTCTTCACCTCTGACAAGAAGTGTATTAATCACAAGTTGTGAATGTGTGGAATGCCAAGCCTCCACCGTGGTTCGGATATCACATTAAACTGTAGGTCCTCCATAGAGTGGAAAACAATTTCGCAAAAAAAAAGACTTAGTGCACCCGATCGAGAATCGTAACTCAATCTCCTCTTCATCGGCAGTCTAGTATATTGTGAGAGTTGTGCCTTAGACCATGCGGCCACCAAAGCAGGTTAAGAAATGATTTTACGTTTATTTATAACCAACACCGAGAAATAACAAAAGGTATTATTTTTAATTTAATGCCATCACACATGTTTTCACAATATGTATGCTGGGCACCTCAGACTTAACTCACTGGAAATTTTGATTAAAATGTAATAAAAAAATATTTAGGGTAAAATTAATAGATTTCTTTTAGTTTAAATAGTTGTAACAAAAGTCCAAACACCCTCCTCAATAATGTCCAGGCCCCCCTCAATATAAATGGTCCAAACCCTCTTCCCAATAATGTTCAGGACCCCTCAATATAATTGGCCCAAGCCCCCTCCCCCAATAATGTCCAGGCCCCCTCAATATAAATGGTCCAAACCCTCTTCCCAATAATGTTCAGGACCCCTCAATATAATTGGTCCAAGCCCCCTCCCCCAATAATGTCCAGGCCCCCTCAATATAAATGGTCCAAACCCTCTTCCCAATAATGTTCAGGACCCCTCAATATAATTGGCCCAAGCCCCCTCCCCCAATAATGTCCAGGCCCCCTCAATATAAATGGTCCAAACCCTCTTCCCAATAATGTTCAGGACCCCTCAATATAATTGGTCCAAGCCCCCTCCCCCAATAATGTCCAGGCCCCCTCAATATAAATGGTCCAAACCCTCTTCCCAATAATGTTCAGGACCCCTCAATATAATTGGTCCAAGCCCCCTCCCCCAATAATGTCCAGGCCCCCCTCAATATAAATGGTCCAAACCCTCTTCCCAATAATGTTCAGGACCCCTCAAAATAATTGGTCCAAACCCCCTCCCCCAATAAAGTCCAGGGCCGCCTCAATATAAATGGTCCAAACTCCCTCCTACAATGATGTACAGGCCCCCCTCAATATAAATGATCCAGACCCCCTCCCTCGAAAATGAAACGGCCATTCCACCCATTCCCCTACCAAACGGAATGAACTGTCCAGAGATATGAGACCATTACGCGGCGCCCATTATCCAGGGCTCTAATAGATGATAATGACCGTCACTCGTCATAATGACTAGGCGTGAGAGCCATTACCTTAATATGTCACACCGACAGACGGACGAGGAACTGGAGCTACGCGGCGAACAGGTCGTGCCAGCCAATCCTCATCGACGCGACGAACGGACGAGGATCTAAGATTCAATTTGGAGGGATGGAGGGATTCATTCACCCGCACCTTTTTTTAAATTATGGGTGCAAATAATGCCTTCCCGTTCGGGCTATACGCCTATATACCAGTTACTGTAATAGGGATATGAAAGGTGGAATTTATAGGAAGTGTATCCGCATTTTCGTGGAGAGATTGTGGAAAACCGTTTAGGAAAAAAACATTCTCAGTACATCCAACCGGGATTCAAACGCTGATATATTCTTCATCAGCAGTCTAATCCATTGAGAGAGTGACATCTTAGACCATGCAACCACCGAAGTGGGTACTCTTTTGTGTTTAATTGCTCGCCTCGTCTCACAACCCGTTCGGGGCTATCCACTTGCTCATTTAAACCAGTGGGCAAGGAAATAAGGAGGTTAAATTAAGAATAAATGCACCGGAATTTGCGTGGATGGAAAACAAAATAACCTTCAGTACATCTCATCGGTATTCAAGCCCCGATCACCCCATAATCAGCAGTACAGTATATTTCGAGAGTGACGCCTTAGACCATTCGATCACTGAAGCGGGTGATATTTTTTTTATCACTGTGTCTTACTCCTTGTTTAGGTTATATGCCTATGTACTAATTACACTAATGGTTTTAGGGATAAGGAAGGTTATATTGAGAGGAAATGTATCAGCATGTGCGCGAATGAAGATTGGAAAACCATTTTAGAAAAACCACCCTCAGTACACTTGAGATTCTAACCTCGATCTCCCCATCATCGGCAGTCTAGTCTGTGAGAGTAGCACCTTAGACCATGCGGACACCGAAGAGGGTAAGTGACACATTGAAGAGGTTGTATATATATTTTTTTCATAATTTCCATTCGTTAATGACTTACTTGTTAATTTGTACCACACTTTCCCCCTCTCTTGCCTCCCAAATAAAAAGCACATCAAGTATTGATCCGAACTTGGAGCCAAAGAGGGCCGGAGGTCGGTCGAATCCATGACCCCCGAGTGTATGTGCGCCCGAACACGGAATATTAATTACCTGCGTTAATCAACATACGGGACATTGCTCTCCTCCAGATGTATCGCGTGTGTTTTGACATGCTACTCCCCCCTCTGGCTAGTATCTGACCGTGGGAGTATGTTTGAGGGACGTCTGACAGGTCAACATGATGACTGGTGGGGTAAGAGAGGATAGATAGATACATTAGCTCTTGGAAAACAAGGGTGCGCCCGGAAATATATATTTTTTTGTTTATCATCATTATTATTATTATTAGCACCGCGTCTTACTACCCGTTCGAGTTATACGCATTTACCCGTATGTGAAAATGGTAGGGTGATTGTGAGATGAAGTGGAGGACCTACCGTTTAACGTGGAATCCGAACCACGGTGGAGGCCTGGCATTCCCCACATTCCCAAGTTGTGATTAATACAAGTCTTGTCAGAGGTGAAGGAAGGATTTGGCAATCAGATAAATCTGTGCCGGGACCGAAGATTGTACCCCGGACCCCCAGCACAGAAGTCTTGACACCTTACCCCCTAGACCGTCAGGTCACCTAAATTCAACCATCTTCATCCTTAACTCCTTGGCGTTGTTAGTAAATAAATAGCTAATCCGAACGGGTAGTATTAAGACAAGGTGGTAAAAAAATTGGGGGTGAAGGGGAGTTATACGCTGGAAGTTTTTAGGGGGAAATATTACATATTTATAGCATTTGACCTTTATATTCGTAAACTTGAAAAATAAATTTACAAATAGACACAGGAATTGAACCCAGGAACCTTGAATTAGGGCATCAATGCTCTACCCCTAAGATACACATGATTCGTCCTATGGTCAATGTATTTCTTCACTCATAGTTTAAATAAGGAGTCTGTTATGGACGTGTGGTGTCATCGGCCACAAAGAAACATTAATACCACAGCCACCAGCGACTGTTTTGACCTTTAGTTAGTTAGTTAGTTAGTTAGTTTGATTGTTCGTTTAGCACAGAGTCTTACTATCCATTCAGGTTATACACTTATGTACCTATTACGTCAATAGTTTTAGGGATTATGAAAGTTATATTTATAGGAAATGTACTCATATTTGCGTGGATAAACAATTTTGGAAAACCAACCTTTGTACACCCGACCGAGATTCGAACCTCGATCTCCCCATCATCAGCAGTTCTAGTCTACTACTAGAGTAGCCCGTTAGACCATGTGGACACCGAAGTGGGTTAGACTTTTAGTTATTATTTAAATTTAGCCTATGCATTCGAAACATTCTCCTATAATATGGTTTCTATAATTCACATGTTTTACGTATCTATTGAAAATAATTGGGTTCTTATCTGGGGAAATCTCTTCTCCCATTTTCTTTTATCTCCTCCACGAGTGCGTCCCTATTGAGAACACTAATAGATTACTTAACCAGGTTGGTGTCTAAAGGGATTTTATATTTATGAATAGTCTCGTTATTTTACTCAGATAATAACAAAAATATTGGGGTCATATTATTATTATCAATATTTATAGGTTCAATACAGGAATTTTTAAGGAATTGATCTAAAGAGTAAAGGTAACAAGGTTGTAAAAAGGAGATGAACCAGCATTAGCGTCAAACGAGGTTGAAACTATAGGCTAAAAACCAACCCCACTATATCCTAACTAGATTCGAACACAGAATCCGCTTCGTCAAAGAGATAAAATAAAATGTATTTACACCCCTTAGCTCTTAACAATAATACTATATATTAATTTTTACTGACGTGTTAATTTGTGCTGATTATATATCATGTGTTTTGAATGTTGGCTCTAAATTAAACAAAGAAAAAAAAAAGCTACCTAATTGTGTAGTCAACCTGTTGATAGGTTTACATTAATACAAACGCTCTTAACACTTTAAAGAATAAATTCATTTAAAACTAAAAACTTTAAAAACGCACACAGAAGCAGTAAGTGTGTATAGTTTATATGACAGTATCATTATTTTATAAGCATAAAAAACATTAAAGCAAAAATTTGTTTTTTTATAGAAAAGCTTATACTATATCAATGAAACTTTCTAAAAAAAATTGTTTGTCAATGAGATTTTGAAATTTAATATTCACGTTTTGTTATAAAACGTATAGACACCAATAAAAGTAACGTCATTCTAAAAAATCATTAATATAATTTCATATTATAAAATATTTATGGGTCGCTTTATAAAACGAAAAAGTTAAGTTTAAGTATCATATTAATCTGATTAACAGTATTTTTTTTAATTCATTTATATCTTATTGTTTTTATATCTTAAATTACTCGTACCTTAAGAGTTAAATTTACATTTTAAAAAATGTTAGCAATTATCCAAACAATTTACCTAAAATGTGAAAAATAAAAAATAAACAGTGTGTTTTAAATATTCTTCTTTTAAAAAGTTCACTAATTAAAAAGTAAAACTATTAAGATTTAAAATCGATGTTTATAATTATTTAATTAATCGCTACAGAAATTAAGTTTGCCAACTATATAATGTCAGTAGTTCAAGAAATAACATCAAAAAAACTAATATGTTCATATATCTATCTAGCTTTAAAGCTACTTATCATTACCGCCACTGAAATAATATGCTCACATTGTTTTGGTCCGAACAGCTGAGCGATCCTAGTTCTGAGAAGTCCAGGAGAATACTGATGGTGTTCAATGTGGGAGAGAGTATGGTAAGAGAAAGTGAGATAACGAAGCAAATACACTTCTAGTACGGTCGCTGCTCGATAGGTAGCTCTACACGAGCACGGAACTAACAGGCTTCGCTGGCTCACTCGCTAATTTTATACAGTGCATTAAAAAAACACGATAATAATTACAATCAATGTTAAATAAAAAAGAACGCTAAAGTTTAAAAAATTTAACCTAAATAATTATGTTTAAAACTAAAGCAAAAAGCTATATATTGAGATGTAATATCTTTAAATAGGAAATTGGTGGTTGAAAAGCAGGTAGTATACGCAACAATCAAATATTGGTTAACGTACTTAGACCAATCTTGGTGCACAGGTATACCTCCCTTTGTTGCCGTTATTTACGGTATTGATCCCTACCCCTAGATTTCAGTGGCGTTAAAGGCGAGAGGAAAGTGGTTGGATTTTGATGAATAAGGACAAATAAATCAATAAATATATATGTTACTGTAAAAATCCAAAGACCGGTAAATCTGACCAATATCTGATGTTAAAAGTCCAAAATATCTTAGAAAATGTTCACACTTTTGAGTTTCAACCATCTCTAGAGTCAGGAGGGAAGGGGAGGATCCACAGTATTAGCTTTGACTAGCACTTAAAAGTAAACCAATAACCTAGCCTAACCTTACCTAACCAAGCCTAACCTGACCTAAAGATGGGATTAGGCTTGGTTGGATTAGGCTAGGTTATTGGTTTACTTTTGAATGCTGGTCAAAGCTAGAACTGGGGATTCTCTCTTCTACCTGACTCTAAAGATTGTTAAAACTCAAAATATAAAAATTTTCTTAGATATTTCGGACTTTTACTAACAGATATTGGAAAATGCTAGAATTTACCAGTAAATTTTAAGATTTATTGGTATTTGAACTTTTACAGTAACATATATTGGCCATTTAAATGGAGCAATTAATGTGGTATACCTAACAGTAAAATGCGAAAATCTAAAAATAATTATACACGATGTTCTATAGCTGACACACATCTAGTTGGGCGATTGCTAAAAATGTTGAATTTAGTTCATATTAAATTGATTAACAGGTTTTTATTCAAACCCAATATATTTCAAAGTGTGAAAATAAGATCCTACACGCATATTTAAGGCAAGACTCCCATTTAACTTCCCTTAGCGAACCATTTAACCACCATTAGCGCATTTTAAAATATTTCTTAATATTTTTTATCAGTTATAATAAAATAAAGAAAACAGACTATCAACAAATTGTTTTGATAGATGTTACTGTACATGAAAAATTGTGCAAACAAAATCATTTAATAAAAAGTTTAACCATCCTAAATTCCCCCCTCCACCCGTCACCCTTCATGTCCATTAAAGTTAGGTGGGGGGTTAAATATTTCTGATGAGCCACGGCTCAAAAAAAATTTGAAAAGCATTGGATTAGGACTTAGGTGATATTTTATTATGATAAAAACTGGCCTCCTCCACGGAAAGGATGTACTATTAGTACATTAAGGCGTCCCTCTGGGAAACGGTACATCAACACTAGCTAATATTTCCACTACTGGGCTACAGATTGATGTAACCCTGACGCGCAATATTATTACTATTATTATTATCATTATCATTATTAAGATTAGGCCAGGCCTCCACCGTGGTTCGGATTCCACGTTAAACTGTAGGTCCTCCATTTCATTTCACAATCACCCTACCATTACACATTATCGTAAGTGCGTACAACCCGAACGGGTAGTAAGACGTGGTGCTAATACTACTACTTCTATATAGATTAGGTTGGTATGTTTTAAAACGTAATTTTGGAAACAGTAAAATGATTAATTGATATTCACGTTCATATTTTAAATCCATTTAAAGTTAGTTTTTTTTCTAACTTTAATAAAAAAAAAATCTCCTCTGATGAAGCGAGCTCTTCAAGCCATGCTACACTTCACATACACTACCATGACCTGCCCCACGCACACAGCAAGGGTCAGCCACACGACGCGCGGCCTGGCGTATAAATAAGGAGAGATTTTTTTGTTACTCTTTGAGGCTTCAATTAAGTTTCTTCTTCTATGATAAATTTTGAGCTAAAAAAACAGAATTTTTAAAAATTTGTCATTTCCGGGGAGAATATGATTTTATAATATTAATATTTGACTTAATCATATATATTTTATCACCATGTCTTACTACCTGTTCAGGCTATACGTATATACGATAATTAATCTAATGAAGTAGGGATGAGAAAGGAAGTACTTTAGAGTGAGCTATCCGCATTTGCTTGGAAGGAGAGGGGAAAACAATGTAAGAAAAACCACCCTGAATAGACTCAACCCTGATTTGAACCTCGATAATCCCGTTTTCAGCCAACCAGTCTAACACTTAGAGTGACACCTGAAACTATTTGGGCACTAAATAGGGTGGTTGGCAAATTAAAGACAAGACTCTACCGATGTATTTATCCTATAATTAATTTAGGGTAAACCGCTAGCTTATACAGCCAAATTTTCATAGAAATAATCTTTTAGAAAATACAAACGTATCTTTTTTTTGCGGTCAACATTGATAATATTTAAAAAAATTTATTAGTGTTATTTTATAAGGTTATTATCTATTAAAATTGACAGCTGCAGATTAAATAGCTTGACGTATGAATACGTGAAAGTAAATCTATTAACTTTCTCGAGCCATCAAATGAGGCATTTCATATGGAAATTGAACTGTAGTCAACACTTTTCTTATAGTCACATAATAATAATAATATTTAGCACAGCGTCTTACTACCCGTTCGGGTTATACGCTTTAAATACTAATTACTCTGATGGATTAGGAATTGGAAAGGTTGAATTAGAGGAAGTGAACCCGCATTTGTGTGGAGGGAGAGTTGAAAACCATTTAGGAAAAACCATCCCCAGTTCACTCGACCGAGATTCGAACCTCGATCTCCCCATCCTCAGCAGTCGAGCTCAACACAAGCGCGTTAGCTAACTACGCCACCGAGGCGGGTTAAAGAGTAATAAATATATTTTACAATTCAATATAATTTGTTGTAACTTATATTAATTCACATGTTTTAACACAAGTTCTCGGGTGGAGATGAGGAGGTTAACTAGATAAAACGCTTCCGCAGTTGCATGGGGAAAATATGGGGTAACTACAGTTTTAAATCGGGGTTAAAATCTCGGTTGGATCTACTAAGGGTGGATTTTCCTCAATTGTTCTCCACTCCTTTTCGATGTAAATGTGGCTAGATTACCTCTAAAATGCTTCCTTCTTCATCTCTACTGCATTAGGGTAATTATAATATTCGTATATGCGTATAACTTTAACAGGCGTTGATACAAAATATAAACAGTGAAAAACTAGGTGTAAAATTACCTACTTAGGATCGGCTTAGCGCAAAATTCAACCTTCCTTGTCACCTGTGATCTATAGGAAAAGGGGGGTGGGGGGGGGGGCAGAGAATAGAAAAAGGAATGTCTTGGTGAGTGGGAAGTCACAATTTATACCTTATATATAGTAACAAATAAAACCCATTTCATTGGTGGACAGGACCCACAAAAAACAAAACAGAAAAAGTCCATCCAAGCATGTGTCCCATTTGATTTTGTTTCCGAGTAACAGCCAATTCGAACTTTTAACTCTTGAAACCAATTTATAACATTTAATTACTTCCTCAACGTATAAAAGAAGATTGACAACGAATACGGCCGGTTTTTTTTAATGCGGCATTCTATGACAAGACTTCAGGCTTCCATTCAGGGTGAAGTTGGCTAATTATAATGTTAAACAGCTCCACATTACTAAAATACAACATGACTATAGTTCGGAAACAAGATCAAATGGGACACACGCTTATATTAACATCTTTAATTTTTTTGTGTCTCCTGTCCACCACTAAAGTGGGTCCCACACACTAATAATGATAATAATATTTAGCACCGCGTCTTACTACCCGTTCGGGTTATACGCTTTAAGTACTAATTACGCTAATGGATTGGGAATTGAGAAGGTTGAATCAGAGGAAGTGAACCCGCATTTGCGTGGAGTGAGAGTGGAAAACCATTTAGGAAAAACCACCCCCAGTTCACCCGACCGAGATTCGAACCTCGATCTCCCCGTCCTCAGCACCGAGGCGGATCCCACACACTAAACCACACTCTGTACATACATGCATATATAATACATACATACATACATACACACACATATATATGTATATATTCAGAATACGGGGACGCATCATCAACACAATAAAAAAATACAGATGATCGAGCATTGCTGGCCAGAAAATAAGAGTTGTGGGAAATGATGGACAGGCTAGTGGTGATAAGGAGAAGATATGGAGATCAACATTGAGAAGTAAAAAGTGATGGTGATTTCAAAAATGAAGACCCGATAAAAAAAATGGAACTGGGAGTTGAAAAACATAGACTAGTTCAAGTACCTGGGAAGGATGCCTATTGCAATAAAGAAATTAAGTCGAGGATCTCCATGGCCAAGGAAGCTTTCAACAAGAAGAGGTTTACTGCTGACCAGAAAGTTGAGTTTGGAACTAAGGAACAAACTGAGGAGGTCCTACGTTTGGAGCATCACACTGTATGGAGCAGAAACCTGAACTCATAGGGAGATAGAAAAGAAATATTTGGAGAGCTTTGAAATGTAGTGCTGGTGAAGACTTGAGAAGATCAGGAGGACAGACAGGGTGACAAATGAAGAAGTCCTAAGAAGAGTGGGTAAAAAGAGATCTAGGTTGGATATGATTCTTCGGCGGATAGGACACATACTTAGGAGGAACTGTCTTTTGCATGACGTCATAGAAGGAAAGGTTGAAGGAAACAGGAGCTTAGGAATAAGGAGGATTCAAATATTGGATGACTTGAAGGAAAGAAGAAAATTCTGGGAAATGAAGGAGGAGGCAGAGGACAGGGCGCATTGGAGGTCTAAGTTCAATGACAAAAGGAATGGACCTGTCATAAGACAGAACACATAATGAAAGTAATAATAATAATATATATTTATAGTCGTCCTCTGGGGACCGCATTCCTGAACCCTTAGGCCTGGATTATAATTAGAAAAGCCTCTTTCCCCGGCAATGTTACCAGCTGACCTAGTTCCAAGCCCCTTGACAATGTCGTATCGATTTTTTTCCACCCTCCAACTCAGCTGAGCGGGCGGTGTTACTACAAAGTGCGGTGTGTGTGTGTGTGCTCTTTCAGGGGGCGATGTGGTTGTGTAGGGGAAGGGATGGCAAGGGGTACAGGAAGACGAGGTTTATTGATCCGTTCCAGCACACTCCCCCTCCTTCTAAGCCCCCCTCTTTCATGCTTCTCCTGACCTTTTACACCCGTGGCGCGTTCCTCGTGACGTCACTGGTGACACAACGCTCTGCAGTCCCGTGGTCGACTCCCACTCATATATATATATATATATATATATATATATATATATATATATATTAGCACCACGTCTTAATTCCTAGCTATACGCATTATGTACTAAACAGGCTGATGTGTTTGGGATGAGTTTGGTCGAATTAATAGGATTTATGTGGAGAGTGAGAGAGAGAGAGAATGGAAAACTATTTGGTAAAAACACCCTAAGTACACCACACAGGTATTTGAAAACCTTTTATACCCAACATCGGCAGTCCAGTCTTTGCGAGAGTGACGCCACCAAAGTGGGACAAAAATCAGGGTGGCTACAAAACATATTCTACAAATTTCCCTGACTTTTCCAGGTAACATTTTTCAATTTTCCCTGACTATTTTTTTCTAGTTTTAATGGTGGATGATGACTTTTGTTTATTATTGATCCCACATTAAAAAAAAGTTTGTATCTACTAAACATAAACAGGTCTATCAGTTATTTTAAAAATTAATATGTGATTTTATTTAGGTATTATTAACTTTTGTTTTAGTGTTTAGTTTCGAAATTAATGGGATATTTTAGACAGCTTTTTTAATTCCCTGACTTTTCCTTATTTTTAGTTAAATTCCCTGACATTTCCCTGTTTTGCCTGTTTTCCTTGTTTTCCCTGTCTGTAGCCACCATGAAAAATGAAGTGGAAATTTAAAATGTTTACAATGCGTTTGATAAAAATCAAAATATTTGTATATATTTTCATCCCTTCAGGGAAATTGACATATTTACACCTACGGAATAGGAATAGAGAATGCATTATTTATAGGCACTGTGTTTGTATTTGGAGGATGGGATACTCTTAAAAGGAGAAAGAAACACCTCATTTTAGCCTACCAGGATTCAAACCCTGAACACAACTATCTCTAGATGATGCTGATATTTTCCCCAGCATGCTCACTGGTGAGGGGTAGTCAATTCTAGGTACTGGGTAAAGGCACAGTTTTCCTTTTCCTCCCCTTTATTCTAAAATAACATGTAAGTTATATAAACCTCCTTCAGTGGCCGCGTGGTCTAAGGCGTTACTCTCGTGTTAGACTAGACTACCAATGACAGGGAGATTGGGGTTCGAATAACGATTGGGTGTACTTAATTTTCTATATGAAAATTAGTTTTCCACTTTCCTTACACGCAAATGTGGGTACATAGTTGACTAAATGATCACAAACCTAAAACTAATTAGTATTCATTTTGTTTTCAGTAATTTGACGTCCTACACCTCAGCTTAGTCGTTAGTGTGTCTGTATATTGAGCTGAGGGTCCCGGGTTCAGTTCTTGACATGGCCGAAAAATGTATCATCGGTGAAATGTGAGAGTGCCCTTTCCCCAGTGATGAATTAATGGCCTGGGGTTGGATGTCGTGTCTGGTCTAGATTTAAATTAGTATATAAGTCGTGTGCTGATATAATCAGTAGGCTTAGAAAGTGCACGCTAAATACCTCAAATAATTTAAATTTAAAAATCATTTTCATATTTTTGAGAACGAGTAATCCTATTCTTTTAAAAGTGGATGAAAAAAAAAGTGTCGACAGCCCAGGGCTGGAGAGGGTAAAGTCCGCTTAAGTTTTAATAACACTTGTATCAGGAAAAACTCTAATTATAAGAGTTTATTTATTTAGCACCGAGTCTTACTAACTGTTCGGGTTATACGCTTTAAGTACTAATTACTCTAATGGATTAGGAATTGGGAAGGTTGAATTAGAGGAAGTGAACTCGCATATGCGTGGAGGGAGAGTGGAAAACCATTTAGGAAAAAACACCCCAGTTCACCCGACCGAGATTCGAACCTCGTGATCTTCCCGTCCTCGGCAGTCGAGCTCATCACGACAAGCGCGTTAGCCAACTTCACCACCGAGGCGGGTTTTTAAATAGACTTCGATGGCGTACCCTTAACCTCTGGGTGTAGGATAGTGGTGGCCTCAGACTAGATCACCGAGACATTTAATCCACGTGATCACACAGATGCGGGTGGAAACCAAATAGGTGGGATTAGAATTCATTTTTAAATATTTCTACTTTACATTGCCGCCACTGGACAATGATGTAATGAAAATCAATCGTTACCACCTAATCCCCCGACCTAGGTTTCATTCTATCGGAACTCATCAGGGGGGGATTGTGAGATGAGAAACGCAACTTCCTAAAAGAGGAAACCAAAAAAAGCATTTATGGGATAAAAAGGATATTTGTAAAGAATGATCATCATCATACTATAATTATTTAAAAAGGTTCTTCTTCTCTCTTTTGTCTTTTGTATTTTTCTCGGTGACCTGGCGGTCAAGGGTTAAGGTGTCAGACTTCTATGCTGGCGGCCGGGGTTCAATCCTCGGTCGCGGCAAAGATTTATCTGATTACCAAACCCTTCCTTCACCTCTGACAAGACATCTTGTGAATGTGGGGAATGCCAGGCCTCCACCGTGGTTCGGATTCCACGTTAAACTGTAGGTCCTCCATTTCATCTCACAATCNCCACCGTGGTTCGGATTCCACGTTAAACTGTAGGTCCTTCATTTCATCTCACAATCACCCTACCATTGCACATTAGCGTAAGTGTGTATAACCCGAACGGGTAGTAAGACGCGGTGCTAATAATAATAATATTAATATATTTTTCTCGTTTCTTATTTTAGTAAGTTGCGTTGCTAGTTTTACAGTCCTCCCTGATGAGTTCCGATAGAACGAGACCTAGGTCGGGGGATTGGGTCGTATCGATCGATTTTCTTCAAGAGGCAACCATTACCTCTTTGTTCAATAGCAGCAATGTAGCCATATTGTGTTTATTTCCTTTTATATGGATCTACCCATCTTTCCTGTACCTTCTTCCAAAATAATACAAGTACCTTATAAAACGAAAATATTTTTTTCCTTATAAAGATATTTTAAATATTTATATTATATTTTGTAATTATTTGGGTGATGACGCACGCTCTTAAAACGTTACAAAAATGGGATCCGTCGGTCAGGAAGAAAGGACACACGAAGAGGAAATAAAGCAATCAACTCTTTGTATTATTTTCTCCTCCCCCTCAGTCTTCATCCATAAAGGAATCCTTTCTATTTCGAGGCAGGCAGATGAAAGGAAGACTTAATCCTGGGTGACCTTGGGGAGGATCAATACTTGAAGGACGTCTTGACGCAATCGTAGCGGAAGACGTCGACAGGAGCACGCGCTCGGATTATATAAGTCTATTCTTTATATCACGTTTTGTTACCTATACGCGCTATGTATTTAAATTCACTAATAGGGTAGGAATGAGGAGGGGTATAATTTAGAGGAAGTGTACTACCGTTTTCGTAGAGGTAAGGGAAAAAACCCTCAGTACACTCAGCCGAGAGTATTATAAAAGTTTTTGGGATGGTAAAACATTTCATAATCAACTTTGACTAAACAAAATATGATATAATCCTCTTTAAAAAAATACAATTATATTTTTTCAACCAAAATTGATAAAAATTTTACCATAGGCCTACTACCAGTGCTACTAGCTTTTCTAACGTTCAGATAAGGCACTTACTATTATTACGCATATTTATATTCCCCCCAATTTTTTTTTAACAGAACGTAATTTGTTTTAATTTTATGTTTAATTATTTTACTACCCATACCAATGGGCGTGCGTATAAGTGTGCTAATGTAGTCATATCTTGTTTGAATGTGAAGAGTTTAGGGTTCTAATCTATGTAGGTTTCCATTAAAATGTTTTCTCTCAATAAATTGTTTCCCACTCTACCTTTTTACAAATTATTATTATTATTATTATTATTATTATTAGCACCGCGTCTTACTACCCGTTCGGGTTGTACGCACTTACGCTCATGTCTAATGGTAGGGGGATTGTGAGATGAAATGGAGGACGTACAGTTTAACATGGGATCCGAACCACGGTGGAGGCCTGGTTGCGATTAATACACGTCTTGTCAGAGGTGAAGGAAGGGTTTGGTAATCAGATAAATCTCTGCCGGGACCTGGGATTGAACCCCTCTTTACAAGGACTTGCACGCTTTTTCTAAATTATACCTTTTCAATCCCTAACCACACTAGTATAAATATAACTGATATATCTGATGGGTAATAAGGCGAGAAACACCGAAAATAAGATAATTCATATTTGCGATGTTTAATTTCTGACAAAATTTTTGAAATTATCTCTAAATTGAATTTAAATATATTCACTTCAGTGGCTGAATGGTCTGAGGCATCATCCTCACAATATAACTAACTGGGAGATCGGGGTTCTTATCCTGGTGGTGTATACTGAGAGTGGATTTTCCTAAATAGTTTCCCAGTCAACCTTCCCGCAAATACGAGTTCACTTTCTCTAAATTCAACCTTTCTCAGCCCAAACATATTAGGGTTATTAATACATAAGACCTGGCGTTAAAGAAAGTTAATCTTACAAATTACTTATGGTTTGAATCCCGATTGAGGCTGGTTTACTTTTTACGCGATGTGTTAGTAAACCAGGCACGTGTTGGTTAAAGTCAAGAGTCAACTTGCAATAACCTCCTTGTTATTCTGCTTCCCGTTTCACCTTACTGTACGACGTGTTGACTACCCTGGGAAATGAGGGCGCTACACGATATTCTCCCGGCGTGTGCTACAAGAGTGGGTCACAAGTGGTCTGCGCATGCGCCCCACCCCTGTTTCCTTACCAGCTCAGCTCATGTTTATAATAAAGAGGCTACAAGCAGAGGAGTAAAATTAATGTACACTGAATATCATACAAACAAGGTCAGATAAGGTCGTAATTTACCTAAGTTCTCAAATTTATCAACGTTCTATGTATATTTAAAAAGTCAGACTTAGCTGTGTTACCAATTTACGTCATTTAGAACGGTCGTTTTGAGCTGATTGTATCTCAAAACACTCAGTAAGAGGTCCCTTTCCTTAAATCTAGAAATCTAAATGCTCCATCCTTGCACTAAAACATCTCAGGGTGCATGGGTAGTAAGACACGGTGCTATACACACACACACATATATATATATATATATATATATATATATATATATATATTACAGTTCAGCAATGAGTAGTTGCTTAAAGTTATTTCACTACAATACTCTAATAAGGGCTTGCTCGAGAACTCGAATACTATCATTCTCGTTGCCAGGGTTGAATATATCCTAGATTAAGATAGTATGTAAGTCATATTTTAATTAATACCTGCTTAAATAAAGTTAACTGATTTTTTAAATATATATATAAGGGCTGATCAGAAATAAAATAGATGCAAGCGCCATCCCAGCGTTTCATGACGTAAAATGGTGAACTATTTTACCTGAATCTTATTTCCAGCTATGGTCCAATTTTAATAGGAATGACCTTATTTGACAAATAGAAAACCCACTATGTATACTTTAACTTATTCATATTTCAAGACATGTGATCCGTAGATGTTACTTTCTTATAGATAGTATTAATAGCTTATAAATTGCATCACGTGATTGAGAAATGTATGGCAGAAAGTGTATTGTGCATTTGTGGATTTTTGAGATCGCGTAAGATAGTGTGAATAGGAGTATATTATGGAATGTTCCGAGAGAGTATGGTGTATACGGATGGTTGACAAATGCAATTATGGCGGTGTATGATGGAAGTAAAGTATGCGTTAGGGTTGATATAGCTTTGAGAGAATGGTTTGACATTTAACATGGTGTTAGACAAGGTTGTGTTGTTGTTGTTTTTTCTCTCTCCGTGGTTGTTTAATGTATTCATGGATATTTGTATGAGGGATGCTTGTGAGGACGCGGTTGATGTACAAACGGAAAATGTGAACGTGATAGTGCTGTTACATGTAGACACCGCCGTAGAAATGGCTGAGCATTAAAGTGACTTGCAGAATGCATTAAATCGTTTGAAAGTGGCGACAGGCAGAACGGATCTTCGCATAAATGTCTTCAAAACTAAGGTAATGTTGTTGTTTTTTGTAAAAATAGATCAGGAAATGATGGTAACCTTAGTACAAATGTAAAACTGTTAGAACAAGTGGATGATTTTATGTATCGGGGAATAATGTTCTGTAAAAATTGATGGATGGATGGATGATGAAATTGACAGATGGGTGACTGGACCTCTAAGAGTAGCTGGAACGAAGTAGTGTATAAATAGACAAATATGGCCGTATATAAAAGAGTGTTGGCGCCAACATTGTATTATGGATGTGAAGCGTGGGTTTCTCAGGAGAAACACGAGTGTGAGTGCGGTTGGATGAGATATCTAAGAAATGCACAGTACGTGGAAAAACTCGTATGGACAGAGTCAATAAGGAATGGGCGCTTAAGGAGTGTGGTTTGAAAGGGAATCCAATAAGTCAATGTGAAAGAAGCATCTTACGTTCGTTTGGGTATGTGGGGGTGATGAGTGTGTATCGAGTGGTAAAGCAAATATATGAAGGTAGAGTGTGTGCAACGAAATAGAGGTGTAGGCCATGTAAGACATGGATAAATGTTGTAGACGAATGTGTGAAAAAGAGAAACATTAAAAGTTATAAGAATAAAAAAACGTGTTTGACTCGGTGTGTGGATGTTGTTGAAGTGAAGGGAGTATGCAAGGAGAGGGAAGTGTTGAGAAAATTAGTGAAAATGGATAAAGAATGAAGTGTTTTTTTTTAGCTATATGCCCAATCTCATGGATACTCCATAAGGGAACGGTGTGATTAGACCTGTATGTATTAAATAACATCAAAATAGATTTGGTGATCTGCTGAAAAGTTATATTTTTTAAAAGGCCCTTCCTAATAAAGTTGGACTGTACTAAAAATCATGGCCACTTTTAGAACGCACTTGATAAGTTGTAGATAATGAGTGATAATGTGATGTAATTTTTCTTCTTTAATTAGACACTTATTAAAAAACACCTAATTAATGCTGACGGAACTATTTTCACAAGTTAAATACACAACAGATCGGTCTATGGCCTGTTTGTTACCTAATATAAATAAATCAAGGTCAAGACAACCAAGAGTATCCCTCCGTGTATTTTTGACCAAACTACCGTACCTACTTTATAATAGCATTTCCTTTCGTAGCCGACAGATGATTAATAATTTAGGTGAGCTGGTGGCCTAGGAATAAGGTGTCAGACTTCTGTACTGGGGTCCGGGGTTCAATCCTCGGTTCCAGCACAGATTTATCTTCACCTCTGACAAGACGTGTATTAATCACAACTTTAGAATGAGTGGAATGCCAAGCCGCCACCATGGTTCGGATCCCACGTTAAAGTGTAGGTCTTCCATTTCATCTCACAATCACCCCACCATTACACATTAGCGTAAGTGCGTACAACCCGAACGGGTAGTAAGAAGCGGCGCTAATAATAGTAATAATTAATAATTTACTTTCTCATACAAAGATAAAGTTGTCATGAAAATTTTCAACTTAGATAGTACAATGAATCTTTAAATTGGATGTGCCTTCAAAACCAAAAAGTAAATTTTACCATCCTGTATGTCCCCGTGTATGTCTGTCTGTCTAACGCTGGGAACGGATCCAAAACAATTTGATGGATTTAGATCAAACTCTATATTTAAAAGTTTTATGACTATATCTCAAGAAATGTATTTTTATTTTGACTCTTAGCTCATACTCGTACATTAAAGGATTACGAGGTTTTTTTTTAATTTAACATTTTTTTTTTAAAATTGTTCTAAAAATGTTGTTCAAAGTGGATATCTTGGGAGTGTTTAACTTGCAAAATCACATTGTATACTTGTTTTTGGTGAAAAATTCGTTAAAGGTTTGTTTAATGATGACTGATTTTTTTTTAAGTTGAAATATTAAAAAAATAGCTCAAACAATTTGGTTAAAATGGGTATCTGCTAAGTTTTTATAATATAAATTATTCTATACATTTGATTTTCATACAAAATTCATATTATAGTATTTTACTGAGCATTTAAAAAAAATTGGTATATGGATACTATTTTACACGATAAATGTATGATGAATTTTCTAAATTAATTAATTTAAGAGTAGGGTAACTCACTTTGAATATGAAATTTTTCAAAAGTGTACTTTAAGATCTAATTTAAAATTGGTATCTGGGGAATTGTAGTTCATGATAAATAGAAATATATTTTTAATTTTTACAAACATAAATGATTTAACGGTAGTTTACAAATAACAAATATTTGATTATTATTTTTTAAATGGTTAGAAAGATATTATGCTTACTCGACAAAAAATAAGCCTATATACTTAAAACGAGAAGCGATTATTTCAACAATGGCTTGCGAGATTCTACCCAACCGATTTTTATAATTTTTACTAAATGTAAGCTTTTACATTGACAATTTCCCAAAAATTTCTAATAAAAAAAATATCCAAACGGGATACCGCAATTTCAGAAAATGCCAATTAGTTTTAGCAGAAATGTTTCAAGTTATACAAAACTCTTTTTAGTTAATTTTTTAGTTCATCGAAACGCATTTACATTGAGGATTTATCAAATCAATGTTTACATAATTTTAATATCAAAACAGCAATTTACGAGAACGATTCCCAAATGTCTACTGAACCGATCTAAATTTGGAATTTTTAAATGGAGGCTTATATGATTCACAAGATGATATTTTGGGTGATGGTGATCTAGATTTTATACATCTCGAGTTTATATATTTAAAATGTAAAGGATTCAGTGAGTGCCTGTACTGCTAAAGTGACACATGATGCATAAATGGGCCAGTCAATATAATTTTAAAGCAATAAAAAGGCTCAAGTTTCCAACTTTATTTTTTATGAAGGATGTAATTGAAAATTGAATTATGTTAGTGGTTTTCCAACACATTTTATTACAGTGTGAGGGAACTATTTGCTTCTCTTAAGAAACAGTGTTGTCGTTTTATTGTTTTCATGTGGTAAAACTTACCTTAAGGTGGTTATGTAAGGAGCGCGTGAAAATGTAATTCTTTTTGCATTTTTTTAATAGCAAAACATTTTTTGACCAAAATAAATAAAATATTGCTTCAGTAAAACAAAGAAATTAATTTTCTTCCCATAGTGACCTCAAAAGTTGTTGAATATCTGTCAAGAGTGTTGTGGAATTTAACGATAACTTTTTTTCTCTTCATTTAAAATTTTTCTCATATAAATGCCGGTATGCCCATGACAGATATTCAACAACTGTCGATATCAACTCGTAAAGAAAGTTAAACTCTAGGTTTGTAATGGAGCAATATTTTATTTATTTTGACCAGAAAAAATATTTTGCTACAAAATGTGCAATGACACTTTACCTTTTCTCGTGTCTCCTTAACCCCCACCTTAAATATAAGACAAGTTTTGTAACGATGATTTGTCGAGGTACACACCACCTTCCGACATAACTGAAAACGAGGAGGTTTGTAAACAGTTAACTGAGAGAACGAAGATAAAGCTTCTCTCCCTAAGACCTTAACTTCCCTCAAAGGTGATATTCAGTCTACCATTAAAGCGATAGGGATGAAGAAGGTTGAATTGAGAGTGAATTAACACATGCATTTTCGTGGAAGAATAGTGTAAAACAATTGAAGAAAAGCCACCCTCAGTAGACCCGACCGTCATCCGAACTCCGATCTTCCCGTTATTGGCAGTCTAGTCTATTGCGAGAGTGACGCCTTAGGCCATGCGGCCACAGAAACGGGGTCTCTATTAAATTTCAGTGGCTGTAAATAAACACTTTAATGATTTTAACTTAATGTGACCTTTAATTTATAGTAAAGTGTTTCAAGAAACGTCACTGGAGGCACAGAAATAAAATCACGAGGAAGATACGTTTGTATGGCGACAAATTGTTGAGTTTATATCGGTGCTTTCACTCAAGGGCGCGAATTAACAATCGTCTGGTTTCTTTGCGGTGAATTATGGTCCGTATAACTCAGCAAAAAAAAAAGTTTTTCCGACATCATACATACTTTTACGAGTGCATTTCAGCAGAATAGATAATATTTAATTTGATAAAAAAATGGATTCAAGAAAGATTTTTAAATCTATTTGTCCAGGCTATCAACATTTATTAAAATCAATGGAGTAGAAATGAGTAGAATAGATTTATTTATGAAGTTATGTGCTCACATTTTTATTTTTTTAAATTGGGAAAATTGTTATTTAAAAATCACTCGTCGTACACTCAAGAAGGATTCGAATTACAACCTCCCTGTCACCAGAAAAACCAGAATATATGATTGGTGGTTAGGGATAAGGACGTAATAATTTTATAGAAAATGTAACATCATTTGTGTGGAGGTGGAGTCAGAAACAATTTTAGGAGGGAAAAAAACCATCAGTACTTCTCCTATGAGATTCAAACCACGGGTGTTCCCATCGCTGGTAAACCAAAATAAAAAACACTGATGCCAGGTGTTATAAAGGTAGGGTTTAAAATTGTATCTTAATTTGCGTGAAGGAAGGGAAAGGGGGGGATACTCTAAGTACAGCCTACCTACAAGGGTTTGGACCCTGACCACAGCATCACTGGCAAATTATACCAGATGAGGCTGACGTTTTATTCCGCGTGACCACCAATGCGGGTGGTTGAGTACCTCATTAAAAAGACTCTCAACCCGCCTTGTCTCCAAACCAGCCCGTCATGGCGGTTCATCTTAAGACGTTCATGAGGTCATTCACCTCGACTCGATCATATGTTCACTCCGTGGAGATAAAATATAGACCCTGTAAATATTACAAGTAAAGTGCGTATAACCCGAACGGGAAGTAAGACGCGGTGCTAATAATAATTACAAGTAAAGCTGTCACGAACAAACGAGGGAAGGGACGGGTTTTTTTTCATTCTTCATATATAGAAAGTATTCGCGATTTTTTTTTAACTCGAGCTAATGATGGATCCTGATGTTCTATGTGACCCCAAACTAAACCATAAAATGTGTGGTGTATCGCACTGACGTTCCCTCTCTTTTATCTTAAAATAGAGACATTTTCTAAAAACCAGAAAGATTTTGTGAAACGAAATAATATGCAATGTTGCAGAACCACTCCACCGAAGAGAATAACTGAAATGATACACACTGTTAGAGAAATATTGAGAATAGAGGGACATATATGTCTACCAAAAAGTATGACAATCAATATCACATATAAAAGCGTTACATAAAATATTTGTTTTATAAAAATAGATTTCAAACAAAAGATTTTAATTTTGAATAGTACTACAATTTTACAATTAAGTAATTTCGTATCTCGAATAGTTAAGGAGTTATGATCAAAATTGGAAATATCCGCTTATGTAAATTACCCTGAAAGTCATTTTTAAGGGGGGAAAAATAATTGCCATTTTTTGTATGTAATGTTAAAAAATTCCTGGATACCAAATTTAATCAAAATAGTTCAAGCACATTTGAAAAAAAAAATCTTTTTCTTTTTTTGCCTTTCAGTAAACTACCCTTAATTTTAGAGTTAAATATCTAATTCCTAAAACTCCTCAGCGGAACCTTATGGCAACCATAGATAACAAGTTTTAGAAGACAGACAGACAGATTACATCGCGAAAATCAAATTTTTTGTTTCAGGGAGTCATGAAACGTTGACATTTATCAAAATCTCAAGTTAGTTTTTTTTTTTTACGATCACAATATTTTTCACTCAATAAGGTCTGCAGTTCCGTCAGAGATAATATTCAGTATGGATCACACGTGAAATGCACCCTAGCTGATACTCAGACCTTGACCTTGGTTTATAGACATGGTTTTAAAGGTACTATCTAATATATATATATATATATTAGATAGTATATATTCGTGGCGCTAAATTAAAATGTTTTATAGAGCCTGCTATAAAACACAGGACGGTCCGCCAGGATCGTCGTTTGAACAAGCGAGTTTTATGGCCCGTGTCTTCGCCTTTAAAAGGCAAGCCACGAAAACGCCTATCAATTTGGAGGGAAACTTAATTTGACGGTTCGATGGGCGGAAATCAAACCAATACGACTCGAAGATGGGAGGCGTTTTATTTGCATAATTCCGGGTATTTAAGACGCAATTTCATCTTGCACGGTCGGATGTATTCGAGTTTGCTAATATTACCAGCTCAGAAGGCAGTTGTTTAAAGATATTGCCTACTTGTGACGTCACGACAAATAAATTTATTTCCATGTTGATGTATTTACGATTTATTCGTCGAGTTTTAAAGATAAAACGTTGAAAAAGAGTTTATAGACTCAAGCGGATAGTAAGACGCAGTTGACTGCCAAGCAACGATTACAGCTTCTCTAATTGATTCACGAGCGTCTATCAAATGAAACTGGTGAGAAACGATCACGGCGCCTCTCATTGATTCACGAGCGTCTATCAAATGAAACTGGTGAGAAACGATCACGGCGCCTCTCATTGATACACGAGCGTCTATCAAATGAGGCTGCCAAGCATCGATCACGGCGCCTCTCATTGATACACGAGCTTCTATCAAATGACACTGCCAAGCAACGATTACAGCTTCTCTCATTGATACATGAGTGTCTATCAAATGAGACTGCCGATCAACGTTCTCATCGCCTCAGTTTAATACACAAGAGATTATTAAACGAGTCTGTAGAACAGCGCTTGCGTCAATCAACCGCTGCACTATTTTAACAGTAACTGTCAGAGATTACAAAACGAAACAGCTGACGAAAGAAATAGTCACTTGCGAACTATGCGTCAAGCGGCTCGTAGCTAGAGGCACTTTTTCAATTAAGTTTCTTTTAAATCAGCACTTAATGTGTTTGATAATGTATGTATACAGAGGGGACCAAAACCATTAGATGATTATTAACTTGAAAATTAACCCTTTAATTGAAAAGTAAATATTCACTAGCTAAATAAAAGCAAACTACAAACTACAGTTGTTCACTTTTGGTCAATCAGGTGAGCTCCACCGGACGTCAGATAAAACTCAGCACGTTTTCCATCACTTTTATCATCATCGATCGTCAAATCGTTTCAACCCCACCCTGTATATTGTATTATATTTTTTAGCACCACGTTTTACTATCTGTTTGGGTTATACGCTTATATACTAATTAAGCTAATATATTTAGGTACTAGAAAGATTGTATTTATATGAAGTGTATCCAAATTTTCTTGGAGGGAGGGTGTAAAACCATTGGGGGGGGGACACTACGGTACACCCGACCGCGATTCTAACATCGATCTAACCGTCATTGGCAGTCTAGTGAACTTATATTTGCCGGTGTACCTTGTACAATATGTGAAAATGTTTTATGCTCACAGCACTTTACACACACACACACACACACACACTTTGGCTTCGATAGTATCTTCAACCTAACTTTTTTTGTGTGTGAAATTTCGCAGAGTGAAAACATTCTGAATATCGTAATGAAATCAAACTTCGGACTGACATTAAGTTTTTGATCATCACGCTTTCACAATCCAATGCTAGATAACGAGGAATATATATATATATGTCGTTTAGGTAGAGTCAGGAGTGGCCAAACTTTTTTTATCTAGGGAGAGAGAGAGAGAGAAAGAAAATCCCTTTTGATCTACTACGGAACCAGATTTATCTGATCACCAAACCCTTCCTTCACCTCTGACAAGACATCTTGTGAATGTGGGGAATGCCAGGCCTCCACCGTGGTTCGGATTCCACGTTAAACTGTAGGTCCTCCATTTCATCTCACAATCACCCTACCACTACACATTAGCGTAAGCGCGTATAACCCGAACGGGTAGTAAGACGCGGTGCTAATAATAATTATACGGAACCATAAGGTTAAGCTGTTGTTTGTTTCAGTGATAAAGAATTAATAGCCCATTTTGTGTTTCAATAATAAAATTATATTGCATATAAAAATGTATAGTCCTTTCATATAATAAAACATAGTTTTTCATCAAACCACAAAATACATCATTTCCCTGAAAAAAAAGTTGATGCGTGACCCCACCTCGTATAATCTTGGGATAGGTTGTTGAATGATATAGTTCATAATTACTCTGTCATTATACAAAGGCAGGATTGAATATGGTCATCAGTTAGACAAATTTTATGTTTCGATTTTATTATGTTGATTTGAGAAAAATATTGCAAACCTTCTCTTTCATTTTTTTCGTTCAATCTTCTTTAATCGATCGACCAAACTAGTGGCCGCGGTCGACCGCTAGATAACGATCGACTGTTTGATAACCTCTTATATAGATTATGTGGGTTTTTTCAAGTTTTTTTTCTATCTTCTAATCAGGTTATCTGGAAGAAACTCATACGGGACCACCAGAGGAGACTGCTCTACAAAATAAAATAATAAACGAACTCGGCGTGTTTGAACATATATAAAAAACATAAGAGTCGAATTGAAAACCTACTACTTTTTTTTTTCGAGGTCGGTTAAAAATAACGCAATTACTATTATAACTTTAGCTAATGTACTTTTAACAAAATCTAACACAAGTTTTTTTAATGATAAAATCTTTCTTTAAAAAACTGACAATGTGGTTCGACATGTTTAGCTCGTTGGTCAGTGTACGCTGAGTTTTTAAAAAAATGTTGAAGTGTCGCTGATCGAATCAACTTGAAACACATTTTAAATTTCAATGTATTGATTTAAATTTTAGTTTGATTTAATATCGGACCGCCTCTGTGGTATAATGTTTCAGAGTTCCTGGCTATAGATAACAGAGGTCCAGGGCTCGATCCCTGGCACTTCCAGATTTTCTGTGAAGCAGTGGGTCTGGAACGGGGTCTACTCAGCCTCGTGAGGACAAATGAGGCGTTACTTGAATTAAAAAAAGTAGCGACTCTGGTTTATAAAACTGAGATTAACGCCCAGATGGTTCGTTATGTTAACTACATGATAACCTATAGTCAAAGAAGCACTATCTTCGCCAACAGACGGTGGTCGGTATGCCTCAATCGCCAGCTGACACCATGTATTTTTTTTAAAATGTACACCCAGAAGACAGGGTTGGCTCAGAACAAGCCTATTCAGGTGACGTGTGTCAACTCTGACTTGAGAGGTCTGGGGTTCGACCTGTATTTGTGCAGGCAATCATCATACGTATCCAGAGAATATTTTAACCCTCTGTATATTGGCAATCTTCTTCTTTACAGACATTCGATTCCCTTTTCAAGTTGCTACGTGATTGATCCGGGGCGGACATAAAGGGTGACGAGTGAGGGGCTATAGGAGGGGGGGTACTAACGCCCCAAAAGCTCGTTCGCAGAGAGAGCTCTGATCACTAGGGGCTCATGGGAGACTCTCTACAAGCACTACATAGATGAGTGTATTTGAACAACCTTCTGAAAAAAAATATTTATTTGCTCGAGTCTTTCTGGGGAAATTCGATGTTTTTTTGTTTTGTTTTTAAATTTTTGAATAGCAGCTTTGTTCTTTTTAAGGCTTTTCTTTTCTTTCTCTCTCTCTCTCTTAAGAAATTCGACCGTTTCTTATTCATTATTTTGTTGTGTAAATCTTAGAATAACCTATAATGTAGTTAGTTATAAGATGACACTATTTTTTTATTTATTAACAATTGAAGAAATTATGGTTAGTATTATTATTATATTATTAGTAAAGATTGATCCTAAGCACGGGACGACTCCTGAATAGCTGAGTGGTCAGAGCATTGGCGTACCAAGTCAAAGGTTTCGGGTTCGATTCACTCGCACAGGTTTAAATGTTAAATTTAAAGTATATTATATTTAGATGTGACTATAACCCTACTTAACAACTATAATATTTATTAATATTTAAACTATCACTTAATATTCAGTTCTAACTTTTTACATATCAGATGCATAAATAGATCCTGGCATCGTAAACCTGTTGATCTTAATATTTTAGCACCAAACCATTACCCAATATTGACTGTGCGTAGAACCACGGACTTTTAGTTTTAATTGGTTTTTTTTGACAAAATACCCACTTAAAATAATTTAAATCATATAAAAAAAATTACTTAAGAGTCTATAAAAAAATCCCGTTTTTCAGTTTGAAACTTCCCCACGGTAACAAGGTGCGGATAGTATTTTTTTAATTTCCCATGCAATAGCGGAGCCATCTTGTGTATTATTCTATTAACTACGCGAGTCTTTGTGAAGAAACCGCCGGAATGATAACATCTCTTGTTTTATAGTCACGCTAGGGAAAGCGTTTATTTTTTTTCTCTCCCTTTGGTAAAGCAGGAAGTTGTACTTTGTAAAGAGAAGTGAATAAATAGAAGGAACAAGGAGAGGAATCTTAAGATAGCGGTTCCTTCGTGAGAAACATTCATTTAAAAATTAAGGGGGAGAGTCCAATTTACGGAATAGAAGATAATAATAATGATAATAATATTAATCACTGCGTCTTACTACCCGTTCGGGTTATACGCTTTAAGTACTAATTACTCTAATGGATTAGGAATCGGGGAGGTTTAATTAGAGGGACTGAACCCGCATTTGCGTGGAGGGAGAGTGGAAAGCTATTTAGGAAAAACCACCCCCAGTTCACCCGACCGAGATTTGAACCTCGATCTCCCCGTCCTCGATTCGAACCACGATCTCCCGTCCTCAGCGGTCGAGCAGCTCAACACGACTAGCGCGTTAGCCAACTACGCCACCGAGGCGGGTCGGAATAGAAGAGATTCAAGTCAAAATTGTCCGATGTTTTAGGTAAGTTTTTTTTTTTGCGTATGCTGTCAGGATTTGTCAACTAAACATTCCTGTTCTTTTACCGACATTAATGGATATGTGACTATCTTCTAAGGTTGGAACACCATGAATGTGCAGTTACTTCGTCCCGAATTCGAATATAGTGACGATAATTATGATAACTATGTGGTGCCAGTAAAAGTCTTAAACCTAACTGAAATCTATATTTTAGCACCACGTCTTACTCCCCGTTCGAGGTATACGCTGAAGTCCAATCAACCAGACCATGGTAACCATTGGAACAGTACCCATTTAGAGAGGATAATGTCTATGGTACACCCGGGAATTGAAACCGGGACCTTTAAATTCGTGGCCAGGAAGGATGACCACTATACCAAGAGGCCAGTCAGGTTAGTCGATATTATAGTTCAAAAACTATTGTTTTTATGAAAATTTATTTCAAAGAAATTATTTGTATATTTAATAGTACTACAACTTTACGATGATAATATATTTTGTATCTCAAATAGTTGTGAAGAAATGATGAAAATTGTATAATTTATCCTTTGTAAAGTACCCCCAAATTTATTTTTATGAGAAAATGAAAGACGCCATCTTGTTTATGATAATAAACAGTGTCTAGATATAGCATTTAAGCAAAATCGTTAGAGTGAATTTTGAGAAAATCGATTTTTGTACAAACTGACAGCATTGCGAAAACTACTTTTTTGTTTGTTTTGTTTAAGGGGTGACGAATCATCGACATTAATTATCAAAATCTCGAGTTCGATTTCTTTGACGATCACAATACTCTCTCTCCGAGTTGTCTTGGCAGCTAGTTTAAAACTTATGTTTCATATGTTTATGATATATTATTTATTATCTTTATTATCTATTAATCTCGTTTTTATTTCGACTCTAATGTGACAATAGGAGGAGGTCGGGGGAAGGGAGAGGAATGTAAGAGTAATATTGAAAGATACATACTTTGGACCAGAGGAGACATTAGTAAAACACGTGGTTATGACAGCTCTACCTCTTTAATCGGAGGGGACAGGGGGAGGGGGGGAGAAGAGAGAATTGTTTACTATGAATATCAACTAAAACGCGACATCGTAAAACTCCGACCATATATTTTACACAAGTAAGTCCTCATCTAAATATGAATGAAGTGGTGCTATGAACGTAAGTTACGATTACGTCATATTGTGACGTAGTCTAAAGACTTTGTACCGAGACGGTGGATGCATGATCACGTGACTAGGTCGGGAGAAGCGCGTTGAACACATGGAACAAAGTTGAAAGAGGATATAAGAAGGCTTTAAAAATGAATACACTAATATTGTTTTTATATTAATAATATGGATTGAATAATTAAATGTTAATTTACAATTATAAAAAAGAATTTGACAATATTCTGATGAAAAATAAAAATTGATAAGATTTTCTGTTTAGTGCTATTTTTCTAATTGAGATATAATGTAGAATAAAAATTGATTTAAAATACAATGACAGCTATAATTTTTTTAAATAAATGAACAAGATAAAATGATTAGTAAAGATTGACTAATGGTTGTAAATTAAGAATATAAAATTTAGTATTTTCAAAATCATTAGAAATAAGTGTATGATAAATTATAATATAAATATATTACCCCATTGTTACACTTTAGTTATTAAATTCGTATCATTGAGGCATGTCAGAAACAGTATTTACAATATTTAATTAAAGTGACATGTTAATTAAAAGGTCATGAATTTATAAACACAAAATTTTTATAAGCAATTATAAAAAACAGAAGAATATAAATTACTTATCAACAAGTAGATTAGAAGAGAATAGCAAATCATGAAGTAATAATAATAATAATAATTATTATTATTAAGAGCGTATCACCCGAAAGGGTAGTAAGACATGGTGCTAAGTAAAAAAAAGTCATTACTTAGAATATGTTTGCATACATTTTTCTTTGTAATTGCGTAATTTAAAGTCTTATATTGAATATAGTCCCATACTTTTTGATGTTAAGCGATGGACAAAAACCAACCGTTGAAAGTTAAACTGCGACGTATTTTTCAAATAATAAAATAACTTTGACATTTGGGTAACTGAGTGATCACGTAAGAAGGGTTAGCTTAACAAACACACTATTATTATTATTATTATTATTATTATTATTATTATTATTAGCACCGCGTCTTACTACCCGTTCGGGTTATACGCACTTACGCTAATGTGTAATGGTAGGGTGATTGTGAGATGAAATGGAGGACCTACAGTTTAACGTGGGATCCGAACCACGGTGGAGACCTGGCATTCCCCACATTCACAAGATGTCTTGTCAGAGGTGAAGGAAGGGTTTGGTAATCAGATAAGTCTGTGCCGGGACCGAGGATTGAACCCCGCACTCCCAGCACAGAAGTGTGACACCCTACCCCTAGACCACCAGGTCATCTTTTGGTACTCTAATTTATTTCATAGTAACCGGCGATACCCCTAGCAACATTTTCCTTTGCGCCAAACAGACTGAAAAGAAAAATACCTTCATTTTATTTCATTGGACACAGTTTTTAAAAGATTTAAAAAAATCCTATTTTTAAAATGCATTCATCGAGGTACACACGTTCGCACATAGGAGAAACTTATTTTTAAAATTTCAGACCTTTGCTTGCGGTAGGTATCGCGCAATGCTCATGACAGACAAACACACTTAATTTTATTGATATAGATTTTATATTGGTAGCCTTAGGACATGATAACCCAAAGATAGCTTAAAAGAGTATAGTATGTGTAGAAAACAAAAAAAATATGCAAAACCTTTTTCATAGCTATAATGAGTAGTAGTAGTTGTGGTCGTAATTGTAGTACTAATAGTACCCCGCTCCAGTGATCGTATAGTATAAGAAGGTGTCATTCTCGCATTAGACTAGAATGCCGATGACGGGGAGATCCAAGTTTGAACCCCGATACTGGAGGTACTTTTTCCCTGATTGATGATCCACTTTCGCTCCATTCAGATGCAGGTACACTTCCTCTAAATTCAACCTTTCTCATCCTTAACACACCGATATAATATAGCTACAGTGATACATCGCGTGTGGAAAGCCACTGCCTGTGCACTCGGCCTAGAATCAAACCTAAACCTTCCCACCAATGACAATCCAGTATGTTGTGAGAATGACGTCTTAGATCAGGTGATCACTGGTGTGGTTTAAGTCACGTGTTAATATGACCTGTGTGTTTAGAACGTACAGTATAATTATACCGTATACCCTGGTTATTATTATGTTTAACTATTTTAAGCAACGCCTAAAAAAAAAGAGGCAGTAGTTGGCTTCCCTAACCACTCGATCACTCATAAGAACAAGAGTGATTAAACCCGCTTCGGTGGTCGCATGGTCTAACGCGCTACTCTCCCAGTAGACTAGATTGCTGAAGACGGGGAGGGCGAGTTTCGAATCTCGGTCGGGTGTATTGAGGGTAATTTTCCCCAAATGTTTTTTCCACTCTTCCTCAACCCAAATGAGAGTACACTTCTTCTAAATAAAACCTTATTTAATTAGCCTGATCGATCCCCGGTCCCGGCAAAGATTTATCTGATTACCAAACCCTTCGTTCACCTCTGACAAGACATCTTGTGAATGTGAGGAATGCCAGGTCTCCACCGTGGTTCGGATTCCACGTTAAACTGTAGGTCCTCCATTTCATCTCTCAATTACCCTACCATTACACATTAGCGTAAGGGCGTATAACCCGAACGGGTAGTAAGACGCGGTGCTAATAATAATAATAATAATAATAATTAGCCTGATAAGTACATAAGCGTGTAGTCTGGATGGGTAGTAAGACGCAATGGTAAAAAAGTTATATTAAGTAGCTGTAAAAATAAAAAAGTTGGTCGTTTAATCCCTTCACTCATTTTACTACCCGCAGTAAAAGAAGGCAGAAACAAAATTGCTTTCAGCGTTATTAATTCTAAAACTGTTTTTATAACTTAACTTAATTATTTTTAATGAATCATTTTAAGATGAAAAGTAAGAGAAGGGGTGGCTTACAAAGCCTACTGACGTGCTCCTTCACTTTCAAGGCGACAAAAAATGATTAAATTCCCTCTCTTCCTTAGTAAAATTAAATTTCTACAAACACATTTTTCCAGAAGAAGAAGCTAGATCTAAGCTATATTTTTTTAGATATAATATTCATTTTTTTAGACCCCGTTTAGAGCACACACAATCACAGATGGAGGCGTTAGTTTCATCTGATCTGGTTTTTCAAATACGGCACCCGCCTCGGTGGCGTAGTTGGCTAACGCGCTAGTCGTGTTAAGCTCGACCGCTGAGGACGGAGAGATTGAGGCTCGAATCTTGGTCGGGTGAACTGGTGGTTGTTTTTCCTAGATGGTTTTCCACTCTCCCTCCACGCAAATGCGGGCCCACTTCCTCTAATTCAACCTTCCCAATTCCCAATCCATTAGCGTAATTAGTACTTAAAGCGTATAATTCGAACGGGCAGTAAGACGCGGTGCTAAATAATAATAATAATGATAATTCAAATACGCAGAGGGAGGGATCTAGATTTGAATCCCGGACGGGGTGTTCTTTGGG
>CABFVX010000027.1:62877-74965 GCA_902151425.1 Timema shepardi
GGTTTAAGATTTTTTTAAAAATATTATATACACCTAGAAGCTTTTTAGGAGATGTTTAACTGGTATTTGTTAACTTGATCATTTGTATGAAAGAGAGGTAAGGGGTTATTTTCCTACTAACCAAATAATAATATTTTAAGAGCGTGAATATATTCCAATCCCATTCCATGAAAGATATTCCATTCCTATGAAATAGATTCATTTGGAGATTGATATAGAAACTATTTCTTTTCTGATCACCTGATATTTTCTTTGCTCACAATGTTTAGCTGACCATAGCACCCTCCCCCCATTTTATTTTCTCTTTGGAGCTGCGTATATCTCGGGGCATCCCCAAACTACAAAAAAAAGGGGGGGGGGCTTTAGCCTCCTCAAGGCCCCCCGTGGGTACGCTACTGGCCTGACTAACATATTAATTTATATGTGCTTACATGACAGCTCACTTTAAATGAGTAAAAGACATGAATACTTGAGTCGTTAGTAAATAAAGCTATCAATAATCTCAATTTCTTATTAATACATAATTATTTTACCAGGGTATTTAAAGTGCACTTTCTAAACTGATCAATGGACACACGACTTACAAATTCATTCAAGCCTAGAACAGAAACAAAACCCAACACCATGGTCGTTAATCCACGGTTATGAGAGGGGAGACGGCTACTTTTAGAAAGTCAGATATATTTCTCTCTCATGCTGGGAATCAAACCCGGGACTTTTATCGCAGTGAATATTATTAAGACCCCACCTCAATGGCCGCGTGGTCAAAGGCGCCACTCTCGCAATACTGACGATGAGAGATTGGAGTTCGATCCCGGTCAGATGTACTGAAGATTTTTCCTAATAGGTTTTCTACACTTCCTTTACGCAAATGTGGCTACACTTTACCTGAATTCAACCTACCCATCTCTAACACATTGGTGTAATTAGTACATATAACTCGAACGGGTAGTAAGACGCCATGCTAAAAAAAAATACATATATTATTAAATATATTACTACTGTTCTGTCCCTGTCGATTTAATCCAAATAAATTTAGCTTTCCTGTTTTTAGTTTGTCATTTTGTTTCAATGTACGATCACTAAAAATTAAGATAAAGAGTAGACCTTGTTCATAAAACCAACAACTGTATAACTAAATAAACCTGTAGACGTAACTTCAATAATTAATGGCTGGCTACATCACATGATACCCTCCATGTGACTTTCACTTAACGTGAAAGACCAACCAGGACATATTTTACCTTAAGTTAAGTGAACGTTAAGTTAACTGCATTGTGATCCATTCCGTCTAAAAACACGAGTAGAACCTTTATGTTAGGTTACTAAATTAACCGTAAGTAATAGTTAAATTGATCGTGATCCCGGGATAGACGAAAATTTAAGACATCCTTTTCTACATCTCCAGACTCCAGCACACTCTACACACTAAATCAGACACTACACTCGTTGCTGACTAATGCCGTTACAGCGCTGGCAAACCGGTTATTTTCTCCTGGAAATGTACGCTTGAAAATGAAATATTTTTATTTAAGATTGTGTAAATTTGCCGGTCGAATAATTGGTATGATCTAATATTGAAAATTAAAAATACTAATTAGCCCCCAGGGAGGATCGAACTCCCGACCCCTGGTTTACAAGACCAGTGCTCTAACCACTGAGCTATGGAGGCATAACCATTTTCAATAAATTATGTAATAAATCTATATGTAAGTCAGTGATATAATTTTATATCTCGGTTTAGTCGATTAAAATCTGCCATGCAACAGAAAAATGCACACAAATTTAAAATTAACATCTTATTTGAAATTAAGCACTTAATATTCGTCACTACAACTAGGGCTACCAATGGTACTCTTTTTGAAATGACAAAATAAAAAAAATATTATCTAACCTAACTTGGGAACTGACGCAAGACTACAAAGAAAAAAAACAGATTATGGGTAAAGGCGTAGAAATTGAAGATAACAATCTCGGGGCTTCTGGATCCTCCTGTAATTAGAAAAGCGAAATATTTGAGTGGGCTTCCCAAAGAAAAAAATAACTTTCTACATCCCTTGTTTTGGGTGATATTGTAAGTAGGTAAATTAGCGTCAGCTCCATATTTTCCCATTCTACATTTTTAAAGTGTGTTATTTTTTTAGTCTAAACGGATAATATACATACTTGACTAAATATTAATCAAACAAGTTTTAGTGCATAAAAAGAACAATAAAAATTGACATCTCACTAATTTATCTTTTAAATATTATGAAAAACTATGACTAACACAGCAATAAATTAGTTTATATCACGTTTAGAAGTAGCTTATCTTCTTACATTATTCTACTATAATCGATTTAAACATCATTCGAGATGAGAGTCGAGAGTATAATATTGCAATCTGTGCTCTGTGCCAAAGTCGATTTTTAGCTAACTTCGTCCTTCTTGTTCGCCACGAAAGGTTGTGACGGACGTCTGCAAGGTATGAAAATTTATTTTTCGTTATATATTGTTTCGTTAAGGAAATTTCTTTCTTAAAGAGTTTTCAAATGGTGGTTACTACTGTTGTTTAATATACTAGAGTATAAAAATCAACTAAATAAGTGAATTATCATAATGATGTAATAATTATTTTTTTTGGAGTAACATAACAATAATTGTTTAAAACTTGATTGTTCTGAACATTTTCTGAAGGGGAAAAAAAAACTCTTAATGAATGTGCTAAGCATCAAAGAAGCTTATAATAGTGCTAATTTGGTTGTACACTTATAAACTCACACGTATTTCATGCACTAATATATTTTAGATTGGCTAGTCTCCAACTAGGTCAGTAGCGGCACCTTGCCTCGGACTCGGATAGGATACCCTTCCCCCTCTCCCCCTCATTATTTGTTAACCTAGGCCTAGTTTTGCCGATATCTTATCATCCACTTGCTAGTTTTAAAGTAACGAGATGATCTATGTTTGATTCACAGACGTGTGTGAGAGCTGTAGATAATTTCTAACAAAATGGGTGTGCCTGATGGGGATGTTGAAAAGGGAAAGAAGGTATGTATTTAACTAATTTGGTTTTGTGTGTTTTAATCTGTGTGTGTGTGTGTATATATATATATATATATTCAAAATTGTTGTTATTAAGATATCTATTGGTTTACTTTATTATTTCAATTGAATTATATAAAGTGAGTTGTTCTAAGTTAACATTTACATAATGTTTTTCAAAATCAATTTTTTTTACACTTAAGGTTAGGTAATGAAAAAAAAAGTTTACTTTTGCTTTATTTTATTGATGTCAACATGTGGAATAAATGACAAAAAAGATAGAAACTTGGGGCGATAGTACACTTGATCTACCCCATTTTAGGCTACTTTTCATTGTTGCGGTACAATTTTTATATATTGTATACATTTTTAATACTACTAATAGAAACTACATTCAAACAAAACTCAATAGCACATTGCCCAAATAATTTTATATATTTAAATATTGTAACTTTCGTGTGCTGCTTCAAGACTTGTATTAATCACAACTTGTGAATGTGAATGCCAGGCCTCCACCGTGGTTCGGATCCCACGTTAAACTGTAGGTCTTCCATTTCATCTCACAATCACCCTACCATTACATATTAGCATAAATATGTATACCCCGAGCGGGTAGTAAGATGCGGTGTTATTAATAATAATAATCCTGTGCTGCTTTACGTTACACCTGTGGTTCTGTGCACTAAAACATTATGTGAATTATTAAATTACATTAAATAGTGTATTGTAGAAAGGCTTCTATTGATAGTTTAGTTATAAATTTCATGTTTTTACATTAAAGGTTAGGTTAGGATGGGTTGGGAAAATGTCATAGCAATTAATATAAACTAGTTTTCTTGTTATTTCCATGACATCGATATTATGTTATGGAAGATATCCTGTAGCTTCTAGATGAGAGGAACTTTTTAATATAATTATAACTGTTTTAATTGTTTTGATCATTCCTAATCCATGTATTTATGTTTGTAAAAATGTACGGCTGATATCAATATTTTGGATAAAAATATGGGCTTACCTTTCACATGCCTGCCGTAGTCTTAAGTTAGATTACAACTCATATGAAGCTACAACAGGCCTAGCCAGTCGGTAGTGGAAAATATTTGGCTTGAATAAAAAACTGACACAGGCTGGAAACACTAATGGATGTATAATATATCAATATTTTGGTTATTTTAAGACAGAAATGGTTGAGAATGGGGCAAATATAGTGGGCCTTGGATTAAGGAAAGCTAAGATTTATGACGACAAAACATTTCCAAACAATGTTGATATAATCGTAATTAATACCTGCAACATAACCTAGGAATGGGACATTTTGATCTTACTGTTGTTGGTTCATTGGATCAGACAATTGCCCGACTTGTGAGATGAATAAAAGATGTCATACACATTTAACCATGTTGATTATCACTTCATTCTACACATTCTTCAGTGACTACATTGCAGAATCACAACTCAAAATGTATTTTACCCAACACAACTTAACCAAAACTTGTTGTTTTAGAAATCTTGGATTAGTTTGTAATCCATAACAAATATAAACAAATATTTCTTTATTACTGTATCTTATTACTCATTTTGGTTTTTCATCTAAGACAGGCGATTAAAAAGATTGCTTTAGTGTATTACAGTTATTTAATTTGTCTCACGGTGCAGTCAATCTCTGTATAACGTAATCACGTTAAGTAGTGAGCTAAGTAATTATTGTGATACCTTTAGACGACTAAAATATGTATATGTTAATTGTTAACATCATTAATAATGTTGGTTGGTATTGTTTTTGTCGTTATAAACTCTTTTTCTTAAAGAAGGTCTATGTGTGAGCTTCACGAGTCTATTAAAGTTATAAAATAAGAAACTCTTCACCAGAGTTGGCAGTATATTTGATTAATATACCTGTTGATCATGATTTGAGTTCAAATCTCACGGTATTTTGCTCCAACAATCTTAAATTTCCTGTATGTCTAAGGTTTTGATGTTTTAAAATACATAAATCCGATTTGAATGTGAACTTGTGAGGGGAAAAAAAATCACTTACCAGCACTCTAAGTTTATAAGTTATAGTTGGGATATTATAAATATAACTGTACAAGGTTCAATAAAAATAGTTTTCAAACATATTTATAGATGTTTGTGGTTGGACTCACATTCTCATATAGATGTGTTAGCTTGTGACTTTTAGGGGAATTACTTTTGAACAAAACAAAATTACCATTTTAAATTACCTGCCTCGGTGGCTTGGTTGGCTAACGTGCTTGTTTTGCTTTGAGCTTGACAGCGGAGGATGGGGAGATCGAGGTTTGAATCTCGGTTGCATGAACTGGGGGTGGTTTTTCCTAATTGGTTTTCTAATCTCCCTCCATGCAATTGCAAGTTCACTTAATCTATGATCAACCATCCCAATTCCTAATACATTAGAGTAATTAGTACTAAAGTGTATAACCCGAATAGGTAGTAAGATGCGGTTCTAAATTATTATTTTTTAAATATCTTTTTGCTATTGGTATATGGATGGGGAAGGTTAAATTGTATAAGAAATGTACCCACATTTTTGTGAATGAAGAATGGAATAAATGAATTTGGAAAAAACACCCATACCACACTCGACCGGAATTCGAAACTTGATCTCCATGTCATCAAAAGTTTAGTCTATTGCGTAACGCCTTAGACCATGCAGTCACCAAACTGGGTATTTTTTTAATATAGCTCTGTCGGTAATTATATATACATATATATATAATCATTAAATCATTTTTTTTTATGACAGCGTTGCCACTCATCTACAAAACTAGGCCCTAACGAATGCCCACTCTGATACACCCAACTGGGATTCTAACCCTGATCTCAGTGTCATCTGAAGTCTATTTTTTTTATGAGAGTAATGTCTTAAACCATGCGGCCACCAGAGCACACACACACACATATATATATTGTGCTGGTAATTCTATTCTAAATATTGTTTTTAATAGTAATAAGTAATATACTGGTGTCTCCCGGCCATGAAATTCGTGATATCAGATTTTGATCATGAAAGTCATGAAATTAACCTCCAGGCCATGAATTTTTATGAGCAAAGTTGATTCTTCAGGTTATTTAATAGCTTTTTTTTAGCAACCAAGGAAACGCTGTTGGGTTATAGGCCTATTAATGAAGAAATTTAAACTTTTAATTCATTTAAAGGATGGATTTTTTTAACTAATGAAATGTATATAGGTCATGAAATTTGATTTACATAATTTAGTAGACATATCCTTCTCTCATCTCTTGCTTGACTTCCCCTGCAGTCTTTTTCCATCCTCCTGATTCCAATTCCGGTTCTTAGGCAATTATTTTCAAGTGTTTCTATTCCGGTTCTTTAAAAATAACTTACTTTCGGTTATAGGTTCTGGTTCATTTCCTTGGACTAAACTAAAAAGAAATAGATTTATTAAATAAGTGATGTTTGTGTTCTAGCTGTTTGTGCAGAGATGTTCGCAGTGTCATACAGTCGAAAGTGGTGGTAAACATAAAGTAGGGCCTAACCTACATGGTCTGATTGGCCGAAAGACTGGGCAGGCCCCAGGATTTTCCTACACAGACGCCAACAAGGCCAAAGGTATTTTTTTTATCATATCATGTAGTTATGAGATTTCCCGACACCTTTGCTCAGCCGGTAGCGTGTCTGTCTATTGAGCTAAGGGTCTCGGGTATGGTTCTCGGCATGGCCGAAAATTTGTCGTTGGTGAGATTCGTGTCTACCCTTTCACAGTGATAAACTAACGGCCAGGAACTGGATGGTGTGCCTGTCCCAGTCTTAATTTAGATTACAAGGCATATAAAGCTATGACAGGCTTAGCCAGTCGGTAGTGGAGAAATAATATACGACTTGAATTTTAAAACAACTTACCCAGGCCACAAGCTGGAAACATTAATGGGTGTAAAGTAAATTAAAAAAAACTATCGACTTGTCTGAATAGTTTTTGTCATTTTATAGACCTTTATTAAAATAAACCATTAGTGTCAATGGATAATCTAATGCAAAGTTTATTGTGGAATGTCAAAAGTTGCTTGGTTTTTATTGTAAAGATATAAACTGTTTGCAGCCTTTGGCCGAACCAGTTGAGTAAAATGCTTCTTATATACCTATCCTTCCACCATTCTTCCTTCTCCTTATACTTGCATATTTTCTGTTATCTGCTCATCCCATCTCTTCCTTGATCTCCCTTGTGGGTTTTTTTCATACACAGGCTACTTCATTCTTATAATTTTCTTTGTCATCCTCTCTTTTTCCATCTTCATTACATGCCCATACCATCTCAGTCTTGCTTCCTCTATCTCATGTACTCCCTCTACCCCCACTCTTTCCCGAATAACTTCATTCCTAGTCTTTTTTTTCTCTTGACAGCTAATATCCTTCTTACAAACTTCATCCCTATTTTTTTTCTCTTGACAGCTAATATCCTTCTTACAAAATTCATCCCTATTCTTTTTTTTTCCTTGACAGCTATTATCCTTCTTACAAACTTCATTCACATGGTCTCAACTACTCTTGTCTCTTACATCCCACATCCATGTTTATGCTTAATATGTGACTATGGGTACAAAGTAATATGTTTTCTGTCAATTGTCATTTCCTGTGAAATATACAATTTTTTATGTGGAATTTACTAACTGTGGGTAACGCTCAAATCTGTGGCATTCCTTAAGCCCCCTAGTTGCTGCTAAATGGTTAACATATATAACTCATTGCTTCCTAGTTGGCGTGGTAAGAAGGCAAATGGAAAAATTCCATTAGCAATCAACAATTTATTTATTTTTTCCTAAACTTTAATAAATAAATTGTGATTTCCAGGTATCACGTGGGACAAGGACACATTATTCATATACCTTGAAAATCCCAAGAAATACATCCCAGGCACAAAGATGGTGTTTGCGGGTTTGAAAAAACCTCAAGAACGAGCAGACCTCATTGCCTACCTAGTGTCGGCCACCAAGTAGAAACAAATTTTGAATTTTAGTAGGCCAATTTCTTTAACTCACCAGTTGAGGATAAACTATTTATAAACTAGTGGCTAGTTGTGAAAGAACGTTTTATTGGTGTTGTGTGTGTTGGCAAGGTGGGGCTGGGTCCTCCGACCTTCACCTAAGGTCAATGTACATTAAGTTCCATTGCACATCAACTTATCCACTAAGATTTATTTTTTGTCTGTAAACCTTTGTAATTTCATTTTCATCTTGTTACCACTAACATTTAGATGATTGATTTTGATATTATTTAGTCTCTTGTATTTGTTGATCAAATCCAATGTGTTAATGTACTCTACCAAAGGATGAGAGCGTGAATAAATTTGTTGAAACTAGGATTGAACGTTCTATCTTTATTTTGTCCTTTTAGAATAGAGAATTGCATTTTTTCCTAGACTGCCTTCTATAGATCCGTCGTCTGAGAAAACCCCTTTTTTTTCGTTGAGCCAATAGATACTGCCTCCCGCACTCCTTCCTAAAGTTAATAATAATAATAATATTTATCACCGTGTCCTACTATCCTTTCGGGTTATACGCTTTAAGTACTAATTACTCTAATGGATTAGGAATTGGGAAGGTTGAATTAGAGGAAGTGAACCCGCATTTGTGTGGAGGGAGAGTGGAAAACTATTTAAGAAAAAAAAAAAAACAGTTCACCCGACCGAGATTCGAACCTCGATCTCCTCGTCCTCGGAGGTCGAGCTCAACACGACAAGCGCGTTAACCAACTACGCCACCGCCACCGAGGCAGGTTTCCTAAAGTTAAATGCAATTATTGTTGATTTCAGCATGCTTATAACTAAAAATGTGATCAATGAGTTTTTTTTAGACTAGAAAACTACCCTCGAAAGTACAAAAATGTAAATTATGTTTATTAAAGTAAATATAGTAAAGTTTATAGTCCGATACCTTAGCAAGTTTAATTTCTGGCAAGGCTGAAAAATTTATAATTGATTAAATGGGGGCTTGCCCCTTCACAGTGATGAATTGACGGCTGGGGGACTGAATGTTGTACCTGTCCTATTCTTAAGTTAGAGAGATGCAAAAGGGAAGGTTTTTTTATCCCCAAAAGTGATGTTATAAGCTGAAAGCGATATTATTTATGTAAATACAAGTCAAATTAATATTCATAAAAAAACTAGGATAAAAAGATGTATTCTTCGTTCATATTGTGTATTTAACTATTTATCAACCTATTCAAAGAAACATCAAATATACACACAAAACATTTAACTCTAGTAATATCAAACTCGAAATCTCATTATTACCTTCGAGTCTTTTAAATAGCAATATCAAAATAATAGATTATCAATTTATGTTTGAACCCAATAATAACACAGAAATATGTAGCCATAGAAGACTAAACTATTATCAAATAAGGGGAAGGAATAAAAATAATTTTGCGAAGACAGCATTTAGTAAGATCCATATATTATTAATGCCCTTGCTTGGACCTAGTGTTAAATCTTTTAAAAGCTGAAAACAAAGAATCGAACTTAAGTATTGAAATGTGTAAAAGTAGAATTATGATTTTTAATGCCAACCTCAGAAAAAAAACCTAACAATCCTGAAAACATTTTTCTTGTTATCTGTTTTATACTTATAAAATAAGAAAAACTTGATACTATTCATGTAAATAGTAACCCTGGCATAGCGCTTGCGCTAATGTTACTGCATTGACAATTACATTGCATGATAAGGTATTTGCAAAATTACTAAGAAATTGTGTATGTTTAGAAAAAAAATCTTAAATTTGTTTAATTTGTGGGAGAACAGAAGCATGCATATAAAAATTCGCGTTGTAACAAATGTGAATTTTGCATGACCCTAATTATAATGCATAAAGCTATGACAGGCCTTGCAAGCCTTTAATAGAAAATGACTAATAAAAAACTGTAACAGGCTGGAAACACTAATGGATATAAAGTAAATATCATAGTAAAGAACGAGTTCCTTTTCATTTGGGCCAATACTTTGGATTATCGTAAAATTAATTCAAACACTTTAAGAAATAGCTCATACACATTTTAAATGCAATTAATAAAATGGTGATAGATGCAATGTAAATCATTAATAATTTAATTTAGTAGTGTAACAGCTTATCTTGAAAAACAATATTTATAAACGAAACATTACCTAGTAGAGGGCGTTTTCAGGAAAAATGCACATTTTTGGGCAAGTAAGGTATTGTTAGAAACAATAAATTTTCTGTTTGGTTTTATAACTCTATAAGGAAGTTGCGTTGCGCATTTCACACTCCTACCTGATGAGTTCCAATAGGATGAAACCTAGGTCAGGGGATTGGGCGGTGACGATCAATTTTCTTTAAGAGGCAACCATTACCTGTTTGTCCATTGGCAGCAGTGTAAAGTGTGAACTGTGTTCCTTTCATTGTAAAGGCCATATTGTGTTCGCCCCCCTTTTATATGTTTCTATCCACCTTTCCTGTACCTTCTTCCAAATATAATACATCTGTTCGGTTTTATAAATTTCTTGAAACTGTTATTTGCTTTTCTTCAAAATTAAGATATTTTCGAGTCTTGAACACACATTAAGAATAATCTTAAATTGCTACCAGATAGGTTGAAAGAAACTTTACAAAATATCTGCAAATATTTTAGTAGCATAACTTATAATAACTATGAGTTACACACTTATTAAGTGTGTATGAACATAGGTAATTAAAGATAGAAGAATGAGGAGAAATGGTTCCCTGACGATCTAGGGGTAAGGCGTCAGACTTCTGTGCTAAGGGTTTGAGGTTCAATCCCCGGTCCCAGCACAGATTTATCTGATTACCAAACCCTTCCTTCACCTCTGACAAGACATCTTGTGAATGTGGGGAAATGCCAGGCCTCCACCGTGGTTCGGATCCCACGTTAAACTATAGGTATTCCATTTCATCTCACAATCAACCTACCATTACACATTAGCATAAGTGTGTACAGCCCGAACGGGTAGTAAGACACGGTAATAATATGATTGGGACACTATCCAAGAGCGTGAACTCTACAAAGACAGGATGAAGGGGAGAGCGCTGATTAATGAGACCTGAGAAAATAGAGTTGGGACATGATTGTTTTACATTACAGAACAAATATATCATGGGACATTTATTTATACAACAAAATACACTAAATATAATTTACATAATATTTTTATTGTCAAAATGTTTTAACATATTTCGGTTTAAGATGTTAAATCAAGTAGTAATGTAACAAAAGGTATGATTACTATAGTATGATTTTGGTAGGAAGAACAGTAGAAGTTAGTTACTAAAGTTACTAAAACCATTTTAATATATTCATACATCAAGTCATGCTATTTGCAGCTGTCATTTTTGATAGATATTATCAATAACTATAAAATACCACAAATAATATTGTAAAATGTTCACAATGTTGGCCGAAAATAAATATGTTTGAATTTTCTCTACTGTTCTTCCAACCAAAATCAGGGTGTAGATAGAATATTTTTGTCATGGTGAACAATATTTTGCACCATAAATAACATCACAGAATAAAACTTGATTCACACCTTCACCAAAAATAGAAAACAGAATCTGCTTGAGTGATGCAGCAACTCACAATGCATCATGGGCCAACATACAGTGTGTAATGCAAAACTTATAAACAGCTAATTATTAACATAGTTTCTTTTCTAATGGATAAACAAATATTTTAGATCATTCTCCTAATGGATGTTTCAAATTATAACGCTGTGTCGTGGCACAATCCAATACATCGATATACACGTTTTACATTAACGAGTTATTTCAAATCTCCTCGCAACGGCCAATGAAGCTGTCTGCTTGCTTCTAGCTCTACATCGCATGAACACTGATTTGAGATATAATTGGCTCTCCCGTGCCAGACATCTCAGGCAGAGCAGATAGAGTAGAGACTGAACTTAAGCGGTACAAGCCGCAGTGGGGGAAATCATGTGATTGGCTTTAGAGCTCGTTCTGTGCCTGTTTTTCGGCGAACATGTGAATCACAGTGATATGTCGAAGGTAATTTTTTTAAAAGTGAAGTCGAAATATTTGAAACTTCACATAACC